>CM077091.1:68745280-69319277 GCA_039513925.1 Platanthera zijinensis
AAAAGCATTGAGTGCTTTGAGTGTACTCAATGCAGCGTTGAGTGATGCCTTGGCATTGAGTGATGCCTTGGCATTGAGTGAAGCCTTGGCATTGAGTGGTCTGTAAGACTAAGTCAAAAGCATCGTGTAGACTCAGCGTGGTGTCGAGTGAAGGTAATGCGCTGAGTAAAACTATTTGGTGTTGAGTGCGCTAAACGCACTCAACGTGGCATTGAGTGTAGGCCAGTCGTCGAGTTCACTTGCCGCTTTTCTCATGACTTGGAATTTTTTTTGGTGATTCATCGTGTACTAAGTTAATGATTGTTGTTAATTAGAATTCATCGTATGTCTACTGATTTTTCAAGCATACTCGACGAATAAGCATGTGAACTTAGAAATTTTTGCCGGACTAAGTTGAATTCACCGAGTATGACTTAGATGGCTATCACGTGGGAATTTTCTTCCTCAATGTCAAGGAGAGTTTCTATATTCTAGTTGAGGTTATGGGTATTTATGGATGTTATGTATGGCCCTTGGTATATAGTGGATATACGACCCCCAAATTCGTGCCAAATTGGGAATCATTATACTGTTGGGCTTGTTTTGGGTCTGTGTGTTGAGTTGGACAATGTTGCCACCACTACAGCACCTTGTTTATATATATTTGGATTGTTGGGTAGAGTTGGACAATATTGCCACCACTATAGTGTCTTGTTTAGACAATTTGAATGTCAGGTTGTGTTGGATAGTGTTTACACCACCGCAGTACCTTCTTAAAATATGTTGGGTCTGTAAGTTTGGGCAGGAAAATGTGGCGACCAACTCAGGTCCATTTCTTACCAAGTGCTAATGATTCATATGATTAGAGTTATTTAGTTTATTTCCACATTTTGTGCAAATATATGTTATTCTGCTTACTTTTGCAGATATTCTCGTAGCATGACTTCGTTTCACACTGGGTGCAATTTTCTTACTTTTGAACTCGATAAGTAAATCTTTTACCATTGTCATATGCTTAATTGCTGAGATTTGACAGCTTGCTTTTGTCTGGGTTGGTAACCCTTCATTCCTTTTTGGTTTATTGCTAATCTTTTGATCTTTTATCACCACTTGTGTATTTTTTTCTGAGGTATTCTTTTCTTATGAATGCCTCGGGTTTGGAGCAATAGCCAGTTGAACGACTACAATTGGTTTTGGTTGGTGTTTTGCATCTTTCGTTTGATCACCATTGTGAGGTAATTATTGCTTATTTTCTTTTAGTTCATATATATATACTTTTAGTGGGTTCATGTCAGGTTGTTGACGCCCACTGGATTTTGTAAAGTGTTAAGTACTTACTAGCTGCTAAGTTTGTTCCTTTATGGCTTGTTGGTTTTTTACTTGCTCTTTAGGAAGGTTTTATGCTAGGTTGTATGTTAGATAGTTTAAATTATAAAAGTATTACTTCTTTCACCTCATGCATGCCATCTTTCAAACTAAAATCACTAAGTTTGATGAACGTAAAAGCTATTTTCTATGCTTATACTAAATCTAGAGTCATGCATAACATGAGTTGTCCTATACGGATATTTATGCTCATGTAGGATATTAACCATTGTAAGCAAACTATTTTCTGCAGCGTATAATTATATCTTTATTTGTGAACTAGTTGATCAATTGAGCCGAGGGATACGACTAGCCAATTAAACTTAAACTAGATTTTCAACACCATAACTATTAAATTTCATATAAAATGTAGAGTTGGAGTCTTGCCTGAGCATCTACAGTTATCCCATGCATGGCATGGCATCAAGACGCGTGTATTCTCTTACTCTGAAATGTCGTATAAATACGGAGAAAATGCGGGCTGTGACAGTTGGTATTAGAGGGATGGTTTGTTTGATAATTGGTCGAGCAACAATCCCAAGTTAATTTTAGTTGACTTGTTCCATTGCATACACCCACCGATGTGTCATCAGTACGTCTTTCCTGAAGCATAAACACTACACTCATAAGCATGATAAGAAGTATATGGTGTTAACACCGGATTTTACTGCTCCCCAAGTTCCAGTGGCAAGACCAACTCTAGCCGCCTGCTAGTCTCCCCACAGGGCCTCCCCGGCTTGGCAGGCATCCAGGAGCAGTCAGTTAGGAGCTATCTACCTGCCTATCCGCGGGGCTAGGTGGCACGCTCTCTCTTTTCGCCCCCTGTATCTATTCACCGCTACATGTTTCTCCTGTGCACGGGCATCCAGTATTTCTAGCCCTGCCCGTTTGGAAGGCCCCCTGAGTCTATAAATAGACGTGAACAGTACCTTTCTGTGGAGATAGTTCAAAACCCAAAGCTTGCCGCCTGTGGCAGCGGATTCGAAATCCTTCTCCGGTGGGTATCCCGTCCGCGCGGGCTCGAGAATCTAACTGTTGTAACCATTTTCCATACATAAAATAAAAGCCCGCCGCAAGAGAGGCATTCAGGATGCGGTGGGCGAAGTCTGGTGTCGCCACTTTGGGCTCCTTGTTCTTATTCTTGCCCTGACTGCTAGTAACTGACTCGCGACAGTATTTCCCATACTCCTTCCTGAGTGCTCGGGCCGTTAGCTGGTGGTGTTTGACTCCCTGTCGCATTTCGTGCATAAAATATTAACACACAACCTTCAAATCTCGGTTGGCCGGTGAAAATCGGTGGCTAGATAATGTCAGACCGTCAGACCGCACAGAACAACCATCGTCCCGATGAAGATACTCTCTGGGAAGTCATCATAAAGTTAGCTCGAGAAACTGACCAAATTCGCCTAGAAATCATTCAGCACTCCGATGCGACTAATCGTGTCTTAGCCACAATTATCCGTCGGCTAGACTTGCAGCCCGCAGCAGTGACAAAAACATTAGACAACTCGCCGTCAGCAGTGGACAATCCGCCCGTTAAGCAAGCTGCTTGTCCGCCCGAAGGACCATCTACCTTTCCGCTCTTTTGCCAGGAATACCTCCCGGCATCCTGCTCGTAAGAGCTAACCGCAGCACCCGTGCGGTTTCCAGTTGTTCGGACAGAAAGGGTGTGTTCTTATAAACCCGATCCCTAGTTTGCCCCCTACTTCGCCAATCGTGCAAAGATAATGCAAATAAACCCCTATTCTTGAAAAAAATAAAGCACATGCGTCAACTTTGTTCCTAGTCAAACAACGTGAGCATGAGACACTCTCTCGTTTTATCGCCCGTTTCCAGAAGGAGGTTACCAAAGTTGAAGAGGCCGGACCGGATTTATATAAAATCGCTTTGATTGAAGGATTGAAACAAGTACCGTTCAAGTTTCAAGCCACCATCAGGAGCGAAAAAACATATCAGGAGATAGTTAATCTTGCTAACCAGTACTCTGAGGCTGGAAGGGGTAGTTCTCACTATGTCATAAAGAACAAACCAGACGGTAAGGAGTTTTTTAAGCTTGTAGACCAGAAGACCAACAAACCAAACGTTCTGTGAGTATCACAAGGAAAAGGGTCACATGACAGAAGATTGTCGAGCTCTTAAGCAATTAATACAATGGATACTGACATATTCTCAGAAGATGACCATTCTGATTCGTCGACTTCAAAAGGAAAAAGATGTGTCGTACATTCTCCCTGGCATGGAATAAATGGATCCAAAAGCCTCACCTTCAATGTTGAAGGCAAATGCGTCATGTTGTTTGTATTACCAACTCTTCTCCTAAAAACTTCTTTGTCGAATATTTTTTTCTATAATTTGTCCTTATGTTTCAAGGCCCCTCACTAACACTTTTCCCAGTGTTCTCTTTTCTTGAGAGCTTAAGAAATAAGGATAACTGACTCCAAGAGAACATCGTCGAGTTCAGCAGAAACCTCCCTTAGAGTCATTGTCATTAGCGTAACACCACGAAGACAACGTGTTGGGGGGAGATTTCGCACCGTGTAGTGGGATCTATCCGGTTCTACTGCGGCAGGATACTAGATTTTGGATCTCGGCTAGTACCTAACCTCACCTCTGTATTTTGGAGGGACAGGGTGGTGGTCTGCTCTACCATGGCATTTAAGGGATATCGTCACAACTCTGATGACCACGCGAGGAAAGCGCTGCTTCACGCACCTGCCCGCGAAACATCTTTGCATGTAACCCTCGAATACTCTTTGGAACCCTCAAGCAGTGCCTGCAGGGGACCCAAAGCTAGGTTGATCTCAGAGGAAAACAATGATACATGCACCTACCTGAAAGATCAACTTAGGTTGTACTCAAGGCAAGAGGGCAGTAAGTCCTCTCCCCTTGTGTGGAGTGCGGATTGAGTTTACAGCTTCTGCAACCCTGTAAGGAAAGCACTGCCACATGCACCTGCCCGCTTGGTCATTTAATTCTATATCTCATTTCTCAGACGACATAAATTTGGTATTCACTTCTGTCCGCAAGAGTTGATTTATCAGATGACCGAGATATCTTCTTATTAAGTGATGAGAGCTACAGTTTTTGCGACCATGTGAGGAAAGAACTGCTATATGCACCTGCCCGCTTGGTCGCCTAAGTCTATAGCCAACTTTCCTAGTGTCCGAGATTTATCATCAGACTCCTTCGAAGAGCAGTTTGGAATTGGTATTCGACAGAGTCTGGGTATTGATCTTGTTAAAGCAAGCAGTTGATAACACCTTTGCATAATGTGTTAATATTCTCACCGATTAACTGCACGGTTAGAGGAGAGGTGGCCCGAATCATTCATTCATATCGATTGGGATAACAAATATCAGACTTAATCGCGCGAGTATTCTATGTTTGGTAATCATCTATTCATATAGCGGATATAGAACTTAATCGCGCGAGTATTCTATGTTTGGTAAATCATCTATTCATATAGCGGATACCAGACTTAATCGCGCGAGTATGCTATGTTTGGTAATCTTCTATTCATACGGCAAATATCAGACTTAATCGCGCGAGTATTTTATGTTTGGTAATCGTCTATTCATATAGCGGATATTGTTTTTAATCACGCGGGTACATCGTACTAGGCAATCTTTCGTTTTAATTGGGATAGCAAATATCAGACTTAATCGCGCGAGTATTCTATGTTTGGTAATCATCAATTCATATAGTGGATATCAAACTTAATCACGCGAGTATTCTATGTTTGGTAAATCATCAATTCATATAGCAGATATCAGACTTAATCGCGCGAGTATGCTATGTTTGGTAATCTTCTATTCATACGACAAATATCAGACTTAATCGCGCGAGTATTCTATATTTGGTAATCGTCTATTCATATAGCAGATATTGTTTTTAATCGCGTGGGTATATCGTATTGGGCAATCTTTCGTGTTAATTGGGAGAGCGGATATATTTATTAATCGCACGAGTATATTAAGCCTGTTGATCACTGTCTGATTATCGCTAGGGGTCACACGAGTACATTATGCTTGCTGGTCATTATTAATCATGCGAATGGGTTATTCTTGATCATTATTAATCGTGTGAATGAGTTATGCATGGTGATCACTTCGTATTACAGTTGGCTTCTCACTTAAGGATTCTCTAGTCGCCCCGGAAAGTAGACCAGTATTATGCATTTATCAACGGATAACCTTGCTGGGCTTATCTATCTGCATCTATTCTATTCTAATGCGTTCGTTTTATTCGTTTGCCGATTGTTCAATATACTATCCAGATAAATCAACGTGTTATAATCATGCGAACATAAATATAATATCGAGTGAATACAGCATATCCAGTAAAATCGAATAGATGATATCATTTACATTCTCAAAAAGTTACAATATCTGTATCTGAGTGGCTTACATAAATCATACCGCTGGATCAAAAGAATCAATCGTTATACATCAACTCTTTGTCTTTTTCTGCTCTGGTTCATAGTCCGTCTCGCTGGAAGAACTTGAAGAACTACTTGCCTCAGCTGATCCCGATGCCTGGGATCCCTCCTCGCTCAAACCGCTGGATGATCTTGAGCTTTTATCCACGTCAGCATCTGCGAGTAAGTCCTCCTATTCATTTGCAGGCTCATCCTCTGCGAGGATCTCGTCAACGGGTTCTTTTGTCGGCCCTTCTCGCATGGCTTCAGCCTCCTTAAAGTCGGGGAATAACTGGTCAAAAGTTGTGCTTTCATGGTCGGGCTTTAGTGCTCTCCGCTCCCACAGAATGTCCAGCGTATCCTCCCCTCTTTCCCGCAGGTGCGCAATAATCTCATTCAGAAAGGCCGTATTCTCCGGGTCATTGATAAGTCAATTTATATAGTTATTTTAGTATAGTTTTTATTAAATAAAATATTATAATTTATTTAGTTTTAGATTAATATTAATACTAATTCTTTTCTTTTCTTTTCTTTTTCAGGTCAATTTGGGCTTCAAATATAAATTTTACGTCCATGCGCAAGATCTGGAGGCCTTTTCTAAAAATTTATGATTTTTGGTCGCCGATAGCTGAATTTCAAATGGTCATAACTTTCAAACCAGGAAGAGTTACGGGACTTTCAACCAGTCAACGGAAAGAGGACGATGTCCTCTACAATTCTAGGGAGTTTCATAAGTACACGCCCCCAAAACACGGGCGTGTCTAGGGCGTGAACACGGGCTTGTCCAATTAAAAAAAATAGTTTTCTCTAGAAATCTTCCGGGGACAATTCTAGAACATTTCCCAAGTACACACCCCCTGTCACGGGCGTGACCTACCCGAAACTGCCGAATTGATCCAAAATTGTACCGTTTCCAGCCATTTGCTGACCCGGTCAGTACACTCCCTAGGTCACGGGCGTGACTAGGGGCGTGACCTCTTCAACAACACCAGAATTACTTCCCGCCGTTTCCCCTTCCCGCCGTTTCCAGTTACAGACTTGACACGCCCTAGGTCAAGGGCGTGACTTGGGGCATTACACGCAAAACGGTGACTTTTTGCGGTTTTTCTTCAACGTTCCCGGGCTATCAAGACTACGGTTTCCGAGGCTTACATGCCCTAGGTCACGGGCGTAACCAAGGGCGTGACTCCCAAGCAGAAAAATCTATAAAGTTCAGATGAGTTCAGAAGCTCAGGAGAACATTAGTAGCTAGTTTTAGGAGTATTTTGTAGCTTAGTTTACTGTTTTTCAGCATTTCCTTTAATATAATTTCAAATTCATAGTTTAGATTTCAATTCAAGCATGTCCTTTTTGCAAACATGTTCTTGTTTCCCTTCTTTTTATGCATTTCCTTTATCATGTCAATTATCTAATTTACATTAGCACTTGATCATGATGAACTTTGAAATTAAATAAAACTATTTTGTCAAACTCTTTATTTATCGCTTTGATCTAACATTGATTTTATCTGTTTAGAATTCGTAATTCATGAATGCATTTTCTACCCTAGATCCATATCTTAAATGACTGATAGGTTGCAGATACGAGTAGATAACTCAAAGATAAAAGGAGACGCATGTACTCCTCGAGAGAGGATGACATGGATCTTCAAGATTGGAGTCAAATCCAATAGCGGGGTTCACCGCGTAAAGCAAACTTAGGGGTTTCGACAGGCAGAGAGGTCTTAATCGATCAACCTTAATTTAGTCAAAAGCATGAGCTCGAGAGTGATTCTTTTGTACCTTGGGAACCTCCACAATCGAAGTAGGTAATTACAAGTTTGCATTTTATAAGTGTATTGATTTCAAAGGGAGTCTTGATCAAGTGCTTGTTTTATTTTCATTTTCTTCATTTATTTTTAATTAACCTTCAATTTATATTTCGATAAAATAATATTAATTTGCGTGAGTAGATGTACTCAACAGGCCTCGAGTCTAATACGACATTTCTATACTATATTTCGATAGGTACACTTACCTATTTGGGATATGAGTTTGAAATATATATTTAAAACTATAGAAAATCATCATCAAGTTTTTGGCGCCGTTGCCGGGAAGTTTTTGTTGATATTTTGAAAGCGCAAATTTTATTACTTTTATCATTCTCTTTCTCCACCTCCTTTTCTACTCTTCATCTTCTTTTTCAAATTCATTTTTATTAGGTAATGATTTTTTTATTTTCTTACTTAAAAAATGATGATTTCTCAATTGGCCGCTAAAATTGTCGAGCTTACGCACAAAGTTAATCTTTTGCAAGCAGCAAGTAAGGGCCAAATTTTATGAAATTTTTACGGCGCCCCTCATCGGAGTGAGGAATGTTATCATTTTTATTATCAAAATTATTCTTATAATTTTAATAATACTTATTCGTTCTTTCATGAGAGCACTTTAACTAATTTTCATGAAAAAATTTCCAATTATTTTTCCAATTTTAATGAAATTAATTTTTCAAAATTTGATGAAAATAATTTTCCTGAACATAATTTTTCGAGCATTAATGCGAAAGATTTTTCTGATCTTAGTAATTTTCTCTCTTCCTCGGATGTTGATTTCCGGCATGATTACCTGGAAAGATTCCCGAGTCCCGAGGCTATTTCTTTAGATCCGACCTTTTGTTCTTCTTCTTTCGCACCGCAACTTTTCTCTCCTAATTTTGTGGATTGTTCTCCATTTCCATGTGATTCTTCTCCTTAAAATTTGAAAGCTAATTTTATTGCCCTTACTGATTTTTCTCCTTCTTCAGAAAATAATTCTAATAAGGAACATGACTCTTCATGTTCTCCTTTAGATTCTTATTCCGAAGAAGAAAAAGAAATTTTATTTAATGAGTTTGTTAGTGTTGGGTACATTGGAAAATGTGTACCTGATTTGAAGAAGCCCAACTTAGCTCAATGATATACATCAAGGTGTATTTGATGTTGTTTTAAGTTGACATGTGCAGGTGAAGAAGTGTTAAAGAATGTAAAAAAATATTCTAAGTCCATGTGTCGACACCTAAAGAAACAGTGTCGACACTTCAGAATATTTGTGTCGACACATAGGAAGATAGTCGAACACATTTGTGTCAACACTGGGAAGCAGTGTCGACTCACAGAGAAAGATAGTCGACCACATTTGTGTCGACACTGGGAAGCAGTGTCGACTCACAGGAAGATAGTCGACCACATTTGTGTCGACACTGGGAGGCTGTGTCGATACAATGAGACAGAGTCGACACACATTGGCTGAAGTCGACAATACTTGTGTCGACACCAGAAGACTAAGTCAACACATACTGAGTTCTGAATCTACAACAACTGTGTCGACACACAGGACTTGTGTCGACACACTGCAAAGTCAAGACCAAGTTATTCTCTGAAGAAGCTGTGTCGACTTAAAGGCAAACTTGTGGACATCATCAAAGGCTGTGTCGACACCAAAGTTACTTGTGTCGACACATACAGACAGTTGGTCTCGACACTTCCTGACAGTCTGACTCAACACATTGCTGACCAAGACTAAGGCACAGGATCTGTTTGAAGACTTGACAGCTATGGGTTGCAGCCAGTTAACTGATGTTGTCAGACTTGTCAGAAGACAGTTATAAACCGGATCAGCCGGTTACCATTAAGAAGATCTATAAATAGACAGATTCAGAGAGAAGTAAAGAAGTAATGAGAAGATTGAACTTTGGCAATCAAATTGAGAAATCAAATCAAGAAGGTGTAATACACTAAAGAAGATCTTCATCAGAAGATCTAAGAAGACGATCTCAGGATCGATCTAAGAAGAGTTCTAACAAGAATTCAGAAGTATCATCAAAGGTGTTGGATAGAGAGGGATCCACCCATTTTGAAGAAGAAGAAGGAAGCCATCAGTGGTTTCTCAAGAAGCTGTTTGGAAATCAACTCAGCTAAGTTCAGATTCAAGAAGCTTTGAAGAAAGCTCAGATTCAGTTGATTTCATCAGCTAATCAAGAATTGTCTTGTCCTCTTCTCTCTCAACAAAGGCAAGACATTAAAACTTCTTTTCTAAATTTCTGTAAGATCTGTTTTACACAGATCTGAGTTGTAAGCCTGTGATATAAAGGCTAAGTGTAGGAGAGTTGATCTCTGAGTGGTAGGGCTGTTTGCCTGAGTGTAGGAGAAGGTTCTTCTCTGAGTTGTAGGCCTTGTGGCAAGGCTGAGGTAGGGCTGTTGTGCCTAAGTTGTAGGAACCTATCCAGGTTCTGAGTTGTAGGATTTGAGGATCTGAGAATAGTGGAAGTTTGGCCGAATCTAGCATACTGCTAGATAGGTGAAGGGGGAAAGTGGATGTACCCAGACCTTGGGGAACCACTATAAAACATTGTGCAATCTGTGATGATTAAATGTCTGTGAATGCTGTGCTGGATGTTTTAATTTTTGTAATTGAATTCTGCCTAAAAATTTGAACAAGCAATTAGAACCTATTCACCCCCCCCCCCTCTAGGTGTTTAGGTTGTCTTGAAAGTAAAACTATCAAGTGGTATCAGAGGGAGGTTCCTCAAAAAGGACTTAACAGTCTGAGGTAGATCTGAAAGGCAGAATCAAGATTCAAGAAGATTGGTTTTGGAGAGAATCATAAGGAGCTAGGGTCTATGAAATTACTCATATGCAAGAAGGAAGTCTTTGGAATTTGGAAAGAAAGAGTCAGGTTGTTTATGGAGGCATCTGACCCAAGAATATACATCACAGTTCAGGAAGGACCCTTCATTCCAATGAAGGTATCAGTTCTTCATGCTAATATTCAAACTCCAAAGAGTTATTCTGAAATGACCAAGGATGAAATCATTTTGGCAACCATGGATAAAAGAGCACAGAATATTATTGTAAGTGCCATAGATGATTCAACATTTCAGAATCTGATTCACTGCAAGACCTCCAAAGAAATGTGAGACACATTGATTGTCTACATGGAGGGATCAGAAGAAGTAAGACAGGACAGGAAATCTATGCTCAATCAGGAATATGAAAGTTTTAGACAAGGAAAATCTGATAGCATAACTGAGTGCTATATGAAATTCTATAGAATTGTGAATGAGCTAATGTCCTATGGAAGAATCTTCAGTACTTATGAACTGAATGACAAATTCTTGAGATCCTTAACAAAGGATTGGGACACAAAGATCTGTGTCATAAGAGAAGTGGCTAAATTGGCAGAGATCTCTCCTCCCACCTTGTTTGGAAAGCTGCTATCCTATGAAATGCAACTTTTGGTGAGGAAGGAGGAGGAAAAGAATTCAAGAGGAGAGCATAGAGAAAAGACTGTGGCATTCAATGCAGAATCCATCAGAAAGAATAGGAGGATATCACCATCCCATCCTAAGTAAATTGCAAAAGTCAGTTCAGAAAATTCAGATAATCAGGGTTCATAAAGCTGTGATTCAGATGCAGACTTTGCTGCATTCACAAGGCAATTCCAGAGGTTCTTGAAGAAGAAACAGTGGAAGTCTAAGCCCTCTACTTCATAGCAAGTTGACGACTATTATCAGAAGAAAAAGTCATCAAGGAAAGAAAAGAGCAGATCAAAGCCCAGCAAGGCTACTACTTCAAAGATTGTCTGCTATTGTTGCAATAGACTTGGACATGTAGTGGCTGACTGTCCTGATAAGAGAAAGGAGTATTCAGACAAGAATAAGACTCATAAAAAGGGCAAGAAGGAGAAATCCTTTGTTGCAAAGAAGGATAAGAGCCTAACAGATCAGTCAACTTCAGAGTCAGAATTTGAAGCAGAAGCATATATTGGACTATGTGTTGTATCTGAAGAAGAGGAGTTTCTGCAGTTGCTAGACTCCATCTATGATCAAGAGGATCATCAGTGCATGGGACTAATGGCAGGATCAGAAGAGGACATATGCTAGAATCAGTCTGGTCCTAATAAGGTACAATGTCCTTCTATGAAATCTTTTTGTAGTACAAGTACAGAATCAGCTACATCTGCATCAAGTGATGTAGATGCATCTGAATCTGAAGGAGATGTCTATCAATTGATAGATAAGTATGGGGACTTGTTGCAGGCCCTTAAGAAAAGCAAGAACCTGATTAAATCTCAGGCTCAAGAAATTGCTGAACTAAGGGTAGCTGCAACTGAGTTAGAGAAAGTAATTGATCAAAAGTTAAATGAAATTGCCAAGCTGAAGAATATAACTATTATTCAGATTGGCACAATTAATTATACCAATGATCAAGTGAAGAGTCTGGAGGCCAGACTAAGAATTGAAAAAGATTTAGTGGCTAGTTACTCTAAGCCAAAGTCTGTCTTACCCTTGATTGATGAATTTGTGAATCAAAAGGGTAAGGCAGGATTAGGATTCAAAGGTAACTCCAGGGCTGGCCAATTTAAGAGAAATGCAAAGCTCCTGTCAAGCCACTGAACTTTTCAGTCCCTATTAAGTTTAGAAAGGTGGAAGTGCCTTCTAACCTATATGATCATGAAAATATTCATTGTCATATTAAGTCTAATGTTCTGAAAAACAAGGGTGTAAATGCCAACAGGCCTACCCATATTCATTAACCCAATGGTTATAAAAAATCAGTGGGTGAAGCTACTACAGCACCAGTAATGGATAGAAATTCTTTTGTCAAGGATATATCTAAAACTAGATACAATAGGTTTGAATGTTGGTGCTGTGGCAAGAGAGGCCATTTTGCACTAGACTGCTGGTATAACACAAGTGTTAGAAAGAACAATAGTCTACCTGTTAGAAGAAATAATGGTAGCTTTGTTTATGCTAACTTGAACCAAGGACCCAAGACTTGCTTGGGTGCTAAGGGTAAGTAAATCTGTGTTGCAGGTGAATCCAAGTAACCATGCCTCTATATGGTACTTGGATAGTGGTTGTTCCAGGCACATGACTGGAACAAAGGGGCTGCTGAAGGAGTATTCATCTGTCAAAGATGGACCTAAAGTGATCTTTGGTGGATCTGAAAAAGGAGTCATCAAAGGGTTTGGTAACATTTCTTCTAACCTAATTACTATCACCCAAGTGGCTTATGTAAAAGGTTTGAAACATAATCTAATAAGCATAAGCCAGCTGAGTGATTTAGGATATGACATTTCATTTGTTAAGGATGGATGTCATATCAAAAGGTCAAGTGATCAAGAGATCATTTTGACTGGGTATAGGAAGAGAAATGTATATTGTCTTAATTTTGTATGTGAGAATAAAGCTTCTCCCATCTGTCTTATAGCTGATGACAATGCTTCTCATTGTGTTAAGTGGCACAAGAGATTGGCTCATCTTAACTACAAGACAATTGGCCAACTCTTTATCAAAGAGTTAGTGAGGAATGGTCCTCAAGTTAAGTGTATGAAGGAAGGGATATGCTCAGCTTGTCAAAAGGGCAAGCAGACAAAAACCTCCTTTCAAAGCCTTGAAAACAAGGATTCTATGAGGTGCTTATACCTCTTGCATATGGATCTTTTTGGTCCTATGCCAGTTCATAGTCTAGGTATGAAGGTCTACACTTTTGTGGTTGTAGATGACTATTCTAGATTTACATGGGTGTTCTTTTTGAGACAGAAATCTGAAACCCCAAGTGTCTTACTTAATTTTGTAAAGCAAATTCAGAATGATTTGAATAGTACAGTGGTCAAAATCAGAAGTGACCATGGTACCGAGTTTCAATCTGAAAGCATGACAAAGTTATGTGAAGACTTTGGGATTTTCCAAGAGTTCTCCTCACCAAGAACACCTCAGCAAAATGGAATTGCTGAAAGAAAGAATAGAACATTAATTGAAGCTGGTAGAACTCTATTGAGTGACACCTCTCTACCAGAATATTTCTGGGCTGAGGCAGTAAACACTGCTTGTCATGTGTGATAGTTTAACTTTCAAGACAACCTAAACACCTAGAGGGGGGGGGGGTGAATAGGTTCTACTTGTTTATAAAAACTTTTAGGCAGAATTCAATTAATGGCTAACACAATAATCACAGCAATCACAGAAAATAAAACATCACAGATTGCACAATGTTTTATAGTGGTTCCCCAAGGTCTGGGTACATCCACTTTCCCCCCTTCACCTATCTAGCAGTATGCTAGATTCGGCCAAACTTCCACTATTCTCAGATCAACAGATCCTACAACTCAGAACCCAACTGGTTCCTACAACTCAGGCACAACAGCCCTACCTCAGCCTTGCCCCAAGGCCTACAACTCAGTGAAGACCCTTCTCCTACACTCAGGCACACAGCCCTACCACTCAAAGTACAACACTCCTACACTCAGCCTTTATAACATAGGCTTACAGCTCAGATCTGTGTAAACAGATCCTACAGAAATATAGAAAAGTTTATCTAACTGTCTTGCCTAAATTGAGAGAGAAAAGGCCAAGACAATTCTTGATCAGCTGATGAAATCAACTGTATCTGAGCTTTCTTCAAAGCTTCTTGAATAAGAACTTAGCTGAGTTGATTTCCAAACAGCTTCTTGAGAATCCACTGGTGGTTTCTTTCTTCTTCTTCAAATTCTGGCTTGATCTCTCTCTATCCAGCACTTTGAATGATTCTTCTGAATTCTGATTAGAACTCTTCTTTGATCTATCCTTAGATAGTCTTCTTAGATCTTCTGGAGAAGATCTTCTTAAGTGCCTAGCACTTTCTTGAAATGAATTGGATCGTAATCCTTCTCAACTTTTTGATTCTCAACAATGTTTTTTTAAAAAGTCATTTTCTCCTTCTGAATCTGTCTATTTATAGACTTTCTTCATAGTAACCGGCTGATCCGGTTTCTAACCGTTTTCTGACAAGTCTGACAGCTTCAGTTAGCCGGTGGCAACCCACAGCTGTCAAGTCTTCAAACAAGTCCTGTGCCTTAGTCTTGAACCACAAGTTGTCGAGACAGTCTGTCAGAAGGTGTCGAGACCATCTGTCTATCTGTGTCGACACAATTGACTTTGGTGTCGACACAGTCTTCAGTGATGTCGACTAAGTTGCCTTTGAGTCGACACAGCTTCTTCTGAAAATAACTTGGTCTTGACTCTTCAGTGTGTTGACACAAGTCCTGTGTGTCGACACAGTTGTTGTAGAATCATAACTTAGTAAATGTCGACTTAGCCTTCAGGTGTCTACACAGTCTTCTTTTAACTCTGCTGTAATGTGTCGACTTAATCACAATGTGTCGACACATTCTGCTGGTGTAGACAAACTTGAGGTCGACTATATTCTTCTGAGTCGACACAAATTCCCAATGTTGAGGTCGACGCTTTTCTTCTGTGTCGACACAAATTCCCAGTGTTGTGTCGACTTACTTCTTCTGTGTCGACACACTTTCCCAGTATCATTGTAGACTAACTGCTATGTGTCGACATACTTCCTCTGTGTCGACACTTTTTCCCAGTGTTGTGTAGACTAACTGCTATGTGTCGACACTGCTTCCTAGTGTTGATGTCGACCAATTTCCTCTATGTGTCGACACATCCTTCTCTGTGTCGACACTTGGACTTAGAATTTTTCCTGCATACTTTATCAATTCTTCACCTGCACATGTCAACTCAAAAACAACATCAAATACACCTTGATGTATATCATTGAGCTAGGTTGGGCTTCTTCAAATCAGGTACACATTTTCCAATGTACCCAACAATCTCCCCCTATTTGGAGAAGTCATAACCCTTATAGCCAATGATATACACCATTTATAAACAGTACTAAATTGATGATATGTGACATAACAGGAATACTTAATATAAAAAAAAACATAAAAAACAATCCATCACAGAATGAACATTATAATATGCCAATCAACATTTTGTTTATAACTGGGTAATGTTTGATTACATTGATTTACATTTAATGATCACATCACAACATTACAAAAACATTATGAAGGAACTAAAAACATAATCAGGATTGATCAGGCTCTCTTATGATAATCCCTTTGCCAGATTGAATTGTAGCTGTCACAGGAGCTTCTGATTCTTCAGCTATCTTCTTTCCTTTTTGATCAGCTTTCTTCTGAGCTTCTTCCTTGATCCTTTGCCTTTCAAAATAGTGAAAAGGCTTTGGAAAGTATTTGCTTGGCTCCTTAGCATCTGGTGTCAGCCTTCCCAGCTTAGCTTTCCTTCTGAATTGTACTATTGCTTCCTGTCTTGCCTCATACTTTTGCCATTCTATCTCATTGTACCACTTCCCTCTCTCATGAACTTTGTCTTGTACAGCTTTCCATGCAGTGAGTATTATGTTCCTTGAAGTAGGACTCCACTGCTCATAATCTGGCTTGAGTGCAGCCTGCTCTCTGAATCTCTTCTTTGCTAATAGAGCATCTTGCTGTTCTTTCAGAGTAGCCTCTGGCTTATCAACCTTCCCAATGACAATATTAGTAACCTCCTTTGGAGGACTATACATGCCTTGAACCTGCTGATCAATCATGTCAAAATCTGGAGGGGGGTAAATGACTTGGGCAATCTCAGGTTGATTGCCTTCAAGTAGATTTGTTTGTATTCCTGACTCAGCCACCATAGCATCATCACACAATGGGGGATATCCCAATGTGGCTCGGATACTATTGGTCACCCATTTGGAGTGCTCTGAGCCTGCATGAATTAGCATCCTCTCCCCCTTTATGGCTTCTCTAGATACATGATCTCTTAGATCTTCCTTTTGAAATCTTATTTGACCATCCAAATAATTCACACCCTCTTTAAAAAATGGTTTTAACTTTTGAAGCTTTTCAGATATTTCTTTTTGAGAGGTTGTGATGGCAATCTTAACAGAAGCAATGACAGCTTGAAAATTCTTATCAAATTCTTCCCTTTCTTTGGCTCTATCTGCAGGCAGACCTGGAACAATCTTCTTTACCTCCTCAATGATCTCATTATGAGATTCAGTTAAATTATCATTCATTCTTAGCTGGTTTTCCAAAACATAGCTTTGCTTCAAAGCAATGTCATCCACCTTTGTAGTAATAGCCTCCTGTTTTTGAGCTAGATAAACCACAGCATTGCCACCCTTGTGGAAGCAATCTGTCATTTCCTTTTTATGCATGTTGACTTGAAACTGGATGGACTTTATATCCTGAGTTAAGTCAAACTGAAGTGACTTGCTATTTTCATCAACATACTTTTCCAGTGCCATCCTTTGTTCATCCAATTTTACCTGTAGATCCACCATAAATTTGTTATAATCAAAGGCTGGAGATACTTGTGGAGGTGTTGTTTGTAAAGCCTGCTTATAATTCTTGCTTCTTCTCTTAAAGACAACAAGTTTTCTTTTCTTTGCCATCCTGGCTCCTTCAGTGTCAGTTTCAGATGAAGTATCTAAATGAATTCTTTCTTGAGGAGGATGAATTGTATCTGTCCCAGTGACCTGTTGCTCAGCTTCAACAGCCACTGGCTCCCCCTCAACTTGTGCCTCAACTTCAGCTTCCTGATCAATGTCCATACCTATGGACTTCTCAATGTCTGGTTCTCCTCCTACTTTATCTGTAGTAGTAACAGCATCAGGGAATAACTCCTCCAGAGTAAATTCCAGTTGAGCTGTAACTTCAGCAGCAGTTAAATCTTGAGATAAGTCTAAATTTGCTTCCTCTTGCACTTGTACTTCAGTATTTGTAGTATCTAGAGGAGGAGTGGACACTAGCTCCCCCTGAACCTGTGCAGTAACAAAAATATGAGCAATGTCTTTGATAGTAAAATACATTAGCTCCCCCTATACTTGTACCTGATCAGGAGTAGATTCCTTTTGAGCAGGAGTGGAAACTGGCTCCCCCTGCATCTGTGCAGGTGTTGACACTTGCTGGACTATAGTTGAGTCAAGCTGTTCTTCAACCTGTGTCCTCAGTGGGTCTTCTTGTAGTTGTTCAGTTTCTTGATTTTGAGTAGGGGATTTCACAGGGGTGTCTGGCCTTCTCTCTTCAGGCACATCCTTGGACAGCACCCTATCCCACCTAGAGAACAGTCTCATATCCATTCTTCTCATATGATTGATCTTAGTCCCTAGCAGTTGCTGCATCACTTCAGGGAACACTCCAATGAGATATAAGCTCATGATTCTAGCCATGTTGGGCTTCTTGATTCCTTCTTTGATCTTGTCAAAGAGTACTCCTGACCAATCAGTAGGAATTGTAAAAACATTCCTGGTCATAAGGCTGAACATATAGGCAGAAATCCTATCATGTCCACCTGACTTGCAGAGGATTACTTTCCCAACAACTTCAGACAAGAATTTCCCTTGCTGATTCATACCCTTCCTGTTGAATGCAGCTCCAATCTTCATACTCGAGTCCAGTCCACACCATTGAAGGGCTTCCCTTGTCTTAGAACTAGGAACTTCCTCTTCATTCTCAACTTCTTGTAATTGAAAGATTTTTCTCAAAGTTCTTGGAGTAATCTTCACCTTAGTCCCTTGAACATTGGACTTAATCTTGAGGCCTGTTGAGTGGACTGATGCATAGATAAAGAACTCGTGCACCTCCTTCTTCCAGATTTTTGTTGGCTCTGAGATTAGAAATTCTAACCCTGACTCGGAGAGGAGGGTGATAACTCCTTGAACATCTGGCGGCGCATCTGCAAAGGCCTGGCGTACCAACTCATACCCCTCATTGACGTTATCTTCCATCCTTGGCGCCATCGATTTGTCGAGAAAGCTTGAGAGAAGAGAGAAAGATGGACTGTCGATACAGGGTTTTAGTCTCGAAAACCTTGGAAGCGTGTCGACAGAAAGCATTTTTCACCTATTTATACCTTCTGTTGAAAGAAGTTCAAAAGGCGCCAAACACAGACTAAATGTGTCGACACAGACGGAATGTGTCGACACAAACTTCGATTGTCTCGACATTACTACAGCCTACTAAGTGTCGACACCAATTTGTGGTTATGTCGACACCTTAGATAGACAAAGATTCTGTGTCGACTCTAAGGATAAGTGTCGACACATATTCTGTAAGTGTCGACACCATTTTCCTGGTTAAGTCGACAATATAACTCTTAAGTGTCGACACATATTCTCTGTGTCGACACAATATTTCTGACTTGTCGACATAATTTCTCTGAGTCGACACATAATTACTGAATGTGTCGACACATTCTTACTTAGCCAATTTCTGTTGGTTCAACACCACTTGTAAGTGTTACTTCAATGTGTCCTTTTTAACACTTGATTATGTTGTTATTACTTTTACTTACTTACATACCACTTCAATTGCATTGTTAATGATTTTGTTAATACATTAATCAATGGTTAACATACCTAATTCAATTTTGAATTTATTGAATTTGGTTTCATCTAAACGCTTAGTAAATACATCTGCTATTTGATAATCTGTTTTTACAAATTCCAATGAGATGTCTCCTTTTTCTACATGTTCTCTAAGAAAATGGTATTTGATTTCTATATGCTTAGTTCTACTATGAGAAACTGGATTATTAGCAATAGAAATAGCACTCTTAGAATCACATAAAAGAGGTGTTCTACTTACCAAAATACCATAATCCTTAAGCTGATGCTGCATCCATAATAGCTGTGCACAGCAGCTTCCAGCAGCAACATACTCTGACTCAGCTGTGGAAATTGCCACACTGGTCTGCTTCTTACTACTCCATGATATTAGTCTTCCTCCCAGGAATTGACAAGTACCTGTGGTACTTTTCCTGTCCTCTCTACATCCTGCAAAATCTGCATCTGAATAGCCTGTTAGTAGAAAATCTCTATTCCTAGGGTACCAAAGACCTAGATTAGGAGTGCCCTTTAGATATCTCAGAATCCTTTTGACTGCAGTATAATGAGATTCTTTAGGGCAGGCTTGGTACCTAGCACAGACACATGTTGCATACATAATGTCTGGTCTACTAGCAGTAAGATATAGTAGAGACCCAACTATTCCTCTATACACTGACTCATCAATAGGTTTTCCTGCCTCATCTTTGCATATAGGGATACTTGTTCCCATAGGAGTTCTCATGGTGGAGGATGACTCCATACCATATTTCTTAATTAATTCTTTGGTGAACTTAGACTGGGATATGGACAATCCATCATCAGTCTGTCTTACTTGGAGTCCCAAGAAGAACTTAAGTTCTCCCATACTGCTCATCTCAAACTTCCCTTGCATAAGTTTGGCAAACTTTTTACAAAGGTTGTTTTCAGTAGATCCAAAGATTATGTCATCAACATAGATCTGAACTAAGATGATCTTACCTTTGGATTCCCTAAGGAATAGAGTTTTGTCTATCTTTCCTCTTGAGAATTTATTCTCAATGAGGAAGGTAGACAGGGTTTCATACCAAGCCCTTGGAGCTTGTTTTAACCCATACAAAGCTTTCCTAAGCTTATACACAGAATCAGGTTTAAGAGGATCTACAAAACCTGATGGCTGCTCTACATATACTTCTTCTTTAAGATCACCATTTAGAAATGCTAACTTCACATCCATCTGGTATACTTTGAAGTCTTGGTAGGCTGTATAGGCAAGGAATATTCTGATAGCCTCCAGCCTTGCTACTGGAGCAAAGGTTTGATCAAAGTCAATCCCTTCTTCCTGCCTGTATCCTTTTGCAACTAACCTTGCTTTATTCTTCACTATTATCGCACTCTCATCTAGCTTGTTCCTATAGATCCACTTGGTGCCAATTATGTTATGGCCTCTTGGTTTAGGAACAAGCTCCCAGACTTTGCACCTTCTGAATTGATTCAGCTCCTCTTGCATAGCATCAATCCAGTGCTGGTCTTGGATAGCTTCTTCAAACTTCTTAGGTTCCATTTGAGACAAGAAACTTGAATGCAAAACTGTGCTTTGATTTCTGCTTCTAGTTTGCACTCCTTATCTTGGATCACCAATTATCTGATCAGCAGGATGATCTCTTAGATATCTTATAGCTGGAGGAAGATTCCCTTCAGGTTGAGCATCTCTAGCTTCTTCATTCTGCTGAACCTCTTGGTTTTCATCAGCTTCCATTATCTCTTGTACTCCCCCTGGACAGCAGCCTTCATTTTCCAATGCTCCATCTTCCTTTGAAGCTTCAACAATGGAGAGCTTGTCCATCCTCTTGCTTATACCTGTTGAGTCATTTGATCTACAAGACAATTCACAATTGATTAATCTTGTTTCATCAAATACAACATGCACAGATTCTTCAACAACTTGAGTAGTTAAGTTGAAGACTCTATAGGCCTTACTATTTGTGCTGTACCCAACAAATATCCCATCCTGGGATTTGGCAGCAAACTTAGTCAAATATGACTTGCCATTGTTAAGTATATAGCACTTGCAACCAAAGATCCTAAAATAGGATAGATTTGGTTTTCTGCCTTTCACAATCTCATAGGGATTCTTTCTGTGGCTTTTGGTGATAGAGGCCCTATTGATGACATGACAAGCAGTGTTAACTGCCTCAGCCCAAAAATATTCTGGGAAAGAGGTGTCACTCAATAGAGTTCTACCAGCTTCAATTAATGTTCTATTCTTTCTTTCAGCAATTCCATTTTGCTGAGGTGTTCTTGGTGAGGAGAATTCTTGGAAAATCCCAAAGTCTTTACACAAGTTTGTTATGCTTTCAGATTGAAACTCAGTACCATGGTCACTTCTGATTTTGACCACTGTACTATTCAGTTCATTCTGAATTTGCTTTACAAAATTAAGTAATACACTTGGGGTTTCAGATTTTTGTCTCAGAAAGAACACCCATGTAAATCTAGAATAGTCATCTACAACCACAAAAGTGTAGACCTTCCTACCTAGACTATGAACTGGCATAGGACCAAAGAGATCCATATGCAAGAGGTATAAGCACCTCACAGAATCCTTGATTTCAAGGCTTTGAAAGGAGGATTTTGTCTGCTTTCCTTTTTGACAAGCTGAGCATATCCCTTCCTTTATACACTTAATTTGAGGTCCATTCCTCACTAGCTCTTTGCTAAAGAGTTGGCCAATTGTCTTGTAGTTTAGATGAGCCAATCTCTTGTGCCACTTAACATAATGAGAAGTATTGTCATCAGCTATAAGACAGATGGGAGAAGCCTTATTCTCACATTCAAAATTAAGACAATATACATTTCTCTTCCTATACCCAATCAGTATGATCTTTTGATCACTTGACCTCTTGATATGACATCCATCTTTAACAAATGAAATGTCATATCCTAAATCACTTAGCTGGCTTATGCTTATTAGATTATGTTTCAAACCTTTTACATAAGCCACCTGAGTGATAGTAATTAGGTTAGAAGAAATGTTACCAAACCCTTTGATGACTCCTCTTTCAGATCCACCAAAGATCACTTTAGGTCCATCTTTGACAGATGAATACTCCTTCAGCAGCCCCTTTGTTCCAGTCATGTGCCTGGAACAACCACTATCCAAGTACCATATAGGGGCATGGTTACTTTGATTCACCTGCAATACAGAATTACTTACCCTTAGAACCCAAGTAAGTCTTGGGTCCTTGGTTCAGGTTAGCATTAATAAAGTTATCATAACCTCTTCTAACAGGTAGACTCTTATTCTTTATAACACTTGTGTTATACCAGCAGTCTAATGCAAAATGACCTCTCTTGCCACAGCACCAACATTCAAACTTATTGTATCTAGATCTAGATACATCCTTGTCAGAAGTATTTCTGTTCATTGCTGGTGCTGTTGCAACTTCACCTACTGATTTCTTAAAACCATTGGGTTTATGACCATAGGTAGGCCTGCTTGCATTAACACCCTTGTTCTTCAGAACATTAGTCTTAATATGACCTTGAATGTCTTCATGATCATATATGTTAGAGGGCACTTTCACCTTACTAAACTTTATGGGGACTGAAAGGTTTAGTGGCTGAATAGGGGCTTTGCCTCTCCTCTTAAATCTGCCAGCCCTGGAGTTACCTTTAAATCCTAATCCAGCCTTACCCTTCTGAGTGACAAATTCATCTATCAAGGGTAAGACAGATTTTGGCTTAGAGTAACTAGCCACTAAATCCCTTTCAATTCTAAGTCTGGCCTCCAGACTCTTCACTTGATCATTAGTATAATTAATTGTGCCCATCTGAATAATAGTTATATTCTTCAGCTTGGCAATTTCATTTAATTTTTGATCAAGGACTTTTTCTAACTCAGTTGTTGCAACCCTTAGTTCAGCAATTTCCTGAGCCTGAGTTTTAACCAGGTTCTTGCTTTTCTTAAGGGCCTGCAACAAGTCCCCATACTTGTCTATCAATTGATAGACATCTCCTTCAGATTCAGATGCATATTCATCACTTGATGAAGATGTAGCTGATTCTTCACTTGTACTACAAACAGATGTACTGGAAGGACATTTTACCTCATTAGGACCAGACTGATTCTGGCATATGTCCTCTTCTGATCTTGTCATCAACCCCATGCATTGATGTTCATTGATGGAGTCTAGTAACTGTATAAACTCCTCTTCCTCAGATGCAGCATAAAGTCCAATATATGCTTCAGCTTCAGATCCTGATTCTGAAGTTGACTTGTCTGACAGACTCTTATCTTTCTTTGCTACAAAGGATTTCTCCTTCTTGCCTTTCTGATAAGTCTTCTTCTTTTCTGAAGATTCCTTTCTCTTGTCAGGACAATCAGCCACTACATGTCCAGGCCTATTGCAACAATAGCAGACAATCTTTGAAGTAGTGGCTTTGCTGGGTTTTGATCTGTTCTTCTCTTTCCTTGATGACCTTTTCTTCTTATAATAGTCATCAACTTTCTGTGATGGGAAGGCCTAGACTTCCACTGCTTCTTCTTCAAGAACCTCTGGAATTGTCTTGTGAATGCAGCAAAATCTGCATCTGAATCACAGCTTTCAGAACCCTTGTTTGAACTTTCAGAACTATCTTCTATAACTTCCTTAGGAGGAGATGGTGATTTCCTCCTATTCTTTCTAGTGGCTTCTGCATTGAATGCCACAGTCTTTTCTCTATGCTCTCCTCTTGAGTTTCTTTCCTCCTCCTTCCTCACCATAAGTTGCATTTCATAGGATAGCAACTTTCCAAACAGGGTTGGAGGAGATATCTCTGCCAATTTAGCAACTTCTCTTATGGCACAGATCTTTGTATCCCAATCCTTTGATAAGGATCTTAAGAATTTGATATTCAGTTCATAGGTACTGAAGACTCTTCCATAGGATATTAGCTCATTCACAATTCTATAGAATTTCTTATAGCACTCAGTTATGCTATCAGATTTTCCTTGTCTAAAGCTTTCATACTCCTGATTTAGCATAGACTTCCTGTCCAGCCTTACTTCTTCAGATCCCTCCATGTAGACAATCAATGTGTCCCACATTTCCTTGGAGGTCTTGCAGTGAATCAGATTCTGAAATGTTGAATCATCTATGGCACTCACAATAATGTTCTGAGCTCTTTTATCCATGGTTGCCAAGATGATTTCATCCTTGGTCATTTCTGAATAAGTCTTTGGAGTTTGGATATTTGCATCAAGAACTGATACCTTCATTGGAATGAAGGGGCCTTCCTGTACTGTGATGTAAATTCTTGGGTCAGATGCTTCCATAAATAGTCTGACTCTTTCTTTCTAGATCCCAAAGATTTCCTTCCTACATATGGGTAATTTCATAGACCCTAGCTCCTTATGATTCTCTCCAGAACCCATCTTCTTGAATCTTGAATCTGCCTTTCAGATCTACCTCAGACTGTTAAGTCCTTTTTGAGGAACCTTCCTCTGATACCACTTGATAGTTTAACTTTCAAGACAACCTAAACACCTAGAGGGGGGGTGAATAGGTTCTACTTGTTTATAAAAACTTTTAGGCAGAATTCAATTAATGGCTAACACAATAATCACAGCAATCACAGAAAATAAAACATCACAGATTGCACAATGTTTTATAGTGGTTCCCCAAGGTCTGGGTACATCCACTTTCCCCCCTTCACCTATCTAGCAGTATGCTAGATTCGGCCAAACTTCCACTATTCTCAGATCAACAGATCCTACAACTCAGAACCCAACTGGTTCCTACAACTCACGCACAACAGCCCTACCTCAGCCTTGCCCCAAGGCCTACAACTCAGAGAAGACCCTTCTCCTACACTCAGGCACACAGCCCTACCACTCAGAGTACAACACTCCTACACTCAGCCTTTATAACATAGGCTTACAGCTCAGATCTGTGTAAACAGATCCTACAGAAATATAGAAAAGTTTATCTAACTGTCTTGCCTAAATTAAGAGAGAAAAGGCCAAGACAATTCTTGATCAGCTGATGAAATCAACTGTATCTGAGCTTTCTTCAAAGCTTCTTGAATAAGAACTTAGCTGAGTTGATTTCCAAACAGCTTCTTGAGAATCCACTGGTGGTTTCTTTCTTCTTCTTCAAATTCTGGCTTGATCTCTCTCTATCCAGCACTTTGAATGATTCTTCTGAATTCTGATTAGAACTCTTCATTGATCTATCCTTAGATAGTCTTCTTAGATCTTCTGGAGAAGATCTTCTTAAGTGCCTAGCACTTTCTTGAAATGAATTGGATCGTAATCCTTCTCAACTTTTTGATTCTCAACAATGTTTTTTTTAAAAGTCATTTTCTCCTTCTGAATCTGTCTATTTATAGACTTTCTTCATAGTAACCGGCTGATCCGGTTTCTAACCGTTTTCTGACAAGTCTGACAGCTTCAGTTAGCCGGTGGCAACCCACAGCTGTCAAGTCTTCAAACAAGTCCTGTGCCTTAGTCTTGAACCACAAGTTGTCGAGACAGTCTGTCAGAAGGTGTCGAGACCATCTGTCTATCTGTGTCGACACAATTGACTTTGGTGTCGACACAGTCTTCAGTGATGTCGACTAAGTTGCCTTTGAGTCGACACAGCTTCTTCTGAAAATAACTTGGTCTTGACTCTTCAGTGTGTTGACACAAGTCCTGTGTGTCGACACAGTTGTTGTAGAATCATAACTTAGTAAATGTCGACTTAGCCTTTAGGTGTCGATACAGTCTTCTTTTAACTCTGCTGTAATGTGTCGACTTAATCACAATGTGTCGACACATTCTGCTGGTGTAGACAAACTTGAGGTCGACTATATTCTTCTGAGTCGACACAAATTCCCAATGTTGAGGTAGACGCTTTTCTTCTGTGTCGACATAAATTCCCAGTGTTGTGTCGACTTACTTCTTCTGTGTCGACACACTTTCCCAGTATCATTGTGGACTAACTGCTATGTGTCGACATACTTCCTCTGTGTCGACACTTTTTCCCAGTGTTGTGTAGACTAACTGCTATGTGTCGACACTGCTTCCCAGTGTTGATGTCGACCAATTTCCTCTATGTGTCGACACATCCTTCTCTGTGTCGACACTTGGACTTAGAATTTTTCCTGCATACTTTATCAATTCTTCACCTGCACATGTCAACTCAAAAACAACATCAAATACACCTTGATGTATATCATTGAGCTAGGTTGGGCTTCTTCAAATCAGGTACACATTTTCCAATGTACCCAACAATGTGATCAAAAGGGCTTCTATCACCAAGAGCCACAAAAAGACTCCCTATAAGATTATGAAAGGTAGAAAACCAAATCTATCCTACTTCAGAATCTTTGGTTGCAAATGCTATATACTTAACAATGGTAAGTCATATTTGACTAAGTTTGCTGCCAAATCCCAGGATGGGATATTTGTTGGGTACAGCACAAATAGTAAGGCCTATAGAATCTTCAACTTGACTACTCAAGTTGTTGAAGAATCTATGCATGTTGTGTTTGATGAAACAAGATTAATCAACTGTGAGTTGTCTTGTAGATCAAATGACTCAACAGGTATAAGCAAAGGAATGGACAAGCTCTCCATTGCTGAAGCTTCAAGGGAAGATGGAGTATTGGAAAATGAAGGATATTGTCCAGGGGGAGTACAATACACAATAGAAGATGAAGAAAACCAAGAGGTTCAGCATAATGAAGGAGCTGGAGATGTTCAACTAGAAGGGAATCTTCCTCCAGCTACAAGACATTTAAGAGACCATCCAACTGATCAGATAATAGGTGATCCAAAACAGGGAGTGCAGACTAGAAGCAGAAGTCAAAGCACAGTTCTGCATTCAAGTTTACTGTCATAAATGGAGCCTAAGAAGTTTGAAGAAGCCATCCAAGACCTACACTGGACTGATGCTATGCAAGAGGAGCTGAATCAATTCAGAAGGTGCAATGCCTGGGAGCTTGTTCCTAAACCAAGAGGTCACAATATAATTGGGACAAAATGGATCTACAGGAACAAGTTGGATGAGAATGGAGTAATAGTGAAAAATAAAGTAAGATTGGTTGCTAAAGGATACAGGCAGGAAGAAGGGATTGACTTTGATCAAACCTTTGCCCCAGTAGCAAGGCTGGAGGCAATCAGAATATTCCTTTCCTATGCAGCCTATCAAGACTTCAAGGTATACCAGATGGATGTGAAGTCAGCATTTCTGAATGGTGATCTTAAAGAAGAAGTATATGTAGAGCAGCCATCAGGTTTTGTAGATCCTCTTAAAACTGATTATGTTTATAAGCTTAGAAAAGCTTTGTATGGGTTAAAGCAAGCCCCAAGGGCTTGGTATGAAACCCTGTCTACTTTCCTTATTGAGAATAAATTCTCAAGAGGAAAAATTGACAAAACTCTATTCCTTAGGGAATCCAAAGGCAAGATCATCTTAGTTCAGATCTATGTTGATGACATAATCTTTGGATCTACTGAAAACAACCTTTGTAAAAAGTTTGCCAAACTTATGCAAGGGAAGTTTGAGATGAGCAGTATGGGGGAACTGAAGTTCTTCTTGGGACTCCAAGTAAGACAAACTGAGGATGGCTTGTCCATATCCTAGTCAAAGTTTACTAAAGAATTAATCAAGAAGTATGGTATTGAGTCATCCTCCATCATGAGAACTCCTATGGGGACAAGTATGCCTATATGCAAAGATGATGCAGGTAAACCTGTTGATGAGACTTTGTATAGAGGAATAATTGGTTCTCTACTATATCTCACAGCTAGTAGACCAGATATTATGTATGCAACATGTGTTTATGCTAGGTACCAAGCCTGCCCTAAAGAGTCTAATTATACTACAGTCAAAAGAATTCTGAGATATCTTAAGGGCACACCTAATCTAGGCCTTTGGTACCCTAGGAATAGAGATTTTCTACTAACAAGTTATTCAGATGCAGACTTTGCAGGCTGTAGAGAGGATAGGAAGAGTACAACAGGTACTTGTCAATTCTTGGGAGGAAGATTGATATCTTGGAGTAGTAAGAAGCAGACCAGTGTGGCTATATCTACAGCTGAGTTAGAATATGTTGCTGCTGGCAGCTGCTGTGCACAACTATTATGGATACAACATCAGCTTAAAGATTATGGTATTCAAGTAAGTAGAACACCTCTTTTGTGTGATTCTAAGAGTGCAATTTCTATTGCTAATAATCCTATTTCTCATAGTAGAACTAAGCATATAGAAATTAAATACCATTTTCTTAGAGATCATGTAGAAAGAGAAGACATCACATTGGAATTTGTTAAAACAGATTATCAAATAGCAGATGTATTCACTAAGCCTCTGGATGAAACAAAATTCAATAAATTTAAAATTGAATTAGGCATGCTGACCATTGATTAGATTATCAACAAACTTACAAATAATATATTAGATTATCAAATTGTCTTAAGTGGTGTAGACAGAAACAAAAATTGGCTAAGTAAAATAGTGTCGACACATTCAGTGATAATGTGTCGACTCAGTGAAGTAATGTCGACAAGTCAGAAATATTGTGTCGACACAGAGAATATGTGTCGACACTTAAGAATTAAATTGTCGTCTTATCCAGGAATGTAGTGTCGACTTCACCAGAATAGCGATGTCGACACTTACAAATTTTGTGTCGACACTTATCCTAAGAGTCGACACAGATTTTCTGATACTCTACTATATCTCTCAGGTGTCGACATATCCACATTTGGTGTCGACACATAGTAGACAGATTTGTTGTCGAGACAATAGAAGTTTGTGTCGACACATTCCATCTGTGTCGACACATATAGACTGTTTTTGCCCGCCTTTTGATCATCTTTCAATAGAAGGTATAAATAGGTCATATATCATCATAATATACTTTTTATAAATGGTGTATATCATTGGCTATAAGGGTTATGACTTCTCCAAATAGGGGGAGATTGTTGGGTACATTGGAAAATGTGTACCTGATTTGAAGAAGTCCAACTTAGCTCAATGATATTCATCAAGGTGTATTTGATGTTGTTTTGACATGTGCAGGTGAAGAAGTGTTAAAGAATGTAGAAAAATATTCTAAGTCCATGTGTCGACACCTAAAGAAACAGTGTCAACACTTCAGAATATTTGTGTCGACACACAGGAAGATAGTCGACCACATTTGTGTCAACACTGGGAAGCAGTGTCGACTCACAGAGAAAGATAGTCGACCACATTTGTGTCGACACTGGGAAGCAGTGTCGACTCACAGGAAGATAGTCGACCACATTTGTGTCGACACTGGGAGGCTGTGTCGACACAATGAGACAGAGTCGACACACATTGGCAGAAGTCGACAATACTTGTGTCGACACCAGAAGACTAAGTCAACACATACTGAGTTCTGAATCTACAACAACTGTGTCGACACACAGGACTTGTGTCGACACACTGCAAAGTCAAGACCAAGTTATTCTCTGAAGAAGCTGTGTCGACTTAAAGGCAAACTTGTCGACATCATCAAAGGCTGTGTCGACACCAAAGTTACTTGTGTCGACACATACAAACAGTTGGTCTCGACACTTCCTGACAGTCTTACTCAACACATTGCTGACCAAGACTAAGGCACAGGATCTGTTTGAAGACTTGACAGCTGTGGGTTGCAGCCAGTTAACTGATGTTGTCAGACTTGTCAGAAGACAGTTATAAACCGGATCAGCCGGTTACCATTAAGAAGATCTATAAATAGACAGATTCAGAGAGAAGTAAAAATGTAATGAGAAGATTGAACTTTTGCAATCAAATTGAGAAATCAAATCAAGAAGGTGTAATACACTAAAGAAGATCTTCATCAGAAGATCTAAGAAAACGATCTCAGGATCGATCTAAGAAGAGTTCAAATAAGAATTCATAAGTATCATCAAAGGTGTTGGATAGAGAGGGATCCACCAATTTTGAAGAAGAAGAAGGAAGCCATCAGTGGTTTCTCAAGAAGCTGTTTGGAAATCAACTCAGCTAAGTTCAGATTCAAGAAGCTTTGAAGAAAGCTCAGATTCAGTTGATTTCATCAGCTGATCAAGAATTGTCTTGTCCTCTTCTCTCTCATCAAAGGCAAGACATTAAAACTTCTTTTCTAAATTTCTGTAGGATCTGTTTTACACAGATCTGAGTTGTAAGCCTGTGATATAAAGGCTGAGTGTAGGAGAGTTGATCTCTGAGTGGTAGGGCTATTTGCCTGAGTGTAGGAGAAGGTTCTTCTCTGAGTTGTAGGCCTTGTGGCAAGGCTGAGGTAGGGCTGTTGTGTCTGAGTTGTAGGAACCTATCCAGTTTCTGAGCTGTAGGATCTGAGGATCTGAGAATAGTGGAAGTTTGGCCGAATCTAGCATACTGCTAGATAGGTGAAGGGGGAAAGTGGATGTACCCAGACCTTGGGGAACCATTATAAAACATTGTGCAATCTGTGATGATTAAATGTCTGTGAATGCTGTGCTGGATGTTTTAATTTTTGTAATTGAATTCTGCCTAAAAATTTGAACAAGCAATTAGAACCTATTCACCCCCCCCCCCTCTAGGTGTTTAGGTTGTCTTGAAAGTAAAACTATCAGTTAGGTCTATGGATGCTCTGGACGAACTAGAAGAACATGTGTCTCCTCCTACGACTTCCAATTTTTCTCCTATTAATAAATCTTCATGCAGAATTTATGACTTTTTAGGAGCAAAAATTTTTGATCCCTATGCATCCGATGATTTTATTTCCAGTAAACTTTTGGATAAAAAATTAATTTTAGAAAATAAACAACCAGAGCTTACTTTTATATCTCCGCAAAAGCCTCCTCCTTGCGAAGTTTATTCTGAAACCCTTACTTTTGATTTTCCTTATACTAACGATTTTCATGTAGAAGAGGAGCCGTTGCAATTACACGTCTTCCACGATCCATTTGCCGCTCCTCTACAAAAATTCAAATCACCTCAGGTATGGATAGGTGATTTGAATTTACATTATCAAGCCGACCATTCAAAGAAGAAAAATCAAGAAGAAAGCGGAGGAGTAGCCGGGCGAGCGACTTTGGCATCTTTGCCAAAGCGGGAATTAAGGGAGTTGCCCTTACACTTAAATTTTTATTTTCCTTTTTCCTAACCCAAACCGTCTAGCTTAAAGACGGGAAAAAGAAAAGCGCTATTGGGAGACACACCTTGATTATCTTGAAATTATTGCAATTTACTTTTTTATGCATTTTTCCCCTCCTACTTGGCTTGTAAACATTGGGGACAATGTTTATTTTTAAGTATGGGGGTGGAATCTCATTTCTTACTTTTATTTCAAAAACAAACTGAAGAAAATTTTTAAAAATACAAAAAAAAATTTCTTTTTATTATCGAAAATACAAAAAATCAGAAAATCAAAAATTAACTTCTTGGAAAGGGCCGTGTTGGGCTTTCATCCCACAAAACTGCCTAGTACCTTGTGAACCCGTCACTGGGTAGCCCTCGGGAAGTCCAAGAATAACAAAAAATAGGATTATATTACAAAAAATAATAAATAAATATACTCATACTTAATTTTATGTGATTTTCATCAATATAATTGAGTTTATTTATAGAATTTTTATAATTTTTAAATTGCTTGTCTTTTATTTTATCATAGTTTGTTAGATTAATTTTTAGTGGTTTAATTTTGAGAAATAAACTTATGAATTAATTTTGTTTAGAGTACTTTATTTACTTATTTTTCTCTTAATTCTAATTAGTTTCAATTTTATAGTGCTTAGTTTAATAATCTTTGGATTTTAATTATAAACACTTATAAATAAAGATTTTTAGGAAATTCTAAATTTACTATAGTTGCTCTCTAATTATTTTAATTTAATCTAAATTTTTTGTAACCTTCCCTTTGTTTTAAATTTTCTTGTTAGCTTATATGTCATATGGATGAGAGAATAAAATTCATCATCCCTTGGTACACATATGCATTTTTTTTCTTGTTAGATCATATGTCATAGGTATGAGAGGATAAAATTCATCATCCCTTGGTACACATATACAATCCCAAAAAAAATAAAAAAAATAGGAGTAAGAGAATAAAATTCATTACTCCCATTTAATTTTTTTTTGAAGAGAAAAAAATATTTGTTCATATGTCATGGAAAATGAGAGAATAAAATCCATCATTTTCTTGGTAAACATATGCAAATATCAAAATAAAAAAAAATTGTGAGGTGAGAGGATAAAATTCATCACCCCCAATCACAAACCTCTTCTTTATTCTTATCTCCTTAACCTAAATTTTTTTTGGTTTAAAAGTAAATTAAAATATTAAGAGAGCATAAATAGTAGTGTGAATTCTTCCTTCAAGCTTCTTTTAGTTACAAGTGTTAATAATTTTTATTCTAATTTTACTTAATTTTGAATGCTAATTAATTTATTTGAGAAATTTTTGTTAAATATCTTTGTTCTTCACATTTTAATTTCATAGTTTTGGACTTAATATTTAAATCTCTAAAACTTATATTTAACTTTCCTTTGATTTAATAAATTTTTAGTTTAATTATAAAAATTATATTAATTTCTTATAAGTACTTCTCATAGTTTTGCTCTGTAATAGCAAAAGCTTATGTATGAGGGTATTTGATAAGTCAATTTATATAGTTATTTTAGTATTGTTTTTTTAATAAAAGAGTATAATTTATTTTGTTTTAGATTAATATTAATACTAATTCTTTTCTTTTCTTTTTCATGTCAATTTGGGCTTCAAATATAAATTTTATGTCCATGCGCAAGATCTGGAGGCATTTTCTAAAAATTTATGATTTTTGGTCGCGGATACCTGAATTTCAAATGGTCATAACTTTCAAACCAGGAAGAGTTACGGGACGTGCAACTAGTCAACGGAAAGAGGACGATGTCCTCTATAATTATGGAGAGTTTCACAAGTACACGCACCCAAGACACAGGCGTGTTTAGGGCATGAACACGGGCTTGTCAAGTTCAAAAAAACAGTTTTCTCCAGAAATATTCCCGGGACAATTCTGGAACATTTCCAAAGTACACACCCCCTGTCACGGGCGTGACCTAGGGCGGGACCTACCCGAAACTGTCAAATTGATCCCAAAATGTACCGTTTCTAGCCGTTTGCTGACCCGGTCAGAACACGCCCTAGGTCGCGGGAGTGACTAGGGGTGTGACCTCTTCAACAACGCCATAATTACTTCCCGCCGTTTCCCCTTCCCGCTGTTTCCAGTTACAGACTTGATATGCCCTAGATCACAGGCGTGACTTGGGGCGTGACACGCAAAAGGATGACTTTTGGAAGTTTTTATTCAACGTTCCCGGGATTTCAAGACAGCGGTTTCCGAGGCTTACATGCCCTAGGTCACAGGCGTGACTAAGGGCGTGACTCCCAAGCAGAAAAATCTATAAAGTCCAGATAAGTTCAGAAGCTCAGGAGGAAGAGAAGGAGCTAGTTTTAGGAGTATTTTTTAGCTTTGTTTACTTTTTTTCCGCATTTCCTTTTATGTAATTTCAAATTCATAGTTTAGATTTCAATTCAAGCATGTCCTTTTTGCAAACATCATCTTGTTTCCCTTCTTTTTATGTATTACCTTTATCATGTCAAGTAGCTAATTTAGATTAGCACTTGATCATGATGAACTTTGCAATTAAATAAAACTATTTTGTCAAACTCTTTATTAATCGCTTTGATCTAACTTTGATTTTATCTGTTTAGAATTCGTAATTCATGAATGCGTTTTCTACCATAGATCCATACCTTAAATGACCGAGAGGTTGCGGATACAAGTAGATCACTCAAAGATAGAATAAGCCGCATGTACTCCTCGAGAGAGGATTACATGGATCTTCCGGATTGGAGTAAAATCCAATAGAGGGGTTCACTGCGTAAAGCAAACTTAGGGGTTTCGACTGGCCGAGTGGTCTTAATCGATCAACTTAAGCTTGAGAGAGATTCTTTTGTACCTTTGGAACCTCCACGGTCGAAGTAGGTAATTACAAGTTTGCATTTTATAAGTTTATTTGATTTCAAAGGGAGTCTTGATCAAGTTCTTGTTTTATTTTCATTTTCTTCATTTATTTTTAATTAACCTTCAATTTATATTTCAATAAAATAATATTAATTTGCGTGAGTAGAAGTACTAAACAGTCCCCGAGTCTAATACAATATTTTTATACTATATTTCGATAGGTACACTTGCCTATTTGGGATATTAGTTTGAAATATATATTTAAAACTATAGAAAACCATCATCAGTCATAAACTTTCTGTAAAAGGAGATAAAGTAAGATTTGCGGTTAATGTTAGGGTAACTAGTAAAGTCGCGAGGAAAATACTTACTGCGTTAATATTCTTCATTTTCTCATTTTCTTCCTTTAGCTGCTCTATCTCTTCTTCAAACCGCTCGGTGAGGCCGACAACTTCGGCAAGGGCTTTAGCGACCAAGTGGTCCGTCACCAAATTTCTCGTGCGGATTTGAGCGGCTACAGCTGGGAGTTCTTTGTTGGAATTGCCCGCAGATCGGCCAGGTTCTCCCTGTCGTACATCGCCAAGCTAACCGCGCGGGCGTGTTTGGATATTTTCTCGTTCTTCCATAAGGGAAGAGCGGTGGAAACTTGAACATTCTTCACATGCAGATGCCATCTCATAATAGCCTTGTCGCGGCGGTCTTTCAAGTTCTCCCCTATTCCTTGGGGTGTGAAGGGCTCGGAATCGAAATTGGCGGCGAAATCATGCTCTTCGCGGCGGTCGTCCTCTCTTTTCTTCTTGGCCTCGCTCTGTGTTAGAACGGCCTCTACTGGTGTAACCAGCTTGTTTGCCAGAACTTTCAGAACAGCTGCCAAGGGACAAGATATTTAGCCGCGCGGTAAGGCAAAGCAATAAGTAACTAATCCTTGAAAGTATACCTTATTCTGCAGGCAAATCCGCCACGACTGGCAGCAACGGGATGTAGTGCAGGATGTCTAGCCGCGAACCGGCGAGGAATCTCTTTATCGATGCCTTCGACCAAACCGCTCAAATAGCTTTGCCAGCTGGACTTGCGGACGGACAGGCAAGAGGCCCAGATTCCCCTCGAACATGAGGAATTTAGTGGACCAGTTTGGGAACTTGTTCGTCAAGTTCACTGTCTTCATCTCGGTGTAGACGAAGTAGACAACACCTTTGACGATCTGGCTATCCTTCTTGCAGGAGATGATGGACCGTATCACGAAGCAGTGGCGGAAAAGATTCATGGTGAATCCTACCCGCTCGGTCCGCAGGTAGATGATGAAGCTCAACATCGATGCAATCGTATTCGGCGAGAGCTAGCCGGGGACGATTCCGAATAAGTCAAGAATCTCGACGAGCTCAATTAGCGGCAGCCAGCTAAAACCAAAGTCGAAGTGGTCGACCGGGATTGCCACCAGATTTCCTTCCAGAAGTGTTTATTCGGTCATTCTCTCGAGGTAGTCGCGCGACTACATCGGTATTTGTCATGTGGATTGAGATGAAGCGCTCAAGTTCGCTGGCAATCATTTTCGACTTCCTATGCTCGGCATCAAGGAAGGAGGTGGTAGCGGTAGCTCACACGGGTGCCATTGAATCTTGCCGCAGGAAGTAGTGCACTTGAAATTTTTCTATAAAATGTGGAGCTAGGCCGTATTTATAGAACCTGCAAGACGAGTTTCAATTCACGCGGTTAAATCAAAGAAGCTATCGGGATATTCATCATTTCCTGCAGACATCTTTTTAATCATTTCAACACATTATAATTCGCCCGGTTAGATAAAGAATCCGCTGAGTTATTCGTTTCTTGCAGATTTAACAAGCATTATACGGATGATCGCGCGAACAAAAATTTAAAACCGCAAGCATCTAAAGCATCACAGATTGCACGGGTACAATATCAAGTTACAAGCACATACAAATCGATCGAACTAACAAACCACACCGCAAATATTATAAGGTATTAAAAGCAGTCAGCAACAAATAAGGTTAGTTTGATCAAACGCATTATTATTAAAGATCTCTCTCTCCTCATGCCGCTCCTTGTGTCGCTCGACTCTAGATTCTACGGGGTCCCTACCGATATGCACGACTTGATCGCTAATGCCTAGTAAAACAGATATCGCGCTGATCAAGTGGTGGCTAAGGGTGTTTTGGGCCCAGTGAATCTGGGATGTATCCCAAACTATGCGGCTCATCGGAACGGTTGGCTATATAAAAGCCACATGTTTGATAGGTCACGCAGGTACGATTGTATGGCCAGTCACCGGGGCAAAAGTTCCCCCCTGCTGGGGACAAGACCTGACTCACGCGGTTTCGCCGAACTCGAAAAGTCAGGTCGCAAACCCTTCTCCTTTTCAGCCCTCTCGTAATATTTTCTCTTGAAGTACGCAACATCGTCCTCCGCCATTTGTAGTCGCTTCCATAGGACCAGGACTTGATCGCGAGCAGCTCTTTCTCGCTCACGGCAACCGGCCAATTCTGCGGACAGAGTCTTTATCTGCTCCTCCAGGCCTGTCCTCACCTCTTCCTCGAATTTGAGCTTCGCCTTTAGTTGCTCGAGGTCGACAAACAATTCTGAGAAGGCGCGTTGGACTTCATCATCCTGAAGCCATCGCGCGGTCTCGTCTACGACAGCTTGAGAGTTTAATTCCGCAAAATCTGCATCGCAATGCAAAGGACGGGCAGAATTTGTTTCACCGCGCGACAAGATTAACAAGCAATAATGCTAAAAGAATAGGCATCCGAGCAGAGGCTATCTTCTCTAGTCGCGGCCGCTATCTGACGGCTAGAAAAAATAGGTCGCCTCAGTCTCTCAGGATCCATCTTCTTTAGGTAATTGTCCCTTAGAAGTCGCTCGACCCGCTTATTCTTTTCAATCTCTTCGCGCGACAGAAGCAAGTCGTCGGTCTCGGTTATTATGCGGATGGGCCACTTTAACCGCGACGATTCCTTGTAAGGTGGTGGAATTTTTATATCCTTTGGGGCGTGTTTAATCATACCTGTCCGCAGAAGCTTACCGGCAGCCTGGCAGTCAGCTTCAGCCTGCTCCGCAGCTGAAAGAACCAAAGAATCACGGATCTCTTCTCTAGCGGTTAGCAGCTTCTTCTCTGCAAGGATTTGTTCCCACAGTTTCACTTTGTCATCAACCTTGGGTGGTCTAGGAATCTCCTTCCCTGCTTTCACTGACAGAATCTCCAGATCGGAGTCGCCACCGGATAACTTCTTGCAGCTAACTTCTTTTTCCTTTTCCTGCAGTGAAATCACAGTGGGAGGCAAGGTTTTCTCTACTCGCTTACCCGCCCAATTTTTAGTATGGCGCTCGAGCTATTCGAAAGCTTTTACTCATTTCTTCGCACGGTCTCGTACTCAAGCTGATCGGGTACATCGACCTTGTTGGTTGCTGCCATGACCGTCGCGGATTTCTTGTTTTCTCTCTTCTTCTTTAGGAGGATTGCCTCTACCCTCTCCTCAACTGATGAAGTCAGCTTGTGCTTCCTTTTGTTTGTCGGTATGGCAACTTTCACGACATCGAGGTTTTTCCTGAGCTTGTCGGTGGCATTCTTGGCAGCCTTTTTTGCCTTGTCGATAATATCATCGATCTCTCTGCTTGCTCGCCCGGTTTCAACCTCAGCGCCCCCTTGGCAGTTTTCTTCTCTTTAAGGTGATGTGATGTCCACATCTGACCCCGCCGAAGGCTATGGAGTGTTTGCCCGGGCAGACTCTGGAACCTTACTACCCTCCGTATTCTCGGGTAGCTGTTCAGTAGGCTTAATCGAAGCGACTTTAGTACACTGCTCCAGGTTCCCAGCGGCTATTATCTCAGTTGTCGGCTTGGAGGATTGTTCGCTCTCCGATTTTTCGTTCACCGGGCTCGGTTTTTGCGAAGCAGCCTTGGCAGTGTGCGTCTTGCGTGGCATCTCACCGGCTTCGTAGGTAGATGTTCCCTGTGGCGAATTGGAAGCGGCTAACCCCTTATCACTGATCCTCACTAGGATGCTCTTCCTGAAAGACATGGCGGACAACAGAATCTTAACTGTAGTTGGAGAGAAGTGACTCACCTCGAAGGAAGTTTTGTGAAATTAGCGTCAACACCAGCGTTATTTATAGTTTTGAAGTCATTAACTGCGCTGGCAGTTAGGCGGTTAACAACATTTTCAAAATTCCTCCTGAATTTAAAAATGTGCGGGGATTATGTTAACACCGGATTTGACCGCTCCCCAAGTGCCAGCGGCAAGACCAACTCTAGTCGCATGCCCGTCTCCCTGCGGAGCCTCCCCGGCTTGGCAGGCATCCAGGAGCAGTAAGTCAGGAGCTATCTACCCGCCTATCCGCGTGGCTAGGTGGACCCCTCTCTCTTTTCGCCCCCCCCCTGTATCTGGTCACCGCTGCCAGTTTCTCTTGTGCGCAGGCAACCGGTATTTCTAGCCCTACCTGTTGGGCAGGCCCCCTGAGCCTATAAATAGACGTGAACAGTACCTTTCTATGGAGACAGTTAGAATCCCCAAGCTTGCCACCCGTGGCAGCGGATTCGAAATCCTTCTCCGGTGGGTATCCTGTCCGTGAGGGATCCAGAATCTAACCGCTGTAACCGTTTTCCATACATAAAAGAAAAACCCACCGTAAGAGAGGTATTCAGGCCGCGGCGGGCGAAGTCTGGTGTCCCCGCTTCAGGAGGCTTGTTCTGATTCTTACCCTGACCGCTAGTAACCGACTCGCCGATAGTGTTTTCCCTACTCCTTCCCCAGTGCTCGAACCGCTAGCTGGTGGTGCCCGACTCCCTATCGCATTTCATGCATCAACATATGGGGCATATTATGTAGTATGGGATGCATAATATGTGTTTGTATGTGGATCTTTATAGGGAGCAACGTGTGACTGTTATGTAGTATGGGATGCAAAACAATCATCACATGAATGCACATTAGATTTTTCTTTTCATTGCATGCAATATTATGTAGTATGGGATGCATAATATTTCATGTGTATGCCACTCATAACATGCATTAAGGCCTTTATTAGTTTCATAGCACAACATGCATGACATAGCATTGCATTAGCACACGTGCCAAGCTAAAGATTTACATGATGACACATGTACACACATGGTTTTCAGTCAAAGGAGTAAGAATTTATGCATTAATATTATATGCACATGAGTTAGTTGGATGACGGTATATCATCCTAAGTTTAAGCATGACATCATTAATGAAATTCCCATAGCAAGTTAGCAGCTTGAGCAAGTATTTGTACATGTATTGTCTGAACAAAGTTGTGTAGTTTAAGCGGTAAGCAAGGTATTGACTAGTTGGTTGTTGTGTTTTTAGAATGTCGTCGAAGCATCCTACAATAAGGTCGACTCCCCAGTCTGAGGGAATTTCGTCTATGGAGCAGAGTGAGGTAGTGATCGAAGGACTGTGACAAAGTAATAAGGCTCTGTCCAGGAAGATGTTGGAGATGCAATCACAGATCCATACATTGTTGTCAGTTATTTATGGGCAGTTGCTTAGAGTGCAGGACCCTGATGTGGGTCAGGCCGTTCCTGTTCCCCCTTCTCCTCTGGTGCCCCTAATAGTGTTTCCACCAGAGATGAACTTTATCTCGCATTTTTAGCGACTAGGACACCCTACCTATGATGGTAGAGCAAACTTCATGGCTTTGGACGATTGGTTTGTCGCAATAGAGGAGATATTTTTGTAGTCAGGAATATCTATAGACCAGAGAGTGATGGTTGCTGTATACTAATTGAAAGGCCTTGCAAAGGGCTATTGCTTGAGAGAGAAGGATACCTTAAGGATGGATGTTCATGGGAAGCCTTCAAGGAATTATTGACTAGGAAGTTCCTGCCATCAGTCGAACAAGACTGCTTGATGAATAATTTTCTGCACTTGAAGTAAAAACAACTCACGGTTAGTAAGTACGAGGTGGAGTTTATTAATTTGAGCCAGTTTGCCCCGGATCTGGTATCCTCGGAATCTAGTAGAGTTAAGCGCTTTCTGGGTTGTCTTAGGAATAAGATCTAGCAGCTGGCTAGTGTTTATGGATCCGTAAGTTATACTAAAGTAGTAGAATCCGTCTTAAAGGTCGAAGCAATTGACAATGCAAAGACTCGAGGCCAGCAGATGAGGAAAGATAAAAGGTAGTCTAATGAGGGTAAGAACTCTAAGGAATCTGGTTCTGTTTCAAGGAAGAGAAGCAGGGATGTGTGTAGTTTTTATGGCATGCCGGGCAACCCAATTGAGAAATGTTTTAAGAGGCTGGGAGCTCAGAAGAAGGAGCAGGTACACGCAATTCAGGGCACTCCCAAAGGAGAACTTGTTTGTGCTTTGTGTAAATGAAAGGGGCATGATGCTACCCATTATTGGTAGATGGACAAGGTATGCTTCAAGAGTGGACAAAAAGAGCATGTTATGTCAAAGTCCCCGTAGTATCAATCCACGCTACAGCCAATTCTATTTCAGGCTTTGCCGCCACCGCAATATTTGGATAAAGGGAATGACTAGTTAAATGTGGTGACCATGGAGGAAGCGCAGACGTGCACCCAGGTGATCTCAGGTTAGATCTTAACCTCATTTGTTTTTATCTCATAGTTGTAGTTTCGATGTTGCTCGGTTAGTTATGAATTCAATTTTATAGGAAAGTTTAAGGTAAAGAACTGTTGGGCGTGCATTCTTTTTGATTCTGGTGCTACAAACTCATTTGTGGCTAGCGCCTTTGTAGAGCGCCATCGTTTGACTCTCGATCAAATTGGTGATTCGATTCGAGTTAAGTTTTCCTCTAGTGATTGGGTGGTGTCGGACCAGGGTATCCTGGGTTGTCCGATTCTTTTAGGAGATTTCTTAGCTATTGATGATTTGAAGGTGATAGACCTGGAGGACTTCGATGTGATCTTGGGCATGGACTAGTTGTCCAGATATGATGCGGTAATCCAATGAAAGGTCAAGCAGTTGGAATTTAAGATAGACAATAGTCACCCCAGGAGTGTTTATGGTTTTCCGTATCAGGATTCCCCGATTATTTCTGCGGTATGTGCTCGGAAGCTTTTAGATTCTTGTTGTTTTTCCTTCTTAGTTTTAGTGTAGGATACTGTTTATAGTTTGCCGTGTGTAGAGGAGATTCTTGTGGTGCGTGAGTTTCCTGATGTTTTTTCAGATAGTCTTCATGGTCTTCCACCTGAGAGGGATGTAGAGTTTGTTATAGATCTTGAGCTGGTACTCGTCCTATTGCTAAGGAACCGTACTGTATGGCCCCTCAAGAGCTGGAAGAGTTATGTAACCAGCTAGATGAGCTTTTGTAGTGTGGATTTATTAGGCTGATTTCTTTGCTTGGGGGTGCTCCCGTGTTGTTTATAAAGAAGAAGGATAGATCCATGAGGCTTTTCATTTATTATAGGGAGCTTAATAAGGTAACTATCAAGAACAGGCATCCCTTATCGTGAATAGATGATATGTTTGATCAGTTTCATGGTAGTACAGTGTTTTCGAAGATTGACTATCGCTCGGGCTACCATAAATTGAGGATTCGTGAGACTGATATTATACAGACCGCTTTTCGTTCTCGGCATAGACATTTGGAGTTCTTGGTGATGTCCTTTGGTTTGACTAATACACCCTCTACCTTCATGGACATGATGAACAGAGTGATCAATGAATTTTTGGACCGTTTTGTGGTCGTATTTATAGATGATGTTTTGGTTTATTCCTTGTGTGTTGGGGAGCATGCCCAGCACTTGCAGTTAGTTATGTCTTCTTTGAGGGAGCATAAGTTAAGCAAGTGTGAGTTTTGGATTCCTCAAGTCTCCTTCTTGGGTCATGTGGTTAGTAAGGACGGAATTTCTGTTGACCTAGATTTCTTTCGTGATGGATTAGAACAGACTTACAACACCAAAAGAGTTAAGGTGTTTCTTAGGGTTTTTTAACCCCAAAATCGGTAATCCCCTCCAAGGAGCCTATTTTTTCTGCTTTTCTCTTACCGGTTCCCACCCGTAAGGAGCAGGCTAACCCTGACGTCCATCGTGTCCGCGCAAGGCGGACTGCCGGGTCTGAAGTGGCCCAAGGACAGATGCTCTGCCAGCCGCCCGCCAGGGGCGGCCTCCGCCTGCTGGGCGGACTCCACCCGGAGTCCGCCCAGGTCCCCCGCTAGGGGGCGACCTCCGCTTGCCGTGCGGACTCCCCCGGAGTCCCCCAAGGCCGCCCGCTAGGGGGCGGCCTCCCCGGTCGGGCGGACTCCCCCTGGAGTCCGCCCAGGCCGCCCGCTATGGGGCGGCCTCAGCCTTGCCGGGCGGACTCCCCCGGAGTCCGCCCAGGCCGCCCGCTATGGGGCGGCCTCCACAGCCGGGCGGACTCCCCCTGGAGTTCGCCGGGGCCGCCCGCTAGTGGGCGACCTCAGCCTTATCGGGCGGACTCCCCCGGAGTCCGCCCAGGCCGCCCGCTAGGGGGCGGCCTCCCCGGCCGGGCGGACTCCCCCTAGAGTCCGCTCAGGCCGCCCGCTAGGGGGCTGCCACAGCCTTGCCAGGCGGACTCCCCCAGAGTCCGCCAAGGACGCGCGCTAGGGGGCGGCCTCCCCGGCCGGGCGGACTCCCCTTGGAGTCCACCCAGGCCACCCGCTAGGGGGCGGCCTCAGCCTTACCGGGCGGACTCCCCCGGAGTCTGCCCACGCCGCCCGCTAGGGGGGCGGCCTCCCCTGCCGGGCAGAATCCCCCTGGAGTCCGCCCAGGCCGCCCGCTAGGGGGGAGCCTCAGCCTTGCCGGGCGGACTCCCCCGGAGTCCGCCCAGGCCGCCCGCTAGGGGTCGGCCTCCCCGGCTGGGCGGACTCCCCCTGGAGTCCGCCCAGGCCGCCCGCTAGGGGGCAGCCTTAGCCTTGCCGGGCGAACTCCCCCGGAGTCCGCCTAGGCCGCTTGCTAGGGGGCGGCCTCCCTGGCTGGGCGGACTCCCCCTGGAGTCCGCCCAGGCCGCTCGCTAGGGGGCGGCCTCCGCTCAGTCTGCCTGCTCAGGCTGTTCCGCCTGCATGCTCCTCAGGTCACTCAGCCTGCATGCCCTCTTCTAGCTGCCAACCGGAAGTCTGCCCCAGCAGAGAAAAGGTCAGTCCGCCGAGTCCGCCGAGATCGTTAACCTCATCTTTCTCAGTCTGCCGAGGTCGTCAAGGTGATGTCACTAGGCCCCGCTTCAAGAAGATTCTCCCCGGGCCTATAAATACCCCCAAGACCTCTCATTCGGGACGCGTGAGAGGAGAATTGCCACCTTGATCAAAGCCTGCGGACTCAGTTTTCCAGGTCGTCGGAGTTGATCAAGCAAGGTCTACGGCCTCAAATCTCCAGTCCGCCCAGGTCGTCAAGGGCTGTGGACTTAGTTTTTCTGTCAGCAGCAGCAGCTTGCGCAGCCTCCATAGCCTCCGATTTCCAGTTCTCCCAGGTCGTCAAGGGCTATGGACTTAGTTTTTTCTGCCCTCATCAGGCAGCATCTGCAGCTTCAGTTCTCCAGTCCTCTGCACCTCCTTTTACTTAGTTTCTGGCATTTCCTTCCTCAGCAACCAGCTTCCCCCATTGTACCCTCTACTGCTCTTATATGTAATGGTGCAATAGCAAGTTGTAACTCTTCTTGAATAAAGGAAAAGCCCGTCGCAAGAGTGGCATTCAAGCCGCGCCGGGCGAAGTCTACTGTTGCCGCTGCTAGCAGCCTCCTCCCTTCTTCTCTCCTCTCTCGGCGTCAACCTATAAAGCTAACCATTCAAGTAGCTGTCTGCTCGACAGTACCTGATCAAGCCCCCTCTCTGCTTGAGCAAGCTTCTCCTCTGCTCAAGCAAGCTTCTCCTCCATCCCCACAACCCTTCTTCCTTCATCCTTAGCTTGTGAGATCGAACACACGTTAACTGGTCGGTGTCGCATTTCGCGCATCAACAGTTAACACGCGACCTTCAGATCTCGATTAGACAGTGAAAGTAGTGGTTACTCATGTCAGACCATCAACCAGCCGAGAATCTTGCTCCAAGTCCAAGTGATGATCCTCTTTGGGAGGCCTTAGAGAAATCCCGCAGAGAAACTGCCCAACAGTTTCAAGCCATCAACCGCACTCTATCAGCTCTCACGCAGCAATTGGCCGCTCAATCTTTAGCAGCGCCAGTTCCTCCAACCAATCCGGCTCCAACATCGGAGACTCCTCAAGTCTATCCACCGGCTTATCCGCCGGTCTATCCTCCTCTTTATACTCCAACTTTTTCGCAAGAACCTGCAGCTCCTTTGCGATCTCAAGATGATGAGTTTGCAGCTCGTCAAAACTTCTTCCGGGAGGCTGCCCGGGGAAGTCCAGCCAGATTTTTGAACTTTCAGGGAAGTCACCCCTTCTCTTCAGCTCCTTCCTTTGCTCCTCCCGCAGCAACCTTTTACTCCTATCCTCCTACTCCTTTTGCAACTACTGCTCATGCTCCTTACTTTCCTTATGCAGTAGAACCAGAAGAGCCATCGCCATTTACGGAGAGTGTTCGCTACGAACCAACTCCAGTCAACTTCCGAGAGCCATGGTTGCCCATTTACACCGGGGAGACTGATCCAGTCAAGAATCTTCAAGCTTTTGAATCAGTCGTTGCTCTCAAGACCCTCTCCGATGCTACCAAGAGAAAACTCCTCGTAACGACCTTTGATGGTCAAGTGAGAGACTGGTTCTATGGACTGTGACCTCAGTCAATCTCTTCCTTTACTGACTTGCGAAGAGAGTTCCTGCTCAGATTTTCTACATCTTCAAAGAGGAAGGGCGGTCTAGAAGCCCTCTTTGAGATCAGGAAGCGAGAGAATGAGACTTGGTCTCATTATGTGGATCGTTTTCAGAAAGAAATTTTAGACATTGAGATCGTTGATCAAGAAATGTACCGAGTGGCTCTCATCCACAGCCTGCGTGAAGGTCCACTAAAGTTTGAAGCTAACGTCCAAGCACCAAGAACATATCAAGAGTTGATCGGCTTAGCCAACTCGTATATCCGCGGTGAAAAGAGCAACCCCAGCTTCGTCTCCAGGCTTGTATCGGAGAAAAATTCTTCTTCTTACAAGCATCCTCCGAGGTCTCCTCGGAAAGACTTTCCATCCCTCTCTAGAAAAGCAAGAAGATTTCAGCATCATCATCAATACCCCTCCCAAGGCCATGATCGTGCCCAAGAACGGCTACTACCATTGTCAACATCACCTCCGCTAGCAGCTGCAGTTTATCAGCAGCAAGAAGGTGACCTGCCAATGTTTGAACTAGATGAGGTCATGCAAGAAGTTAGCCAAATCATGAGGGATAAGGCATATCCCAAAAGGCCCTACCAACCGGCGAATCAGATATCAAGAAATTCAGATCCGTTCTGTGAATTCCACAGAGAGAAAGGTCATTTAACTGAAGATTGCAAGTCCCTTCAGCGATTGGTTGAAAGATTGCTCATCGAGGGCAAGATCAACGACCTAGTCAAGAAGATTGATTCTTCAAAACATTCCACCTCCAAGGGCAAGGAGGTGGCTGAGGGTCAGCTAGAGTGCATAGAGATACATGACAAGGGCCATCTGGGGTCCATTGATTTTTCAAGTGAGTGCATCGATGTCATTGACGAAGGTGAACTTGGAAGACTATTCTGAAGCAAAGAGGACACGTTTTCCGCGTCATCAGCTATGAACAAATGCAGTTCCTCAAAGCCCCTCGCGATCGTGATTGGTTGCCTTTACTTTACCTTTCAAACATTCTATTTTTCAGCACTTCTAAGTGTTTCATTCTTTCATTCAATAAATCTTACGTCAGAGAACACATACTGACACAGTTCCCTTTTTGTGATGCTTCTTCTCCATATTTTTCTCTTTGCCAAAGAGATCACTGAACCACCGAGATATCGCCAAGTCTTACTCAGTGCCCCCTCGAGATTGTCGTCAGGCGTAAAACCACAATGACCACATATGATGAGGAGTTTTCTCATATGTCTAGTGGGGGCCGTTTAACTCTCGTGCGGAGGATGACGGGGCTTCGGATCCCGGCCGATGTCTAGCGCAGTGTGAGTGCTTAGGGGAGGCCTCCTGTGATAGTTATATTGTTCTCCGTTAGGGATACGTTACAGTTACGATGATCTTTGCTTGACAAGCAATGGCGATCAAGTGTAGCCTTGTCTCCTCGATCATCTCACAACTGTAACGGCCGAACACTCTATGGTACTCTCGATCCGTGCCTCCGCGTGACTCACAACTCCGCTGATCAATCCGCAGACAAGTAATAGGCCACTTGGCGCAACTAGTCTAATTGATCAGCGATGCTTGTAACCCGAGGCAAGAGAGCAGTGCATCTGTCGATCCTTCTTAGGGTTATTTCATGTTTATTTGTGCCCTTCTAAAGGATGCGCGGCCAGCCCGCTTTGGTTCGGACTATACCCAGGATGACTTTGGCAAGTGATGCATAAGGCCCACGGGGAACACCTGTGGCAGCATTCAACCTTTTTAGTTCATCCTCGAGATATAGCTCCTCTTTTCTCTTTTTACCTTCTTACAGGTTAGCAGGTTAAATTCAACCTATTCTAAGGATCTGCAATATCTTCCTTGGCTTATGATCATCTTGTATGCGCTGCCTGCATAAGCTTTTATCAGATGATAATCAACAAGTTCTCTCATCAGATGTTAGCCACACATCATTTATTCAAGGCGTATGATTCTTCTTGATTAACAAGCCATGTCATCATGAATCTAATTTCGGACTTTCTTATCTCGCTGATCTGGGTTTTCATGTCGACATTGTATCTTGATCACGCGAGGCAATCATTATCATAGTTTGACTTTAATAAGGTGATAACAGAGTTTGCCAAATGTCTCTTCTGCTATCCGGTTATGTCCTATCATGTAAACAGTCAATGGTAGCAAGTTCCTCTCAGGTACTTGCAGCTTATTTTCTTCTTCTATCTGCTTGCTTACTCTCCTTTTGCAGAGACTAGCAGATAGTAGCAAGTTCCTCTCAGGTACTTGCAGCTTATTTTCTTCTTTTATCTGCTTGCTTACTCTCCTTTTGCAGAGACTAGCAGATAGTAGCAAGTTCCTCTCAGGTACTTGCAGCTTATTTTCTTCTTTTATCTGCTTGCTTACTCTCCTTTTGTCGAGACTAGCAGATAGTAGCAAGTTCCTCTCAGTTACCTGCAGCTTATTTTCTTCTTCTATTTGCTTGCTTACTCTCCTTTTGCAGAGACTAGCAGATAGTATCAAGTTCCTCTCAGGTACTTTCAGCTTATTTTCTTCTTTTATTTGCTTTCTTACTCTCCTTTTGCAAAGACTAGCAGATAGTAGCAAGTTCCTCTCAGGTACTTGCAGCTTATTTTCTTCTTTTATCTGCTTGATTACTCTCCTTTTGCAGAGACTAGCAGATAGTAGCAAGTTTTTCTCAGGTACTTGCAGCTTATTTTCTTCTTCTATCTGCTTGCTTACTCTCCTTTTGCAGAGACTAGCAGATAGTAGCAAGTTCCTCTCAGGTACTTGCAGCTTATTTTCTTCTTCTATCTGCTTGCTTACCCTCCTTTTGCAGAGACTAGCAGATAGTAGCAAGTTCCTCTCAGGTACTTGCAGCTTATTTTCTTCTTCTATCTGCGTGATTACTCTCCTTTTGCAGAGACTAGCAGATAGTAGCAAGTTCCTCTCAGGTACTTGCAGCTTATTTTCTTCTTCTATCTGCCTGCTTACTCTCCTTTTACAGAGACTAGCAGATAGTAGCAAGTTCCTCTCAGGTACTTGCAGCTTATTTTCTTCTTCTATCTGTTTGCTTACTCTCCTTTTGCAGAGACTAGCAGATAGTAGCAAGTTCCTCTCAGGTACTTGCAGCTTATTTTCTTCTTCTATCTGCCTGCTTACCCTCCTTTTATAGAGACTAGCAGATAGTAGTAAGTTCCTCTCAGGTACTTGCAGCTTATTTTCTTCTTCTATCTGCCTGCTTACTCTCCTTTTGCAAAGACTAGCAGATAGTAGCAAGTTCCTCTCAGGTACTTACAACTTATTTTCTTCTTCTATCTGCTTGCTTACTCTCCTTTTGCAGAGACTAGCAGATAGTAGCAAGTTCCTTTCAGGTACGTGCACATTACTCTCCTATCATATCTGTTGCTCACCTTTCTTTTGCAGAGATCAACAGATATCAGCAAGTTCCTTTCAGGTACTTGCACCTTACTCTCCTATCATATCTGTTGCTTACCTTTCTTTTGTAGAGACTAGCAGATAGTAGCAAGTTCCTCTCGGGTACTTGCAGTTTATTTTCTTTTTCTACCTTCTCTCTCACCTTTCTTTTGCAGAGTTCAACAGATATCAGCAAGTTCCTTTCAGGTACTTGCACATTACTCTCCTATCATATCTGTTGCTTACCTTTCTTTTGCAGAGATCAACAGATACTAGCAAGTCCTTTTCAACTCAGGTACACACAAGATGTACCTCCTTTTACCTGTATTGACTTTTTCTTCGCAGGTAAAATATGGGCACTGACAGATCTTTCCGAGGAGAGACATCAGGTTCTATCTCTCCTAATCTCTAATTTTTTCTCTCCTAATTTTTGAGGGGAGGATCACGATTTTTGTAGGTCTCCTACTTTTTCGAAGTTCCCTTCGGATCTTAAAAAAGTGCGGGGATTATGTTAACCCCAAAATCGGTAATTCTCTCCAAGGAGCCTATTTTTTCTGCTTTTCTCTTACAGGTTTCCACCCGTAAGGAGCAGGTTAACCCTGACGTCCATCGTGTCCGCGCAAGGCGGACAGCTGGGTCTGAAGTCGCCCAAGGATAGATGCTCCGCCAGCCGCCCTCCAGGGGCGGCCTCCGCCTGCTGGGCGGACTCCCCCCGTAGTCCGCCCAGGTCGCCCGCTAGGGGGCGACCTCCGCTTGCCGGGCGGACTCCCCCGGAGTCCGCCAAGCCCGCCCACTAGGGGGCGGCCTCCCCGGCCGGGCGGACTCACCCTAGAGTCCGCCCAGGCCGACCGCTAGGGGGCAGCCTCCCCGGCCGGGCGGACTCCCCCTGGAGTCCGCCCAGGCCGCCCGCTAGGGGGCGGCCTCAGCCTTGCCAGGCGGACTCCCCCGGAGTCCGCCCAGGCCGCCCGCTAGGGGGTGGCCTCCCCAGCCAGGCGGACTCCCTTTTGAGTCCGTCCAGGCCGCCCGCTAGGGGGCGGCCTCAGCCTTGCCGGGCAGACTCCCCCGGAGTCCGCCCAGGCCGCCCGCAAGGGGGCGGCCTCCCCGGCCGGGCGGACTCCCCCTGGAGTCCGCCCGGGCCACCTGCTAGGGGGAGGCCTCAGCCTTGCCGGGCAGACTCCCCCGGAGTCCGCCCAGGCCGCCCACTAGGGGGCGGCCTCCCCGGCCAGGCGGACTCCCCCTGGAGTCCGCCCAGGCCGCCCGCTAGGGGGCGGCCTTAGCCTTGCCGGGCGGACTCCCCCGGAGTTCGCCCAGGCCGCCCGCTAGAGGGCGGCCTCCCCGGCTGGGCGGACTCCCCCTGGAGTCCGCCTAGATCGCCCGCTAGGGGGCGGCCTCTGCTCAGTCTGCCTGCTCATGCTATTCCGCATGCTTGCTCCTCAGGTCACTCAGCCTGCCTGCCCTCTTCTAGCTGCCAACCGGAGGTCTGCCCCAACAGAGAAAAGGTCAGTCCGCCGAGTCCGTCGAGATCGTCAACCTCATCTTTCTCAGTCCGCCGAGGTCGTCAAGGTGATATCACTGGGCCCCGCTTAGAGAAGATTCTCCCCGGGCCTATAAATACCGCCCAAGACCTCTCATTCGGGAAGCGTGAGAGGAGAACTGCCACCTTGATCAAATCCCGCGGACTCAGTTTTCTAGGTCGTCGGAGTTGATCAAGCAAGGTCTGCGGCCTCAAATCTCCAGTCCGCCCAGGTCGTCAAGGGTTGTGGACTTAGTTTTTCTGTCAGCAGCAGTAGCTTGCGCAGCCTCCGCAGCCTCCGATTTCCAATTCCCAGGTCGTCAAGGGCTGTGGACTTAGTTTTTTCTGCCCTCATCAGGCAGCTTGGGCAGCATCTGTAGCTTCAGTTCTGCAGTCCTCTGCAGCTCCTTTTACTTAGTTTCTGGCATTTCCTTCCTCAGCTGCCAGCTTCCCCCATTGTACCCTCTACTGCTCTTATATGTAATGGTGCAATAACAAGTTGTAACTCTTCTTGAATAAAGGAAAAGCCCATCGCAAGAGTGGCATTCAAGCCGCGGCGGGCGAAGTCTGCTGTTGCCGCTGCTAACGGCCTCCTCCCTTCTTCTCTCCTCTCTCGGCATCAACCTGCAAAGCTAACCATTCAAGTAGCTGTCTGCTCGACTGTACCTGATCAAGCCCCCTCTCTGCTTGAGCAAGCTTCTCCTCTGCTCAAGCAAGCTTCTCCTCCATCCCCGCAACCCTTCTTCCTTCATCCTTAGCTTGTGAGATCGAACACCCGTTAACTGGTCGGTGTCGCATTTCGCGCATCAACAGGGTTGGCATGGTATTATGGGAGGTTTCTGGAAGGATTTTCTACGATATCTGTGTCGCTGATTAAGCTTACACAGAAGAACGCAACATTCATTTGGAGCGATAAGTGCGAAGAAGCTTTTCAGGAGTTGAAAAAGAAATTATGTACTGCTCCATTTTTGACCTTGCCTACCGAAGGATTGGAATATGCAGTTTACGTGAATGCATAACATATTGGACTTGGTTGCGTATTGATGCTAGAAGGAAAAGTGATTGTGTATTGGTCAAGGAAGTTAATGATTCCTGAAAGAAACTACCCTACTCAAGATTTAGAGTTTGCTACTGTCATTTATGCATTGAAGTTATGAAGACATCTATTGTATGGCTTGTTGTGCAAAATTAACACGGATCATAAGAGTTTGAATTACGTCTTCACTCAAAAGGAGTAGAATTTGCGCCAGCAGAGATGGTTAAAATATGTCGTGGATTATGATATTGAGATCTAATTCCATCCGGGCAAAGCTAATGTGGTAGTTGACGCCCTGAGTAGGAAGACCGCACAAATCTTTAAACTTTCAGTGGAATCCTCGGTAGAAGATTTTTTGTTAATGGGTATCTCGGTTGGTAGTAGTGACTCGTCGAGTAGTTTGGATTTAGCAGAGCCTTCATGGATTATGCTTACAAGACTACATCAAAAGGATGATCCTGATTTGCAGCATCTCCATAATAGAACTGAGAAAGGGGAGGTACCAAACTTTTCAATCAATTGTGCAGGTACCTTGAAGTCCCGCGGTAGATACTGCATCCACGCTATTGAGGATATTCGAGTTAAGTTGTGCAAAGAAGTGCATGGTTATAGTGTTGCCTACCACCCAAGTTCTACTAAGATGTATAGAGATCTTAAACAGATCGTTTGGTGGTATGGTATGAATGGTGATATAGCAAAGTTTGTGTCAGAATGCTTCACCTGCAAGCGGGTTAAGGATGATTATAGGAAGCCTTGTGGCAAGTTGACGCCTTTAGAGATTCCAAGTTGGAATTAGGGGAGTATTTCCATGGATTTCATTACAGAGTTGCCGAGATCTCCCCGAGGGCATGATTCAGTATGGGTTATTGTTGATAGACTGACAAAGTGTGCTCACTTTATGCGTTTCATGATCGATTACTACATGAACAAAAAAGCAGAGTTATATGTGGATGAGGTCAACAGACTACATGGAGTGCCGGTGAGTATTGTGTCAGATCGAGACTCTAGGTTTACGTCTCGTTTTTGCAAAAGCTTACAAGAAGGATTGGGCACTGATCTGATTTATTCCACTGCTTATGATCTGCAGACAAATAGTCAAACAGAAAGGGTAAATCAAATTTTTGAGAATATGATTAGATGTTATATTTTGGACCACGGGGGAGCATGGGATGAGCAACTCAAATTGATGGAGTTTGCTTATAATAACAGTTATCAAGAGAGCTTGTAGATGGCCCCATTTTAGGCCTTGTATGGGAGACGATGCAGAACTCCCTTGTTTTGGGCTGAGGTTGGCGAAAGACCATTGTTGGGTTAGGAAGCCTTAGAAGAAATGGATAATTCAATGAAGCATAATTGAGAGAAGGTTCATATAGCTCAGTAGTGTTATGAGTAGAACGCTAATCAGCGAACGAATGATTTTTAATTTATGTGGGGGACATGGTGTTTCTTAAAGTTTCCCCGATGTCTGGTGTCAAAAGGTTTGGTAAGAACCATAAGTTCGATCCTAGGTATGTGGGACCCTTCAATATTGTTAAACGTATTAGAATGTCTGCTTATAGGCTGGATTTGCCCGCAAGTTTTCCTGGTGTGCACGATGTATTTCACATAGGCCAATTGCGGAAATGTGTGCTTAGCGACTGTTTATTCTGTTCTCTAGTTGGAGCCTTACCTTTATTATGTTGAGATGTCTGTTCGTATTATGGATACTCAAGATCGAATGTTGCGGAGAAAGACCAAACCAATGGTTAAAATTTTGTGGCAGAACCAAGCCGTGGAAAGGGCGACTTGGGTGTTGGAGTCAGCTATGAGGGAGGCTCATGCAAATCTTTTCTCCTAGTTTCTTTCGATATGTATTTCCATTCTATAATCTTTGATTATTTTCCATCCATACTGGAATCTTTCGTGCGTAAAGTTTCGGGACGAAGCTTTCTTTTAGGAGGGTTGGGTGTAAAGTCCCTGATTTTCCATGGTTTATTTAAAACCCCTTTAGTGTCGTATTTTGACGTCAGGGCGTTACATTGACGCGTAGTTGGTGGAAATCATTGCTTGAGCTTGACTTTTTCTCGTTATAACCAAGGTTTTTGTTAGGGAGAATTAGCTTCGCTAATTTCTCCTGTGTTTTGATATTCCCTTGCGAGCTGGGGTTCGTTTTGTAACACGGCGGAGCGTTTTTGGGATATTTGATGTTTGGATTTCGAGGAGTGTTTTACCGAGTTTTGTTTTTCTGATTTTGATTTAGACTTCGCCATTAGATTCATAGCGTCGATAGTTAGCTACAGTGCATATTTCATAAAAATCCGAGTAAGTATGAGTTTTGGTCATTTGGACGTTTTAATTATAATAATAATATATTATATTGTTTATTACATATAAATAGCCTTGCGATAAGACGGAAACCCTATTCACTATCTTCTTCCCCAAACAGTCGGACTGTTTTTGCGGAATGACGAGAGCGACGGACCTTTCAAAGCTTTCGGCCATTGATAATAGGAGTTCTAGTGCACGAAATTGTCATCGGAGAGTAGATCCTGTTAGCCCTCACCGAGATCTACGTTTGTACGGTGAGTTTTTCTCGTTTTGTGGATTTTTCGATGTTAGGGTATGCGATTTTGACCTCCTCTCCTCTGGAAAAGTTTTAGGTTTTACTGCTTAGCTGTTCTTGCGGACAGATCCTCGAGGAGCGTTGTGTGGCTGAATTTCGGCCAGATCGAGGCAAGTGGTGACTTTTTATCCTTGCCAAGTTTTCCTTTCATGGTGTATTTCCTGCTTCTATCCTTTCCTCCTTAGTATTAAGGAGTAACTTCAGGTTTGGCCCTTGCCGATCTGCTTAACAATATAGTTTTCCGGCAAGGTTTAGCCTAGTTAATTATGTAGGTGATAGATGGGTGAATCCATGGATTATGGGATTTATCTAATATGGTATTTCCGTCATACTTGACTGTAAGACAAGGATAATCTATCGAGTATAAAATTGTTCACTTAAGCCAAATTTTTGTTGTATAAAAGTTAGCTTAAGTTTTAATTCGTCGAATATTGTTAGGTAGAATTCGTCAGATATAAGTTGAGATTGGTCTAAGTAAAATTCGGCGAGTATCAGTAAGAGCAGAGTAAAATTCGTCGAGTATCTGTTGTAATTTTGTCGGGTAATGCTTGGCATTGAGTGAAATAGCGTTGATTGTAGTCTGGCGTTGAGTGGTCTGTAAGACTAAGTCAAAAGCGTTGAGACCATTGAGTGTACTCAACACGACGTTGAGTGCAGCATGGGCATTGAGTGAAGCCTTGGCGTTGAGTCGTTTGTAAGACAAAGTCAAAAGAATTTAATGCAATGAGTGTACTCAATGTGGCATTGAGTGAAGCCTTGGTGTTGAGTGAAGCCTTGGCGTTGAGTGAAGCCTTGGCGTTGAGTGAAGCCTTAGAGTTGAGTGAAGCCTTGACATTGAGTGAAGACTTGGCATTGAGTGTTCCGTAAGACTATATCAAAAGAGTCTTGTAGACTCAGTGCGACATTGAGTGAAGGTAATGCACTGAGTAAAATTGTTTGGCATTGAGTGCGCAGAATGCACTCAACACGTCGCTGAGTGTAGGCCAAGCGTCGAGTTCACTCGCCCATTATCCCATGACTTGGAATTTTTTTTGCTGATTCGTCGTGTATCAAGTTAATGTTTGTTGTTAAGTGGAATTCATCGTGTGTCTACTGATTTGTCTAGCATACTCGAAAAATCAGTGTGGACTTGGAAATTTTCACCGGACTAAGTTTAATTCGTCGAGTATGACTTAGAATGGCTATCACTTGGGAATTTTCATCCTCTATGTCAAGGAGAGTTTCTGTACTCTGGTTGAGGTTATGGGTGTTCTTGGATGTTATGTATGGCCCTTGGTTGGAAGTGGATAAAAGACCCCCAAACTAGTGCCAAATTGTGAATCATTACACTGCTGGGCTTGTTTTGGGTCTGTGTGTTCCGTTGGACAATGTTGCCACCAACACAACACCACGTTTATATATATTTGGATTATTAGGTTGATTTGGATAATGTTGCCACCACCCTAGTGTCTTGTTGAGACAATTGGACTTTCAGGTTGTGTTGGACAATGTTGCCACAACCACAGTACCTTCTTGAAATATGTTGGGTCTGTAAGTTTGTATTAGAAAATGCGGCCACCGACTCAGAACCATTTCTTACCAAGTGTTAATGATTCATATGAGTAGAGTTATTAAGTCTCTTTCCCCGTACTGTATAGATATTTGTTATTCTGCTTACCTTTGCAAATATTCTCGAAGCATGGAATCATTTCACACTTGGTGCAATTTTCTTACTTTTGAACACAATAAGCAAATCTTTTCCACTATCATATGCTTAATTGCTGAGATTTGACAGCTTCCTTATGTTTGGGTTGGTAACCCTTCATTCCATTTTGGTTTATTGCTAACCTTTTGATCTTTGATCACATCTTGTGTATTCTTGTTGAGGTATTCTTTTCTTATGAATGCCTCGGGTTTGGAGCAATAGCTAGTTGAGCGGCTAGGGTTGGTTTTGGTTGGTGCTTTATAGCTGTCGTTTCCTTACCATTGTGAGGTAATTGTTGTTTGTTTTCTTTTAGTTCAGACAAAAATACTTTTGTGGGTTCGTGTTAGGTTGTTGATGCCCACTAGATTTTGTAAAGTGTTATGTACTTACTAGCTGCTAAGTTTGTTCCTTTACGACTTGGTGGTTTTTACTTGCTCTCTAGGAAGGTTTTATGCCAGGTTGCATGTTAGATAGTTTAAATTATAAAAGTATTACTTCTATCACTTCATACATGCCATCTTTCAAACTAAATTCACTAAGTTTGACGAACGTAAAATCTATTTTCTATGCTTATACTAAATCTAGAGTCATGCATAACATGAGTTGTCTTTTACTGATGTTTATGCTCATGTAGGAAGTTAACCATTGTAAACAAACTGAGGGATAGGACTTTCTAATTAAACTGAAACTGGATTTTCTTCACAATAACTCATGAATTTCATATAAAATGTAGAGTTGGAGTCTTGCTTGAGAATCTGCAGTTATCCCCTGCATGGCGTGGCATCACAATGCGTGTTTTCTCTTACTCTGAATTGTCGTTTAAATATGGAGAAAATGCGGGTTATGATAATCACTATGTGGTTAGTCTACTTGTGTTGTCCAATCTCTAGTAACTCTGAAAGGTTATTTCAAACTATTTCTACATACTGCATTCATCCGTGTGACCTCTATGCTTAATAGTCTCTGATTTCATACTTGGTCACCCCTATTTTTTTTCTCCTCTCGCTTCACTTTCGATAAACGTGCACTGTTTACTTTCATTCTCTTGGTCATTATATATTGCATTTTGTTTATCCCATGCATGTGTATGTCTGTTTATAGTCTGGCCCATCCGCTTTCGATAATATAATAGGGGGAGAATATATGGTTCATAAGTCATGGAAATAGATGGTTCATGAGTCATGGGTAAGTGTAGAGCTCATGGGTGAGTGTAGATCACATGTACGGGGAGCTTTGTTCACTATGTGCACGTAGAAAGGTAGATGGTTCATGAGTCATGGGTAAGTGTAGACCTCATGGGTAAGTGTAGATCACATGTAGGGGGAGCTTCGTTCATTTTGTGCTCGTAGATAGGGGAAGCATGTAGAACACATATATAGGGGGAGCGTGTGTGTAGGGGAGCAATATAGAACCTGAAAACTAAGTTTTTAAGACAATCTCTTAAATATATTGACTATATCATGAACTTCATTATTTTATCTCATGAACGGGACTTGATATTATCAAAAGGGGGAGATTGTTGGAGCCGACATGTTGGGTATTGTATCCATAATGTACCTGATTTGAAGAAGCCCCTGAACAAGCTAAGGTGAATTGACTATGTATTTAATTACTTGTCTTCTAGTTGTGCTTGCAGCTATTCATTGCTAAGTACACACCAATGTCAGGGTGCAGTAGGTCAATATACACGGGTCTGCACAACGTAATCCCTCATTGAGCAGATCAGTGTGTTGGCTTACGTGTACTCTCTCTATTGGAGTGTACTTATTTCCAAGCACAGGGTCATGAAAGATCAAGAGTAGTCAAGGAGCAAGGATGGGCCAAAGATCAGCTCACGTGTGGAAAGACGAGAAATCGTCTAAGTCCAATTCTTCGAGAATCACTAAGTTATTCTCGCCGATTCAAGTGATTCTCGCCGAATCGTCGAGAATCACTAGCTGATTCTCGCAGGTTGGAGCCGGCAGTCTCGACGCTGCCAGAAATTTCTCTAAGGTAGAATCGTCGAGAATCACTAAGTGATTCTCGCCGATTCGTCGAGAATGACTTTGCATTCTCGACGATTCGGCGAGAATCAAGTGTGATTCCCGCCGATTCTCCCCGGCTTCTATATCAGTGCAGCCAGAATTCGGCTAAGTAGAATTCGGCAAGAATCGTAGGTGATTCTCGCAGATTCGTCGATAATCACCTACGATTCTCGCCGAATTTGACTTGGGCAATTTTTCGATTCTTTCTGGACCGGTCCATGTTACCTGCGGTATTTCAACCGGACTTAGGTCTTTTTGTTGGTGGGGCACACAACGGTCATGTGCTTGACCTAATGTATATATACCTCCGTATGTATGAGCGGAAGAGACACGAAATACGCGAATTCAAAAAGACGAGCCGCCGTCGAGCCCTAAAGCGCGATCTTGCTCCGCCGACCGTCTCTGCCGTTCGTGCAGATAGTCGCCGTTGTTGATCTCAAGTTCTTCCAGATCTCCGGTGACAGAAGTTTAGTCTAGCATAGCATCTCACGCGTCTAACCAGAGATCCCTTGTCTCTTGATTCGTTGATCGGGAAAAACCTTCCCCTTCCGAATCAATCGAGACGACCGATCCTAATGTGACCGTTAGAAGACCTTGCTTCCTTTGCTACGAAGTTTGAATCCCCATAGCACTGCAGCAGTTCTCCGTCGCCGCCGCTTATTCAGAGAACCTAGCCGCCGCTCCAAGCCGCCGCCGGTTTCGGGAAGATTCATTCCAAGAGAGATCTAAGGTTGTAGACGCTTCGTTGACTTCAAGAACACGTAGTCGAACGAAGAGGGACACCTTAATCTCCATAAGTTGTTTGTATTCCTTATACATCCTAGTTTCTATTTCTTGGTAAAGGAACGGTTGGTTCCTAGTTGTAAGGGTTGGGTGCAACCCGTGTTGTGGGAGTGGTGACTCCTACATGTGGAAGGGTTCCTTCCATTAGTGCAAGGATTGGATTTCAATCCAGTTGGTGAAGTGACCGAGTCATACCTGGTTGGGAGATAGGTCGAAGGGGGAAAGTGGACGTACCCAAATCGGGGAACCACTATAAATTATTTGAGTCTTTTTTGTGCTGTGTGGTTTATTTTGTTGGTACCCTAGTTTGATTTGAGTTCAGTCCTCTCCTTTGTGCTCCTTGACCCAAGAAATATCTATGGTCAATGGTTAGGAGTCTAGCTGTAGAGTCCTCGCTTTTCCAAATTGAGAATTTGGTTAAGTAGTTTTTTCGTTCGACCATAGTCGAACGCCGTTCGACTATCGTCTATCGATTGATCGACGATCGTCTATCAGTTGGTCGACGCTTTGGTCTGCGCTGATAGTTCGACTATCTGTTGATAGGTCGACTATCTGTTCTGCGCTGATAGTTCGACTATCTGTTGATAGGTCGACTATCTGTTCTGCGCTGATAGGTCGACTATCTGTTGATAGGTCGACTATCTGTTCTGCGCTGATAGTTCGACTATCTGTTGATAGGTCGACTATCTGTTCTGCGCTGATAGGTCGACTATCTGTTGATAGGTCGACTATCTGTTCTGCGTTGATAGGTCGACTATCTGTTGATAGGTCGACTATCTGTTTTCTGAGGTAGGTCGACTATCTGCTTGATAGGTCGACTATCTCTGTGCGCTTGATAGTTCGACTATCTGTCCTAGATAGATCGACTATCTGATAGTTCGACTATCTTTCTGATAGGTCGACTATCTGCCGAGGTAGTTCGACTATCTTCCTCGATAGGTCGACTATCTGGATCGTTCGACTATCTGTCCGATAGATCGACGATCTCCGTGCGTCGGTCGACGATTTCCGAAGGTCGTTCGACGCTTTCTGCCTGCCTTTGTATTTTGTATTTATTTATTATATTTAATTATTTAATACATTTTCTGGCACATTATTTCAAGCTGTATGATAAAGTTTCCAGGCATTATTTGCTTCATTCTATTTGCCTGAGTTCAAATCTTTTAAGATAAAGTTGTTTGTCTTATTAGCTGTCTATTTAATTTACTTTATCTGCTGACAACCCCTTTATAGCCGTTGGACTGAAAAGTCTTCTTTTACTATAAAGAGATTGTTTCTGATGTGACTTTATTTAGTCCTCTGTTATTTGATTTAAACCTGCAGCTTCTTAGAAAGAGATTTATTCCTTTTTATGGAATGTTTTGCTGCAGAAATATTTCTGTCTTCTTTGATATTCACAGCCCAGGTCTCAAGGCTCACAAGAAGACAAAGAATTCAAATGGAAGAGAGCCGTTGCTTGATGATTATAAAAAGAACCCTTTGCAGAAGGATTGAAGCTAGTGTTACACACATATTCAAAAGCACTCAAGCCTTCTTCAAGCTCAAGCTTCCTGCTCTCAGCAAACTCCATCTAACTGAGAAGTGTTAAGATTTTCATCTCTTCTTCACCTGAGTTCTCCTGCTTTCAGGAAGTTCAACTCAGAGTTTCTTTGAAGAAGAAGAAGAAGAAGATTGCTGCTTGAAGACTGTTCCTTTTTTATTGTTTACTTTCTTCCTGTAGCTTTTTCCTTCAGAATTTTCTGAAGAGTTTTCTGCACTGAAGCAAGACTTCACCTGGACATCTTTGAGCCAGGGGGAGCCTTGATTCTTTAGAGCATTCTAGCTCAGTGCAAGCTTTTTGTGCTTCTCTAATCTATTGTAAAATAGAGAAGACATCTTAACCTTCTTCCCCCTCCTGTACAGGGTTATTACTCCCTTCAAAAGTATCCCTTGGTGGCAGGGCACCTGATCAAAAACCTGTGCTTGGTTTTTAGACACCTGATCAAAAGTCTAAAGGGTTTCTGAATCTACCTGAATCAGATTCTGTTGGTGGCAGGGCACCTGATCAAAAACCTGAGTGGATTCCTACCGTGTGGGTAGAAGAGTGGACGTACCCAAGTTGTTTGGGGAACCACTATAAATCTCCTTGTGTCGTCTGGATTCAATTGTTTAATTCCTGCATTGTGGCTGTGATTAGATATAACTAGGCTGCTAGTTGCTGATTAGGTTTTTCCAAGCTTAACTGTAATTACAGTTAGCTTGTGTTTGTACACAACACTTGTGTTAGGCTTTAAGGTTAAATCAATATCTATAATCTTTTCATTCCGCACTTCACTCCAAGGGAGTTGGGTAGACTATTGAGTTTTGTCTGTGCAAAATTTGATAACTCTATTCACCCCCCCTCTAGAGTAGTATCTATCCCTTCACTTTCAATTGGTATCAGAGGGAGGTTGACTGACTGAATAGGCTAACACCTAAGTCACAAGATCCTGATAGATACCAAGAGTTTATAGATATTCACTATCATGGCCCAGTCTAAGGATTATTCAAGCACCAGACCTCCAGCATGCAACTTAGCAAAGTTTGGCATCTGGAAGGCAAGGATCTAACTTTATATGAATTCTATTGATGAAAGTATTTTTGCTTCTATTTTGTCAGGTCCCCCAAGAGCACCTGCTGCTGCCACTGCCTCATCATCTGATATGAGTGCAGTGCCTCCTCCAGACTATAATGATGAGTACAAGAAGGCCAAAATTGCTGATGCCAAAGCAATGAACATACTGGCTCAGACAATGTCTGATGAGGTGTTCCAGAAGGTGGCTGACTGCTCCTCTGCTAAGGCCATGTGGGACACACTGAACCAGATTGTAGCTGGTTCAGCTGATGAAAGGAAGGACAGAAGGTCCAACCTGATCTCTCAGTATGAGAACTTCAAGAAGACAGATGCTGAATCAGTTGAAGCTATGTACACCAGGCTCAGCTCAATCATCAATGAGCTGAGGACCCTGGATAAGGACATATCATTGACAGAGGTCAATGATAAGATTCTTATGTGCTTCCCTAGCACATGGGATCTAAGAATCTGGCCCATCAAAGAAGCCAGAAGTACCAATGAGATATCCACTGAAGCTCTTCTCGGCAAGCTCAAGTCTTTTGAGCAAGTGCTGAAGACCAGAGAAGCAGAAGCTGAAGCCAAGACCCCCACTCCTACAAGAAAAGAGCAATCTCTAGCTCTTAAGGCTGCAGATGTTTCTGAAAGCAGCCAATCCAATGAGGAACTCATGGCACTGTTTGCCAAGAGATTTCTCAAGATGGGGAGAAAGGAGTTCAGAAAGAAGTCTTCACATTATGAAGACAAACCAAGGTATGATCGCTCTCCTGCTAAAGAAATTATATGTTATGGTTGCAGGAAGCCTGGACACATTTTGCCAGAGTGTCCAGAGGAGAAGAACAAGGAAAAGAGAAAAGACAAAGAACAACACAGGAAGCACTCCAAGCCATCCTCCTACAAAAACAAGAAGAAGGAGAGAGGTTTCATTGCTGAAACCTGGAGTGATTCTGATGAAGAATCCTCCTCATCAAGCTCCAGTGAAGATGAGGAAGAGAAGAAGGCAAAAGAAATTTGCCTCATGGCAATAGATGCCTGCAGCAACCACTCTGCTGCAGAGAGTTCTGATTCTGACGAAGAAATGCCCACTGAAGATGAGGTACTTTCTTCTTATGATTTTACTTCTGAAGAATTTAAGTTAGAATTTAAATCTTTATGTTTAGATTTAATTAGTTCAGAAAAGGAGATAAAAGAACTTAGAAATAGGCTAGCTGACTCTGAATCAATAGCCTCTGAAAACATTAGGTTAAAGGAAGATCTCACTACTTGTAGTGAAGAAATTAAATTTCTTAAAATAGAATTAGCTAAGTCTAAGAGATTAGAAGAATCCCTCAATGGTAGAAGCCTTAAGCTGTTAGAAATTACCAGCATGACTAACACTAGGTCAGGTAATGATAAACTAGGCTTAGGAGCTTCTCCCAATGAACCCCCAGTCTTGCTTAAAAATAATCTTTCAACTCCAGTGAACTTCATTTCAGCTAGTGGAAAGAAGAACACTGAGCAAGTAAACCTTGTAAATAAAACATTAAATAAGGCTAAGAGAGAAAAGAGAAAGAAGTTTTTCAAAGAAATGCAAAGAGCGTCGAACGAAGCTCGACGATCGGAAGCTCAATGGTCGAACGAAGGTCGACGATCTGAGCGCCCATCGTCGAACGTAGATCGACGTTTTCAATATGATTTTCAAAATCATAATCCATTCCATAGAAACCTAAATGAGAATAGAAACCCTAGGTTTGTTGACCCATCATCAGCATGGAGAATCCCACCTAGGAGATCTCATCCACTAGGTTATCACCCTCAGCCTGCATTTTCTTACATTTCCAGTTTTTCTTATGTGAAAAACAAGGGACCCAAGGTTACCTGGGTCCACTCTGTCTAAATAATTGTCTTGCAGGTGAAGGCCTATCCAATCACTCAAAACAAGTGGTATTTGGATAGTGGATGCTCTAAGCATATGACAGGAAACAAAGAGCTTCTGTCAAAGTACAAAGCTAAGCTCGGCCCAAAGGTTATCTTTGGAGACTCCAGCTGTGGTCAGACAGAAGGCTATGGCAAGATCACAATTGGAGCTGTTACATTCAAGAGAGTTGCTTATGTCAATGGACTGAAGCATAATCTGATTTCAGTTAGCCAGCTATGTGATGCTGGCTACCAGGTTTCTTTCTCTAACTCCTCTTGCAATATTACTTTAAATAATAATGTTGTTTTAATAGGTAATAGAATAGGCAATATATATTTAGTAGATTTTAATTCATCTCAATCTGAAATCTGCATGTTTAATGAAGTAACCCTTAATAATAATTCCCTATGGCATAAAAGGCTTAGTCATGTAAACCTTAAAAATATATCTAGGTTATCTAAGCACAACCTTGTTAGAGGTTTACCTTCTTGCCCCTACAAGAAGGAGAGCCTATGCAAGGCTTGTCAGCTAGGCAAGCAAACCAAGAACTCATTTAAATCTGTTAATAAAAGTGATTCTCCTAGGATCCTGTATTTATTACATTTGGACCTTTTTGGCCCAATAAATGTACAGAGTTTAGGAGGGAAGTATTACACATTAGTAATTGTAGATGACTTCTCTAGGTTCAGTTGGGTTTTCTTTTTGAGAGCTAAGTCTGATAACTTCAAAGCCCTTACAGACTTTCTACTTTGTGTGCAGACTGAGTACTCTACTCATGTGGCCTTGATCAGAAGTGATCATGGTACTGAGTTTGACTCTCTTCTCATGCAAGAATTCTGTGAGAGAGAAGGTATCAAACATAGCTTCTCAGCTCCTAGAACTCCCCAACAAAATGGGGTAGTTGAAAGGAAGAATAGAACACTAATTGAAGCTGCTAGCACATTGTTGGCAGATGCTAACATGCCTCTATCCTATTGGGCAGAAGCTGTTAGTACAGCCAACTATGTCTTGAATAGAAGTTTGATACACAAACTTAAGTGTAAAACTCCTTATGAGTTGCTTAAAGGAAAGAAACCAAAAATTAATTACTTTAGAGTTTTTGGCTGTATTGTGTATATTCATAATAATAATAAAGAATATATTAGAAAGTTTGAAGCAAAAGCTTCAATGGGAATCATGCTTGGATATTCCCAAGTAAGCAAAGCTTATAGGGTTTATAACAAATCAACCTGTAAGATAGAAGAATCTGTGCATGTATCATTTGATGAGCATCAGATGTTTTACAAGGAGAAAGAAAATTCTCCTTCCTCCAGTTCTTTGCAGGTACATGATGCCCCTCAAGAAATCCTTCAACTTTCAACTCTTCAGATCACTGAATCAGACAGTGATGAAGACATTGCTGAAGCTATTGTTGTTCCACCAACAGTAGATCAAATTCCTCCTGAGGAATTAATCCCAACTATTGCTGAAGATCACATCCCACCTGCTGATATTGTCACACTTAGAGATCATCCCACATCTCAAGTAATTGGAGACATATCAGCTGGTGTGCAAACAAGACATCAATTAAGACAGGATGTGATGCATGCTTGTTTCCTCTCACAGGTTGAACCCCTCACCTTTAAAGATGCAGAGCTAGATCCCCACTGGATCATTGCAATGCAAGAGGAGCTCAATCAGTTTGAGAGATGTAAAGTTTGGACTTTGGTTCCAAGACCTAAAGGCCAACTGATCATAGGCACCAAGTGGGTGTATAGAAACAAGTTAGATGCAAATGGAATAATAGTAAGGAATAAAGCTAGGCTTGTAGCTCAGGGCTACAGACAGGAGGAAGGTATAGACTATGACCAAACCTTTGCTCCTGTTGCAAGGCTAGAAGCAATAAGGATCTTCTTGGCCTATGCAGCCTTCATGAAGTTTAAGGTGTTCCAAATGGATGTCAAAAGTGCATTCCTAAATGGTGAGCTTAAGGAAGAGGTGTTTGTTGAACAACCACCAGGGTTTGTTTCATCAACTCAGCCTTCTCATGTTTTTAAGTTACAGAAAGCTCTTTATGGACTAAAGCAAGCTCCTAGGGCCTGGTATGAGACCTTAGCTAGTTTCCTGTTAGAGCACAACTTCACTAGGGGAGTAGTTGATAGAACCCTGTTCGTTAAGCATCACAAGGACACAATCCTGTTAGTTCAGGTGTATGTAGATGATATTATCTTTGGCTCCACTGATCCCAAACTTTGCAAAAAGTTTTCCAACTTGATGCACTCTAAGTTTGAGATGAGTAGCATGGGTGTGCTGTCTTACTTTCTTGGTCTCCAAGTTAAGCAAGATGCTGATGGTATCTTCATCTCCCAATCCAAATATGCCAAGGAATTGGTAAAGAAATTTGGGATGGCTGATGCTTCAGCAATGCCTACACCCATGGCTACTAATGTAGTTATTGATTCTGATGATCACGGCAAGCCAGTTGATCAAAAGAATTATAGGGCCATTGTTGGTTCCCTATTATATCTAACTGCAAGTAGGCCAGATATAATGTTTGTTACATGCCTTTGTGCTAGATTCCAGGTCAACCCCAAGGAATCTCATCTGATTCTTCTAAAGAGAATCCTGAGATACCTGAAAGGATGTCCAGATCTAGGACTTTGGTACCCAGCTGAGTCAGAGTTTGAATTAATTGGATATTCTGATTCTGATTATGCTGGTTGCAGAGTTGACAGGAAGAGCACCTCAGGAACTTGTCAGTTCCTGGGAGAGAGATTGGTCTCTTGGTTCTGTAAGAAGCAGGCTTCTGTCTCAACTTCAACTGCAGAGGCTGAATATATAGCTGCTGCTAGTTGTTGTTCACAGATCCTGTAGATTCAAAACTAGCTTGTGGATTATGGTTACTCACACAAGAACACCAAGATCATGTGTGATAGTACCAGTGCTATCTCAATTGCACAAAATCCAGTGCACCACTCTAGAACGAAGCACATTGAGATTAGGCACCATTTCCTGAGAGATTGTGTGGAAAAGAACAAGATCTGTCTTGAGTTCATATCCACTGAGTTTCAGAGAGGTGATATATTCACCAAGCCTTTAGATGAACAGAAGCATCTGTTCTTTTTAGTTCAACTAGGCATGATCAATGGACGAGACTAAGTGTGACTTTATCTGCCTATGTTGAAATCTGTTTGAAGATAGTCGAACGACGTTCGAAGATAGTCGAACGGTTTAAGCCTATCGTCGACCTCTGGTTAATGATAGCTTATCTGTTTGAAGATCGTCGATCGACGTTCGACCATCGTCGAACAGGTTGGGCACATCGTCGATCTCTGGATGACGATAGCCTGTTGTTTGAGAAGCCAGAAATAGTCGAACGATTGTCCGACTACTCTGCTTCTAAGCCGATCGTCGAACGACCGTTCGACCATCGGGTCAAGATCTTTTTAATAGACCGACTATATCCGGTTCAATATAAAGCCGATAGTCGACCTAGGTTAAAAGATCTGTTGCTTTATCGTCGACGGAGCGTGCCCTTTCGCATTCTGCTTTCCCCCTTGCGATTTTCTGCTGCTCCGTCCCCTTCGTCTTCCTCCTCCTTCTCGCGTTTCTCCAGCGATTTTATGGCGATTTCCCCAGCTGTTCTAGCCGTCGTCAAGTTCGATGCAGGTTTCAGTGTAGATTTTGAAGCTTTCAGCAGTTGCGATGCCGGAATAGTGGAAGTTCTCCAGCTCTGCCGGGATCAAGGCTTAGAGAAGCTGATGTCTGAAAGGATCAAGATTAACATTCCAGAAATAAAAGAATGGGCTTTCACGTCGTCTTCCACAGACGAATCGATGATCGGTACCATCGGCGGAGTAGAAGCTATCCTGACTCCGGCCGTTCTTTCTGATGTTTTTGGTTTAGTTATTGGTGACGAAGATTATGAGCAAGACGCTCAGGAGTTTGGAAGAATGCTGGTCGAGCTGGGACATGCCGAGGGCATTCCCACCAAGCTGCTCAAGGTAAACTTCCCCTTCAAGATCAAGTTCCTCGCTGAGATAGTTGGAAAAGTGCTTCTGGGCAAGCACTCTGCCCATGATAACATAACAAGGCAGCAATTCGCACTTATGTGTGCAATTGTTAATCGTAAAAGGATCGATTGGGCTGCTGTTCTGTTTGATTTGATCAGGAAAAAGAATGGAAAGAAGGAAGTTACCCTCGGAAGGGTTATAGGTATTTTTCTGAAGGAAAGATTTCCCCAGCTGCTGAGTTCTACTGCAACAACCATCAATGCCAGCAAGAAGATGGATCCCCATCTGTTCTCCAAGTGGAAGAGGACGTTCGTGAAATCTGCTCCAGCACAATCTGAGGACACAAGGACTGAATCAGTCGCTCCTCAACCTAGTGAAGCTGGCTCAGCTCTCCCTTCCTCCTCCTCTGCCTTGCCGTCTGCCTCAGGTGAAGTACCATCAACTTCAACTGAGGTACGACCCTCTTCTTCTGCTGCACCTGAAACAACTATGGTTGTTCCTCTGTCTCCTCCAGCCTCTCCTCTACCTACATATCTGGCTAGGATATCTGCTCCTAGCTTCGATTTGTTAGGATCAGAGAGAATTCTTACTCCTCATGTATCTCCCATTCATTCTCCTGCTCATTCTCCTGTTGTATCTCTAGCTCGATCCCCTGTCCCCATTATTTCTCATCCCAGCATCACTACCATATCTGCTGCTGCTCCATCCTCCTCTCATCCATCATCTTTTGAAATCTCTCCAGAGATTATCTCCCGCATTGTGGAGCTGATTACCCCGTCAATCAAAACCATGATTGACGAGGCAATCGCTCCCCTTGCCGCCTCCATTGACCGTTTGACTGCCTCCATCCAATCCATCTCAAAATCTGCTGAGCCATCTACCTCTAGGTGCCTGGTTTCAGTAGCTACTGAAATCAGGCAGGGGGAGATGTTCAATGAAGATGTCTCAGGCCTTCCTGCCTCTCCTCTAGTTGTGAAAGATTCAGTCTTGTCTGCCCAGTCAGAAGAAGTTCCAGATGTTGTTATGACTGATCAGGAAGAGACAGCTCCAGCTGAGGAAGTGGTAACTCCAGCTGAGGAAGAGATTGCTCCAGTTGAGCAAGTTGTAGCTCCAGTTTTGACTGAGAAAGAAATAGCAGATGGAATATTATTATCTGAAATTGCAGTGAAAGTATGCTTAGAAGATCTAACCACTCCTATGATAGTTAGATTCCTGGAAGGAATTATAACATCTTATCTGAATGACTGCTGGGAGATGGTTAAATATGAAGGTAACTCTTTCATTCGTTTTGTCGATGAGTCTATTAATTTGATAGTCTGTGAATACATTGAAGGAATGATATCTGTTTATTTAGCAGATCTATATTCATAATTTTACAGATATTATTAGAGAAGATTTAGCTGCCCAAATAATAGAAGTTGTTTCTGAGGCTGTACCAAGTATTCCCGATATTCAAGTTGACCCTGAGTTGGAATCCTTCTTGGATAATAAAGAAGATGAGTCTGAAAAAGAGGAAGTCAAAGTTGACTCTCCGGTTCTGAGTTTGGAAGAAATTCAAGCAAGAGCAGCATGGGACTTAAGAATTCAATCTTTAGAGAAAGAGAAAGATTTGCAATTTGAGAAGTCATCCATCTGGGATGACTCTCCTGGATTAGATTTAGACTCCCTTCTGGCTTTGGATGCCATAGAAGAAGAAAGGGAGAAATCTGCTTCAAAGCTTAAAGAAAAGGCTGTCTCAGAAGCCTATGATCCCTATGAGAACCCTCCATCATCCCATTCTGATGATGATGATGAGTCTGATATTTCTGAAAAATCAAAGAGAAAGAAATCTGCTGCAAAGAAGAGAAAAGCTGCTCCTCCACCTCCAAATAAGGATAATGACACTCCGTATTATATTTTGAAGGGCATTGACCCCAAATCTAAGGATTTTAAGCATTGGATGTGGTTCTCGAAAAATCAGCAAAAAGAAAGGAAGAGAACTAAGAGGTATGACAGTCCAGTCTCCAGATGGACTCCCAAAGGTCCTCCTCCACCTCCAGGTGCAGGAGCCTCTGGGAATCTACCTGCTTATCGATCTGCCGCCTCTGCAAAATCTGCGTCCGCTCAGCCCCAACCAAGACAAGGTCATCAAAGTTCTCAAAGAAAATCATCTTATGGTTCTCAAAGACCAATGAAGGAGGTTGTGGCCCAAAGACCAACTTTTTCCCCACCTCCTTCTCCAGTTCAATCTGAGAAAAGTATTTCAAAAGGTAAATAGTTTACAGTGTTTTAAAACCTTCTAGCAAGTCCCTTTTGCTAAGTTCTCTAATGTTTTTATCTAGATATAATAGCTGATGCTGCTTCTCCAGAGCCCGTATATGAAAATCCCGAGCTCGATCCTAATTTTAGGATGGCTCGCTTTCAAGAGCTTGTAGGGGCAGCCCAAATAAGAAAAGCAAGAGCCGAAGGTAAAGATACAACTGGTTTTACTACAATGTCAGCATATAGAAAGAAAGAATTTGAGAAATTCCAAGTCAATCCTGAGATATTTGATCCAGCAAAGTACATGGAAAAACATCCTGAAGCTGTTGTCCCCAGAGCTACAGAACTAAAGATCCTTGGAGTGCAGGATTTAAAGATGTCAAAGAAGGAATCAGATGACCCGCTTAGAAAAATTTCTTTTGTCTCTAGTTCTTCTGATCCATTACCTGATCCTAAAGATTCTAAATAGTTTAATTAAACTGCTGTGTTATATTTATTTATCTGATTGATAATCTGCCAGTTTATTGTTATCTATCTGCTGAAATTATTTTTTAGTATTCTATTGCTAGCTGTTTTTAGTTTTTGAGAGACTTAACTCAAATAGGGGGAGATTGTTGGTACCCTAGTTTGATTTGAGTTCAGTCCTCTCCTTTGTGCTCCTTGACCCAAGAAATATCTATGGTCAATGGTTAGGAGTCTAGCTGTAGAGTCCTCGCTTTTCCAAATTGAGAATTTGGTTAAGTAGTTTTTCGTTCGACCATAGTCGAACGCCGTTCGACTATCGTCTATCGATTGATCGACGATCGTCTATCAGTTGGTCGACGCTTTGGTCTGCGCTGATAGTTCGACTATCTGTTGATAGGTCGACTATCTGTTCTGCGCTGATAGTTCGACTATCTGTTGATAGGTCGACTATCTGTTCTGCGCTGATAGGTCGACTATCTGTTGATAGGTCGACTATCTGTTCTGCGCTGATAGTTCGACTATCTGTTGATAGGTCGACTATCTGTTCTGCGCTGATAGGTCGACTATCTGTTGATAGGTCGACTATCTGTTCTGCGTTGATAGGTCGACTATCTGTTGATAGGTCGACTATCTGTTTTCTGAGGTAGGTCGACTATCTGCTTGATAGGTCGACTATCTCTGTGCGCTTGATAGTTCGACTATCTGTCCTAGATAGATCGACTATCTGATAGTTCGACTATCTTTCTGATAGGTCGACTATCTGCCGAGGTAGTTCGACTATCTTCCTCGATAGGTCGACTATCTGGATCGTTCGACTATCTGCCCGATAGATCAACGATCTCCGTGCGTCGGTCGACGATCTCCGAAGGTCGTTCGACGCTTTCTGCCTGCCTTTGTATTTTGTGTTTATTTATTATATTTAATTATTTAATACATTTTCTGGCACATTATTTCAAGCTGTATGATAAAGTTTCCAGGCATTATTTGCTTCATTCTATTTGCCTGAGTTCAAATCTTTTAAGATAAAGTTGTTTGTCTTATTAGCTGTCTATTTAATTTACTTTATCTGCTGACAACCCCTTTATAGCCGTTGGACTGAAAAGTCTTCTTTTACTATAAAGAGATTGTTTCTGATGTGACTTTATTTAGTCCTCTGTTATTTGATTTAAACCTGCAGCTTCTTAGAAAGAGATTTATTCCTTTTTATGGAATGTTTTGCTGCAAAAATATTTCTGTCTTCTTTGATATTCACAGCCCAGGTCTCAAGGCTCACAAGAAGACAAAGAATTCAAATGGAAGAGAGCCGTTGCTTGATGATTATAAAAAGAACCCTTTGCAGAAGGATTGAAGCTAGTGTTACACACATATTCAAAAGCACTCAAGCCTTCTTCAAGCTCAAGCTTCCTGCTCTCAGCAAACTCCATCTAACTGAGAAGTGTTAAGATTTTCATCTCTTCTTCACCTGAGTTCTCCTGCTTTCAGGAAGTTCAACTCAGAGTTTCTTTGAAGAAGAAGAAGAAGAAGATTGCTGCTTGAAGACTGTTCCTTTTTTATTGTTTACTTTCTTCCTGTAGCTTTTTCCTTCAGAATTTTCTGAAGAGTTTTCTGCACTGAAGCAAGACTTCACCTGGACATCTTTGAGCCAGGGGGAGCCTTGATTCTTTAGAGCATTCTAGCTCAGTGCAAGCTTTTTGTGCTTCTCTAATCTATTGTAAAATAGAGAAGACATCTTAACCTTCTTCCCCCTCCTGTACAGGGTTATTACTCCCTTCAAAAGTATCCCTTGGTGGCAGGGCACCTGATCAAAAACCTGTACTTGGTTTTTAGACACCTGATCAAAAGTCTAAAGGGTTTCTGAATCTACCTGAATCAGATTCTGTTGGTGGCAGGGCACCTGATCAAAAACCTGAGTGGATTCCTACCGTGTGGGTAGAAGAGTGGACGTACCCAAGTTGTTTGGGGAACCACTATAAATCTCCTTGTGTCGTCTGGATTCAATTGTTTAATTCCTGCATTGTGGCTGTGATTAGATATAACTAGGCTGCTAGTTGCTGATTAGGTTTTTCCAAGCTTAACTGTAATTACAGTTAGCTTGTGTTTGTACACAACACTTGTGTTAGGCTTTAAGGTTAAATCAATATCTATAATCTTTTCATTCCGCACTTCACTCCAAGGGAGTTGGGTAGACTATTGAGTTTTGTCTGTGCAAAATTTGATAACTCTATTCACCCCCCCTCTAGAGTAGTATCTATCCCTTCACTTTCATATTTTATTTGTGCAGGTACTGTTATTAATTCCGCAAAAACGTCACAAGTCACCTATTCCCCCCCCCCCCCCCATAGGTGAAGGTAGTTGGCACTAGGTGAACTTATAAGTGGTATCAGAGGGAGGTTGCTCATCAAAAGGTTCACTCCTTGAGTAGATCCTGCCACTAGTGTCAAGAAGAAGACAGATATCCTCCATAGACGGACTCAAGTACTCCGGTAAAATCCCTGTGTGCACGAGGCTGAACTTTCCTATCTGGAAGGAAAGAATCAGATTCTACATGGAGGCAGTCGACCGACGACTCTTCTTGATAGTTGAGGAGGGACCTTATGTTCCCACCAAGGCCTCCTCCCTTGATCCTACCAGGCAAGTGCCGAAGAAGCTGTCAGAAATGGACAAGGACGAAATGGTGCTGGTCAGACTCGACAAGAAAGCACAGAACATCCTTGTAAGGCAGTTGACGACTCTATTATGCAGAACTTCTGCAACTACAGGACTGCCAAGGATCTCTGGAACTGCCTGATTGTATTAATGGAGAGCACAGATGAAGTGAGGGACGATCGGAGATCCCTCCTCAACCAGAAATATGAGGCCTTCAGGAAAGGGCCCAAGGAGGAGATCGGAGTTACCTTCGAAAACTTCCTCAAGATCGTCAATGCACTCAAGGGATATGGGAGAGTGTTCACTAATGGTGAGCTCAATGATAAGTTCCTTAGGTCCCTTACTAAGGAATGGGACACAAAGATCTGCGCTATCCGGGAGTTTGGCAGACTTGGGAAAACCGACCCTCAGATTCTGTTCGGGAAGCTCATGTCCTATGAGCTTCAGTTGAACACAAGGAAGGCTGAAGAGGAAGCAGAGAAAGCCGTAGCCAAAGAAAAGACGGTGGCCCTAAAAGCCATTCATTCCAGAAAGGGTAAGGGTGCTGCTTCTTCCCGTGCGTGGAAGAAGGATGAAGAGGAAGACTCTGAGCCAAGCTCCTCCGGCTCTGAATTGTTAGAGGAAGACTTCGCTCTGATCACACGGGAATTCAAGAAGTTCCTCAAGCTGAGGAATCAGAGAAAGAGAGACGGCTCCTCCTCAAGGCATCAGAAGAAGAACTATTCTTCTGACAGGTATGTTTCCAAACCGAACAAACACCGCTCATCTGACATTATTTGTTTTGGTTGCAACAAGCCAGGACACGTCGTGGCTGATTGCCAACAAGGCAAAAGGGAGAAGGGAAAGGGAGAGGAGCACAGGCCCTCAAAAGACAAGAAGAAGGAGAGGAGTTACATCGCGATGAAGCCAAAGACGCTGAGTGAATCTGACATGTCAAACACCAGTGATGACAAGGAAGCCTACTTTGGGCTAATGGGTCGCTCTGACTCTGAAGGAGAATGCCCCCCATTTACTGGGAAGGTAAAAGCTCACACCCCTCTCTCCGACTCTGACTCTGATCCTGAGTCTCAGGATGATGACCCTGAGGATAGCCCTTCGGCCCGTGAAGCTGAGCTCCTCGATAAGTATGAGCTTCTGCTCAATACTTTCGAGGAATGTCGAAAGAGACTGAAGGCTGAGAAAAAGGAAGTTAAATCCCTTAAAGGCGAGTGTGTATCCCTGAGGGAAGAGATCACCAGTTTGATCTCCCTCCGACAGGAGCACTTGGACCTGACTTCAAAGCATTCAGAGTCCCTTAAGCTCCTCAATCTTAAGCAAGAGGAAATCGACAAGTTGGAAGAACAACTTGCGGCAGAAAAGAAGATCATTAAGAGCTTCTTTATGCCTAAGACAGTTCTTCCACTAGTTGATACCTTCACTGCTCAGACCAAAGGAGCCGGTTTGGGGTACGTAGGGGCACCTGGTTCCTCTTCCAGGAGAAACAGGAACCAGAGGAAGAATAAGGCTACTAAGAAGGCCTCTGCTGCTGAAAAGGGAAAGGCCCCACTCAGCCCTGTTGAGTCCAAAAAGCCCAGCTTTCCCTGTAACCAACATGACTTTGAGTCAACATATGGCCATCACTTCAGGCCCTCGGTTGCAAAGCCAAAGAGCCGGTATGATGGTTGGACCTTTCCCCGCAACTCCAGTGAGAGTGTCTTCAAGGCACCTTTTGAGGAAATCCGCATGGAAAATTATGGTCACTTCTCTAGCGGCCATAATCGGAAGCAGGCACCTAAGGCAAAGCCTGTCACACTGGAAAGCCAAGAGGTGAAGAAATCATGTGACTGTGGTCATCATGATGCCTCCACCTCCAGGTCCACTGCCCCGGTTGAACCCTACGTTCCAAGGGTGAAGCTGGCGCCTAAGAGGAGGTATAACAGGTTTGATTGCTGGTGCTGTGGCAAAGTTGGTCACTTTGTCATGGATTGCTAGTTTAATCCAAGTAATAACGAGACACTTCATGTTGGCAATGCGAGGCCGACCACTCGTAGGGCTAACTAATCGAGGGGGAGTATGCTAACGAAGAATCTAGGACCCAAGATCGATTGGGTTCCTAAGGCAAATTAATTCTGTTTTGCAGGAATGTCCAAAGGCCAACAAAACTCCCATTTGGTATTTGGACAGTGGATGCTCCCGTCATATGACTGGGACAAGAAGCCTGCTATGGGAGTACTCTCCAGTCGAGAATGGACCCAAAGTTATATTTGGGGGATCTGATCGGGGAGTCACCAGAGGTTACGGTACGATTTCCAACGGTATACTCTCTATCACTAACGTAGCTTATGTTGAGGGGTTAAATCATAACCTGATCAGTGTAAGCCAGTTATGTGATAAAGGGTATGACGTTAAGTTCTGCAAGGATAAATGCCTGATAATATCATGTGCCTCTTCGGAGACAGTATTAACTGGCATTAGGAGCTGAAATATTTTCTGCTTAGATTTTCTAAGTCTAGATGCTTCTACCCCAGTATGCCTCGTTGCAAAAGGCAGTGCATCTCTTTGTGAACAATGGCACAAGAGATTGGCACATATTAATTATAAGACAATTAATATGATGTTTTCCAAAGACTTAGTAAGGGATGCTCCCATTATTAAGTGCATTAAAGATAGTCCCTGTCCTGCATGCCAGATGGGCAAGTAGACTCGGGCTACCTTTAAGGGCATCCCAGACAAAGACTCCTCCAGATGTCTTTATCTTCTGCACATGGACTTGTTTGGTCCAATGCAAGTTCATAGCTTAGGAGGGAAGTCTTATACTCTAGTGATTGTAGATGATCACTCTCGGTTTACTTGGGTGTTCTTTTTAAAGCGCAAGTCTGATACGTTTGACATCTTCACCAGTTTTGTCAAGCAGATCCAGAACGAACTTAACTGCTCAGTGGTCAAAATCAGAAGTGACCATGGAACAGAGTTCGAGTCTGGTGCTATGACAGAGTTCTGTGAAGAACTTGGTATCTTTCATGAGTTCTCCTCCCCACACACTCCTCAACAAAATAGAGTGGCAGAGAGGAGGAATAGAACACTCATTGAAGCGTGCACGACAATGTTGAATGACGCTTCTCTCCCAGAATACTTCTGGGCCGAGGCTGTCAATACGGCTTGTCATGTGCAAAACCGGGCATTGATCAACAAGAGCCATCGTAAGACTCCGTATGAGCTACTGAAAGGCAGGAAACCAAACATGTCCTATTTGAGGATCTTTGGCTGCAGATGTTATGTACTGAATAATGGGAAGTACCCTCGTACTAAATTTGGTGAAAAATGCTTCGAAGGCATATTCATGGGCTATAGTAGCCATAGCCGAGCTTATAGAGTTTTCAACAAGAAAACTCTAGTGGTAGAGTAATCAATAAATGTTGTATTTGATGAAGGAAGCTTGCTTAATTGCAACTCTTCCAGTGGTCTTCTTGAAAATGCAGGTGTCATACTCGACAAGCTACACCTGGATGAGCCCGAGAAAGATGCAACTCCGAAATACGTCAAGGTCTCCACCTCAACGCAAATCGGAGGGGATGACGGTCAGGATGGTGCAGTCCACCCTGAAGAGGAAGGGGCCCCAGAAATTGCTAGAGCTCCTGATGCAAGACTTCTATAGCTCAGACACGTGAGGGATCATCCCAGAAATCAAATCATTGGAGATCCCCGAGAGGGTGTCAGAACTCTCCGAGGTACTCTTAACGAGATTCTGCATTTTAGCTTTCTGTCGCAAGTTGAGCCAAAGAAGTTCGACGAAGCGAATAAAGATGCGTCATGGATATTGGCCATGCAAGATGAGCTACATCAATTCAAAAGATGCAAAGTCTGGACGCTGGTTCCCAGACCTAAGATGCAAAATGTGATTGGCACCAAATGGATCTTCAGAAACAAGTTGGATGAACACAGAGTCATCATCAAGAACAAAGCCAGACTGGTGGCTCAAGGATACAGACAGGAGGAGGGGATTGACTTCGACCAGACGTTCGCTCCAGTTGCACGGCTCGAGGCAATCCGTCTATTCCTAGCCTATGCCTCTCACAAAGGATTCACAGTCTATCAGATGGATGTGAAATCAGCATTCTTGAATGGAGACTTGAAAGAGGAAGTATACGTCGCTCAACCTCTAGGTTTTGTCAATCCTACTTATCCTAATCATGTATATTTTCTTAATAAAGCGCTATATGGCTTAAAACAAGCTCCTCGAGCTTGGTATGAGACCTTGTCTAGCTTTCTTCTTGAGAACAAGTTCTCTAGAGGAAAATTAGACAAGACATTGTTTCTCAGGGAAGTCAAAGGCAAGATCTTGCTGGTGCAAATCTATGTCGATGACATTATTTTCGGCTCAACAGACAACAATCTTTGCAAAAAGTTTTCCAAACTCATGCAAGGAAAGTTTGAAATGAGCAGTATGGGAGAGATGATGTATTTCTTGGGACTTCAAGTGAAACAGTCTGAGGAAGGAATTTTCATTTCTCAGACGAAGTTCACCAATGAACTCCTCAAGAAATTCGGAATGGAGAATGCAACCTCCATGAGGAATCCAATGGGATCCACCATGTCTCTGGATAAGGATGAGAAAGGGAAACCTTTTGATGAAACCAAATACAGAAGCATCATTGGATCTCTGCTGTACCTTACTGCGAGTAGACCGGATATCATATTCTGCACATGTGTTTGTGCCAGATATCAGGTGAACACTAAGAAATCTCATTATGTCGCTGCAAAGCGAATTCTTAGATACCTTAAAGGTACTCCTAATCTTGGCTTGTGGTACCCGAGAAACAATGATGTCGAGCTAATAGGTTTTTCAGATGCTGATTTTGCAGGAAGTAGGGATGACAGGAAAAGCACTTCCGGGACGTATCAATTCCTCGGAAGAAGGCTCATCTCATGGAATAACAAGAAGCAGAATTGTGTAGCAACCTCCACAGCGGAGTCAGAATACATCTCGGCTGGGAGCTGTTGCGCACAACTCCTTTGGATCAGAAATCAGTTAGCAGACTATGATCTTTAGTTCAAGGAAGTACCGATGTACTGCGACTCCTCCAGTGCAATAGCTATTGCCAACAATCCGGTATCGCACAGCAGAACGAAGCATATTGAAGTGCGCTACCACTTCATTCGGGAGCACGTGGAGAACAAGGACATCTATCTCTGCTATGTCCCCACGGACAAGCAGATTGCAGACATTTTCACAAAGCTCCTAGATGAGGCCAAGTTCAGTCTTTTCAAAACTGAATTGGGGATGCTAAACTACGAGGAATGAAGACTACAGCAGCTCTAGGCTCGTGCATCTAGGGGGGAGCCTCTGCTGGGAACTTAAGTAAAAGCAAAGGTGCAAGAACTGAGGGGGAGCATGGTGTCTCATGCTACAGTCCCAGATTTGCAGAAGCCGAAAAGGGGGAGATTACCCTCTCGGCTAAGGTGCTAAGGTGCACACTCCAATTTGCTCCTATTGTTCTAAAGATAATGGTATGGAATTTCACTTGATTCTCGTTTTTCAAAGTTGTGTTCTTCCAAGCCGTTATATTCACCTTAGCTCGTAGGGTTTAGGCTTCTTTAAATAGGGGAGATTGTTGGGTATTGTATCCACAATGTACCTGATTTGAAGAAGCCCCTGAACAAGCTAAGGTGAATTGACTATGTATTTGATTACTTGTCTTCTAGTTGTTCTTGCAGTTATTCATTGCTAAGTACACACCAATGTCAGGGTGCAGTAGGTCAATATACACGGGTCTGCACAACGTAATCCCTCGTTGAGCAGATCAGTGTGTTGGCTTACGTGTACTCTCTCTATTGGAGTGTACTTATTTCCAAGCACAGGGTCATGAAAGATCAAGAGCAGTCAAGGAGCAAGGATGGGCCAAAGACCAGCTCACGGGTGGAAAGGCGAGAAATCGTCTAAGTCCAATTCGTCGAGAATCACTAAGTGATTCTCGCCGATTCGACGACTAGTGATTCTCGCCGAATCGTCGAGAATCACTAGATGATTCTCGCCGGTTGGAGCCGGCAGTCTCGACGCCGCCAGAAATTTCTCTAAGGCAGAATCGTCGAGAATCACTAAGTGATTCTCGCCGATTCGTCGAGAATGACTTTGCATTCTCGACGATTCGGCGAGAATCAAGTGTGATTCCCGCCGATTCTCCCCGGCTTCTATTTTAGTGCAGCCAGAATTCGGCTAAGTAGAATTCAGCGAGAATCGTAGGTGATTCTCGCCGATTCATCGAGAATCATCTACGATTCTCGCCGAATTTGACTTGGGCAATTTTCCGATTCTTTCTGGACCGGTCCATGATACCTGCGGTATTTCAAACCGGACTTAGGTCTTTTTGTTGGTGGGGCCCACAACGGTCATGTGCTTGACCTAATGTATATATATACCTCCGTATGTATGAGCGGAAGAGACCCAAAATACGCGAATTCAAAAAGACGAGGCGCCGTCGAGCCCTAAAGCGCGATCTTGCTCCGCCGACCGTCTCCGCCGTTCGTGTAGTTAGTCGCCGCTGTTGACCTCAAGTTCTTCCAGATCTCCGGCGACAGAAGCTTTGTCTAGCATAGCGTCTCACGCATCTAACCAGAGATCCCTTGTCTCTTGATTCGTTGATCGGAAAAAACCTTCCCCTTCCGAATCGATCGAGACGACCGATACTAGTGTGACCGTTGGAAGACCATGCTTCCTTTGCTACGAAGTTTGAATCTCCATAGTACTGCAGCAATTCTCCGTCGCCGCCGCTTATTCCGAGAACCTAGCTGCCGCTCCAAGCCGCCGCCGGTTTCGGGAAGATTGATTCCCAGAGAGATCTAAGGTTGTAGACTCTTCGTTGACTTCAAGAACACGTCGTCGAATGAAGAGGGACACCTTAATCTCCATAAGTTGTTTGTATTCCTTATACATTTTAGTTTCTATTTCTTTGTAAAGGAACGGTTGGTTCCTAGTTGTAAGGGTTGGATGCAACCCGTGTTGTGGGAGTGGTGACTCCTACGTGTGGAAGGGTTCCTTCCGTTAGTGCAAGGATTGGATTTCAATCCAGTTGGTGAAGTGACCGAGTCGTCCCTGGTTGGGAGATAGGTCGAAGGGGGAAAGTGGACGTACCCAAATCGGGGAACCACTATAAATTGTTTGAGTCTTTTCTGTGTTGTGTAGTTTATATTATTTGTGCAGGTACTGTTATTAATTCCGCAAAAACGTCACAAGTCACCTATTCCCCCCCCCCCATAAGTGAAGGTAGTTGGCACTAGGTGAACTTACACGACATTTCACATACCCTTAGTTTGATAATATCAGATCCCGGGTTATATTTGATTACATCTTGTGTTTGGTAGAGTGTGCAGGTTAACAGGTACAAGAAATTCAAGGATCCCTCCTCAGAAACCTACCGGCGAGCGGTAGTAGTTAATGTCGGGAAGTAGCCCTAATTAAATATACAAAGCGCTTGGGAACCTACCACGCTGCTCTAGTCCTACCGCCTGTGCTAGCTTGATGAATTAATTTGCCAAGCTCTCGGGAACCTACCGCACAAGCGCTAGATTTATACCACGCAACGCTAGCTTAGGAGTTGAGAGGGTCGAGACAGACCTACTACTAGGCGCTACCTTGGTATCGCGCCGCAGTAACACACTCAACTCTCGAGGCATTTAGAGCATTGAGACAGAGGCGTCGAGTGCGTCGAGATAGGTCTACTGTCGGGCACTATGTACCTACTGCGTCGCGCTAGCATTGGAAAAAGGAAAATATTTTTTTTGAATATTTTTTCAAATTTGTTGGACAACTATCAACATCAAGCGCATGAACTTACCGTCGGGCGCTAGCCTTTCCGCCAGCAATAGCCTTTTTTTCACAAAGACGTATATAAAGGAGCCTCATTTTCTGTGTTCAATACTTAAGACGAAAAGAGACAGAGATATATGACTCCTAGGGTTCGGCCACCTCTCTCATGTCCACCCCATCTTCTTCGTCGAAGGAAAAGAAGACCGCCTCCCTCCCGTTCGCAAATGAAGAACCCGGCGAGCCTAGAACTACATCGTATTTAAAGAGACAACCGGTTGCAAGCACACAAAGATCTCAAGCACCGACCATGGATCGCTCGACGGAGGATTCGTCAAGAGGGAGATTTTAATTGCTTTAAATCCTTTAAACTATTATTATATTCTTTCTCTTTCTCTATTTTGCTTGTGGTGAAGGAAATCGACCGGGGAAGTTCGTCGGAATTTGGGGAAGGATTCTGTGAGAAATCATCCCGGGGAAGGGACGTCTAGATCGGGTGATCTAGTGAGGCTCTAAGACCCTACCTTGAGTTGAGGTAAAGAGCCGTCTCGAAGACCTTTCTTCGAGGGAAAGGGAGAGAGCCAATCGGTCTGTGGAGCGGGTCGGTATAAAAAATCTGAAGTTGTTTTTATTCACCAAATTTGATCTCCAGTGTCACGAAGATCAAGTTTTTATATTCTTAAAATAATTATTGATTTTAGTTTTGGCAATGATATTTGTTTCTTATTTCTTTAACTATGTGTACAGTTGTGGTTATTAGATTATGCTGTTCTGAAGAAGGCATAGATCTCGAAAGGGGAATGTGCCTAGAATAATGAGTCTTGAGACATACCGCCGCGCGGTAGCTATCTAGTGCCCTGTGGTAGCTTCATGAATAAGTTTTTCTGGTTTGAAATATTTCAAATATTAATAAACGTTGTTAAACCTTATTCACCCCCCCCCCCCCCCCCGCCGCCTCTTTAGTTGGCCATTAGATCCAACACAGGCTTCCACTAGCTGGTAGGACTGGAATTCACTCGAAGATAGTTTAAAATGTTGACCCCGAGAAGATCTTGCTGATTAGGCTCCCACTAGCTGACAGGGCTGGAAGTCACTCGGTGGTAGAATGGGAAATTGGCCCGTTAAGATCCCGTTGACCAGACTTCCACTAGCTGGCTGGGCTGGAAGTCACTCGAAGATAGATTGAAATATTGAGCCTAAGAAGATCCTGCTAATTAGGCTCCCACTAGCTAAAAGGGCTGGAAGTCATTCGGTGGTACGATGAGGAATTGGCCCAAGAATATCCCATTTAATAGGCTTCCACTAGCTTTTAGGGCTGGATATCAGTCGTAGATAGTGTGAAATGTTGACCCCTAGAAGATCCCGCTGATTAGGCTCCCACTAATTGATAGGGCTTGAAGTCACTCGGTGGTAGAATGAGAAATTGGACTGAGAAGATCCTGCTGACCAGGCTTCCACATGCTGGCAGGGGTAGAAGTCATTCAGAGATTGTTAGAAATGTTGACCCCGAGAAGATCCTGCTAATCAGGCTCCCACCAGCTAACAGGGCTGGAAGTCACTCGGTAGTAGGATGAGAAATTGGCTCGAGAAGATCTCATTTACTAGGCTTCCACTAGCTAGCAGAGCTGGAAGTCACTCAGAGATAGTTTGAAATGTTGACCCCAAGAAGACCTCGCTGATTAGGCTCCCACTAGCTTACAGGCCTGGAAGTCAATCGGTTATAGAATGGGAAATTGGCCCGAGAAGATCCCGCTAACCAGGCTTCCACTAGTTGGCAAGGCTGGAAGTTACTCGGAGATAGATTGAAATGTTTGACCAATCAGATCCAGCTATCAAGGATCATACTAGCCCGAATCTTGCGAACTAGTTGGGGGTAATGACTACTCGACAATAGTGTAGGGAGTAGTCTAGTACTCTCTTTTGGGGGTGGATCTCGCCGACTGGGGGTACTCACACGTCTCCCTATTGAGCCAACATCAAACAACATGAAGTAGAAAGTCGAGCCGAACCTAGCCTCCCACTCACGCCTAATCCCCAATGGGGTGTGGGCGAGAGCTAGTAGACGATTGTGTGAGATGACCCTCTATAACTACGGTCTACCCTATCATGTTTTACATTAAAAAATTTATGCCTCCTGACTCGCCCGATATTGCCAAGATTGCGGGTTTAGGTGCAGCGAGTGGCTCGCACCTGACTACCGAGGGAGCAAAATCTCGAAATCTTTATATAGCATGTGTTCTGACCTAACTCGGAGGGATTCTAGCAGTATGTTTTATTTTCGAAAACTCATGCCTCAAAGAGTGGTTTGTGCATGTGAGAGCGACATGGCAAAGAAATATTACACAAAAAGGGAAAAAAATTACAGAATGTAATTTCATTAAAATCTTTATCTGATTACCAATAAGAAAAGAGGGAGTCGCCTCACAGGCGAGTGTACAAAGAAGAGGTGGGGAACCATTACAGAAGAGAGAAAGACTACAACAAGTTCCCTAATTGCCTCCCCCATACAGATCATCTCGCCACCACTCCAACTCATTAAAGAGCGAGTCGAGATTGCACTCCTCCTTGCCATGTATGGGAATGAATATCTCGGGGACAAACTCCTTGGCGGTGACCTTCTCGTAGTCTGGCATCAATAATTTGAGGTGACGTATGATCCAGAGCATGTGGTCGTTGGATTATATGGAGGTGGCCCTCATCATCTCATTGACCTTCGCCTCGCCGTACATCTGTGTCATTCTGGCTTCGATGCTCCACTCACTGTGAGCTGTGGGAAGGAGGGTATCAACCAAGCGAGTAACCTCCGCCTGGAGATGATTGTTCTTCCCCTCCAGCATGTTATTTCTCTCTTCGAGGTTGGCGACGCAAGTATGGAGAAGGTTAGCAGTCGTGACATCCTACGAGGTGGAAGGTAGGAAAGAGTGAGCATAACAAGTTAAAGAAAATAAGGAAGGGTGGGATGACCATCAGTTACAACCCCGCTGGATCTCTTCTCATGGAGGTTTTTGTTGATCCCCAGCTTGTTTTTCAGGTCTGCCTCCTCGTTCACATCAAGTGCTTGCGCTTCCTCGGCATCCGACCACTTCCGATTGAGGGTGAAGCCACAACAAACAGTCATGTGCGTGAGCTCTATGGAGAGCATCTACACGCACGTGTAATCATAGAGAAGTCACTGCAATATCATATTGTCATAGAACTCCGCGTCCTCACTTATGTAGAGACCAAAGCTAAGGGATAAGGCATGCCCGCTGGGAGGTCGGCACTCGGACCAGGAGGGAAGGAGAGAGGAGATTAAGACTCGGTTGGAGTTCTCATCCCATAGCACCATGGGCTCTCCAAACTGATCCTTTACCTTCCCTCCGAGATAGAAATTTTGGTGGGAACTCAGCAGTCCCGCCGCACGGGTTTTAGATGTCGTCATGGTTGGGGACCCAAGGAGGTCGCCCTAAACTCGCTCCCCATCTGGTGAGTCCCTACGAACCTACTTTCCCTTAGTCACCACTGCATTTTTAGCCTCTTTCTACGCGATAGAGGGTGAGGCGAGCTAGAGCTAGTAGGAGCGGGTTGCTTCTTGCCGCTAGGTGGTTCGTTGGACTCCTTCTCCCTCGTTCACATTACCGCAGCTGCCCTCTCTCAGGAGAGTGGGTCGGGGAATAGCCCAGCATCCACAAAGGTTTGGTGCTCCGGGATCAGACTCACTCCTACAGTCAGCGTACTTAGCCTTATCAAGAAAGTAGGGCAATTTATTAGTGAGTCCAAAGTGAAGCGAGGGGGAAACATACATTATCTTGGGTGAACTGGCATTAGCGAGTTGAGGCCCCTCCGCAAGAGGGCGACCTCAAAATATTTGTAGAGGAAAAATTAATGGAGGTTGGCATCGTCGTCTGATACATTCGGTGCCCGGTAGTCTCCTTATCCCGTTGAATAGGCGAGCTGGGGATGTTTTCGAGATTTCCCATAATAAAGATGAACTTGGTGAATCAGTGATGGTTCTGGTTGGCGGTCCCGCGCACCTTGAATTGCAAGCCAGAAAAGAATACGAATCCATCTTTTGTGGCACGATAGATTAAGAGCTTTTAGAAAACAGTGAGGTTGAACACGATCTGTTCTTTCTAAAGGAAGCTTTTAAAGTCCACTAGCATGGAAATTGCGTTAGGGTTGAGTTGCGCGGGGACAGCCTCGAAGTACTTAAGGACCTGGTGAACCTCTGACCAGAGAGGAAGGTGCAGTCCCACCTCGAAGTGTGAGTTGGTGAAGGCAAGCTCGTAAGGGAGGAAGGTATTTATTTACTAGCCCCTTCCCTGTCGTTGCACAGTAAACCTTAGGGGGACATAGTCTGCCACAAAGGCGATGTTAGAGCTTGAGGAGATCGGGTGGACTTGTGTCAAACCACAGCGGTCTATCTCTCTCAGCGACCTAGTTGTTTGTCTCAGCGGTCTAGTGGTGAACCTCAGCTAGCGGTCAGGAGGACAGCAGCAGCAACGGTCTGGAGTTTAGCCGTAGCAGTCTGGGTGAAGCCGCAACGTTCTGGACGAAGTCGCAGCGATCTAAATGATGTCGTAACAGTCTGGATGAAACTACCGCTGTCTGGATGAAGCTGCAGTGGTCTGGGTGAAGCCGTAACTCTAGATGAAGCTGCAATGGTCTGGATGAAGCTGCAATAGTAGACAGATGGTTAACCGCAACTGCGGTCAGGCGGAAACCCGTAGTTGCGGTTTGGTATCCTGCACCGGTGGTCTTCCCTGGCTGTCAGGCAACTTTCCTTTGTTACTGCTTGGTGTTTAGTTATTAATTATATAGTGGGCAGTTTGAGCATGTCAAACCACATAGACCGCCCGACAAGTATTTTGTACCACATCGATGGTTGTATTCTTTCATCTCCCCCGATTTCTATAAATAAGGGGGCATACCTATGTAATAATTATCTTTTTGGAGCAAAAAAATTTGCGGTTTATTTACCTCTTGGCTGTTTTCTCGCTCATTTTTCTCATGGTATCAGAGCGAATCGATCCTTTGCTTAAATCAGATTGCAGTTTGTTTGTCTAATTGTGTCGGCTTCTTCCGGTTTGCTTCCCGTGACGGCTTCTTCTTGTTTGATTCCCTCCCTTCCCTCCCTTTTTTGTTTGTCGCACTCTTGCGATTTCTTTTCTGTTGCGAGTTGCATATTTTGGTCGCGACTTGTCGCTGGTGTGTTGTCCCCTGACCGTGCGGGCTCTTTCTCTTCTCTCTTTCCCTTTCTTCTTCTTCTTTGCAATTTCTTTTCTTGTTCGGGCGGCTTCTTTCCCTATTCGCGCGACTTCTTTGTTGTCCTTCAGCTTCTCCTCTTCATTTATCCTCTCGTTGTGAATTCTCTAACCATTGCGGGCTCCGCATCTTGGTTGTAGACTCTTTTCTTTACGCTGATGTGGTATCACCGTGACTGTGTGGTTTTCCCGCACGGTTTGTTCACTGCTTGGTCACTGCGTCTTCACTTCTCGCACGGATTGGTATCTTTTCCCGCGCGGTCTCTTCTTGGTTTGCTCTTGGTGTCCAGTTTTTTCCGGCTTCTTTTCAAACCATGCGGTTTGATTTTCTGCCTTTCTCTCTCTTTTTATCGCTGACTCTCTGCGACTAGTGTTTCTTCCTATTCGGTTTGGCTTCTCTTCACGTGTTTCCTTTGCTTCTTTTGCGGCTTGATTCTAACCGTGCTGTTTGTTTGTTTCTTCCTTCTTATTTCTATTTTTTTGGGATGGTTTCTCTTCTCTCCTCTACAGCTTGTGCTTTTTTGGCCTCCTTTGATAAGTGGCTTATTGACTCTGGTACAACTTGTAACATGACCGACAACTCTCATTTGTTCTCCTCTTTGCTAGAACATAACAGGTTGTCTCATATTGTTATTGCAGATGGGACTTCTGCTCCTGTACATGTGTTTGGAACTATGCATCTCTCTCCATCTTTGATGCTTAAGGAAACTCTCTATGTCCCTAATTTCCCATGCAATTTACTCTCTGTTCATGATCTTTGCACTCGGTTAAATTGCACGGTTACTTTTTCTGGCACTACTTGTTCTTTCTCTGATTCTTTCTCCAAAGCTACGATTGTTATTGGGACTGCTAGTGGTGGCCTCTTCTTTCTTGACCACGACATGATTCTTTCTGCTTCTTCATCTCTTTAACAATGGAATCATCGTCTTTGGTCATCCTCCATCTCTTCTCATTCATCAACTTTTCCCAAACCTTCATTCAGAGGATTTTCCTTTGAATTATGAAGCCTATCAATTTGGAAAACATCATCGCTCATCTTTCCCAGCTTAGAAGGGACGTAGTTATTCGCGTCCCTTTAAATGAGTTCATTCTAACATATGGGTTCCTTCTCATACTACCACTTTTAGTAGAGGAAGATTATACTTTGTTACATTTATTGAAGATTTCTCCCGGTGTACTTGGTTGTATATCTTGAGAGATCATTTTGAGCTGTTCTTCGTATTTACTGCCTTTTATAATTAGATCTTAACATAATTTCATGTGCCTATTCAGATTCTTCATACTGATATTGCCAAGGAATATCTCTGCAGGCAATTTTCTGGTTTTTATGCGAGCCATGGTTTTATTCATAAAACTACTTGTCCATATACCTCTAAACAGAATAGCGTTGCTGAACGCAAGAATCGCCATCTCTTGGATGTTTCTCGTAGCATTTAGATACAAATGAATGTTCCTTTGACTTATTGGGGTCATGTTGTTCTCCTCTCTTGTTATCTCATCAACCGTATTCCCTCATCCATTCTTCAGGGCAAGACTCCATTTTCTATTTTATATCCTGAGGCCAAGCCATTTCCTATACCTCTGAAAATATTTAAATGTATGATGTTTGTTCACATACATTCTCCAGGTCATGATAAACTTTCTCCCTATTCTGTTAAGTGTGACTTCCTTGGTTATTGTCCGACTCAGAAGGGCTATCACTATTATGGTCCTCTTCTACGCAAACAATACATTTCAGCTGATGTTATATTCTTTTAAGATATACCATATTTTTCTCCCACTTGTTCTTTCTATGCCTTTAATACTTCTTCTACCCTGCCTATTATCTCGGCACCTCTGACGGTGCCAGTTCTTTCCACATCTGCTCCTATTGCTCCATCTCTTTCTCTGGGAACTGATGTGTTGGCCTTTGAGCCTTCTGTGCCTGTTCCAGGGTCTCTTTTTCTTTTGACAGTGCATTGCCTCCTCCGACCAACAGTGACCTTGATCTCCCCATTGCCCTGCAGAAGGGCGTTCGACAATGTACTAAGCATCATATTGATGATGTTATATCATAAGCTCAGCTTTCGTCGGATGGTAGGAATTTTGCTCTTACTATCTCTCTTACTGTCATCCCAGCAATGTATCTGGAGGCTCTTGCTATTCCTCAGTGGAAAGCTGCTATGGATGAAGAAATGAACACATTAACTAAGAGAGGGGCTTGAACTCTTGTACCCCCACCTTTAGGCATTGATGTGGTTTGTTGTAGGTGGGTATTTGTGGTTAATTATCTTCTAGATGGCTTTGTTGATCGCTATAAGGCAAGGCTTGTTGCCAAAGAATTTACTCAGACATATGGGGTGGACTTATTTGAAACTTTTTATCATGTTGCTTGTATCAGCACTGTTCGCGTTCTCTTCTCTATGGCTATGAGTAGAGACTGGGAGATGTCTCAGTTAGATATGAAGAATGCCTTCCTTTATGGTGATTTGCAAGAGGTGGTTTACATGGAGCAACCTCCTGGGTATGTTGCTCAGGGGGAGTCTCAGGTGTGCAAGCTTCAGAAGGCGATTTACAGTTTGAAGAAAAGTCCGCGAGCTTGGTTTGAAAAATTTAGTGGATTTGTTTCTCTAATTGGGTTTAGTCGAAGCTCTGCTGATCATTCTCTATTTATACGCAAGACTACTAAAAGCCTTGTGATTCTTGCTGTCTATGTTGATGATATTTTTTAGACTGGTGATGATAAAGAAGGTATTGATCTAGCCAAATGACATCTTTGACAATACTTTATTACTAAGGATATGGGAACTTTGAAGTACTTTCTGGGAATTGAGATTTCACAAAAGAGGAACTCGGTAGTTATTTCACAGCAAAAGTAAGCACTAGATCTCTTAAAGGGGACTGGTCTTCTTGGCACAAAATCAACATGTTGTCTGATCGCGGTCAGAGATGATAAGGGGTGGACTGAAGATTCTCCTCTCCTTCCAGATTTCAATGTGTACAAACGACTTGTAGGAAAACTCATATACACTATTGGAAAAATGAGTATTAGCTACACGTTTTTTTGCCAGGGTCAAAATTCATGGCTAATAGTTAAGTATCATCCACGGATCATATTTTGTGGCTAATAATTAAGTTTTAGCCATGGATAACAAATTCGTGGCAAAAAACTAAACCATTAGCCACGTCCCTGACGAAATCGTGGCTAAACAAATACTATTATATTGTTTAGAAAAATTATATCTTCATATTATAATAAAGGAGCTAAGCACCCCATGGTGTAACATGGTGTAACTTTTAAATCCAGAAATTCCCTCATAAAATTAGCTTTAATGTGTTAATTGGAGCATTTTTTGGTCATTTGGCCGGATTAGAGCTTAATTAAAACAGGCTGGCACTATTCATCCGCCTCAAAATCCCAATACGCATTAATTGGGGTATTTTTTGGTCTTCTTCTTGCGGAGGTAGAGGGCTGCGCTGCTCATGGCGATTTCTTCCTCTACGACTCGCGTACTTCTTCCCCTGCGGCAATCCCTCCTCCCGTGACTCCCGTGCTTCTTCTCACGCTGCGGCATACTCCTCACGTTGTACAGGAGTTCTGTCACCGTCTCTGCTGTCAGTAGTTCCGTCGCCGTCCAGGAGCTACGTTGTCGTCCAGGAGTTTCATCGCCGACCATGAGTTCCGCCCGTCTCCAATTCATCTAGGCAATCTGTAAGGGGTCGGCGGGTTGTCGGCGGGTGGACGGCGACCGGTTAACTGTTTATAATTAATCTAATTGAAAGATAAAAAACAAACAACATAACTAAACTTTTATTAATAGTTTTCATAATCAATTACATAATGATTCTCCTTTATATTGTTACAGATATAGCCGTTACAGGAATCAAGCCAGCCACGTGTCCTTCCTAGATCTCCTATTGTGATATTACATGGATTGCTGACCTGGCGTGTTTACATACCTTGGATTGGGCCTTCAGATTGCTGCTACCTGTAATTATGTTTTCCCCTGTTACATCATTCCCCTGCTTGAAATAAACAACGTCCTCGTTGTTTTGTCTGTCTTTTTCGATTTACGCAGCCGGCTGCTTATCTCTGAGATTAGGGCGGTGTCGAGAGGAACGGTGCTGGCGAGGAATATTATCCCACCACGGCCAACGAGCTGACAGTCGGCAGCGCAGTCGTAAAGAACGTCGGGGTGGCCGCTCGTCTTGTTTGCGAGGCTCGAATGGAGTAGTCGGCCACATCGGTTGTGGTTCTAGTATCGGCTGTTTCTCAGATAAGTCTTCGTTTTCTTCGTTGTCGTGCTGTGTAATTACACTTTTGGGTCATCACTCCTTTGTCTTTTCTCTGCTTTCTGCGCTTGTCTGTCCGGCTGAACTCTTCTCCGTGAAGCTATGTTTGGATTTCTGCAGAGGAGCTTTATTAGAATTTAATTTTAAACGTAGTTGAGAACGTACCTGCGGAGAAAGTGTTAGACTATTCTCCCAAGAGCTGTCTTCCGGCGGAAGTCCTTTCCACTGAATCAGTGCCTGGTGAACGCGTTGTTGGTTTATCCAGACAATAGGTTCATCCAGTATTGTGAGGACGTCATAAACTTGTTGGTTGTTCCGTATGGTGGAATGAAGATAATGTATAACATAATTTGTCGCCTGAAAATATTTTTTTAAAAGCGAAATATGGAAAACTGGATGTAGTTTGCAATATTCCGGTAGCTGTAGTTTGTATGCCACCGCGCTTATCTTTTTGATAATTTCAAACGGTCCGTAATACTTTAAACTAATACGTGCATTTTGTGTATTGTATAGTGTTAATTGTTTGTATGGATGAAGTTTTACCAGGACCTGGTCGCCTACTTCAAATTATGCATCACGCCATAATCTATCTGCCAGCTGTTTAATGCACTGCTGGGCGGCTAGTAGGTTTTTTTATAAATTGTTTAAGTAGTTTGTTTCTATCTTGTACGTCGGCTTGGATGGCCTGTAACGAGCTAGTGCTCATATAATGATGAACAAGTGCAGGTGGTGGTCGCCCGTACATGGCTTCGTAAGGAGTCATGCCTGCGGATGTGTGATATGTCGTGTTATAAAAATACTCTGCCCAGCTCAGGACTTTGGGCCAATGTCTGGGGTTCTCATGAACAAACAACCGTAGATATTGGTTCAAGCACCGATTGACACGTTCCGTCTGACCATCCGTTTGCGGGTGGTAGGCAGAACTGTAACTTAACTTGGTACCCTGCTGGGAAAATAATTCTTTCCAAAATTTGGATAGAAATACCGGGTCGTGGTCTGATATGATGGATGCTGGAAATCCATGCAGTTTTCCGCCTGCCTCCCAAAACGCCCGGGCGACGATAGTCCCTGTTAATGATTTTACTGGGGTAAAATGTGTGGCTTTGGACAATTTATCTACCACTACAAATATATTTGTGTAGGACTCGGATGATGGGAGATGGGTAATGAAATCCATAGTAATATCGGTCCATATTTGTGATGGAATTTGTAGAGGATTGAAAAGTCCTAATGGACCTGATGTTACTGTCTTCCCTTTCTGACATAGATCACAACTTTTTATATAAAGTTGAACATCATTTAACATATTAGGCCAATAGAAAGTTCTTTTTAAACGGTACATTGAGGGAGTGATGCCAGAATGACCACTAGAACGCGTATTTTGGGCTTCAGAAATTAAATGTAGCCGTAAGTTCCCCTAGGGAATGAATAATTTATTTTTATAAAACAAAGTTTTATAATGGTGTGTCCAATGTGGTCTGGTGGCTGGGTGAGAAGCTAAGTCGGCAAGTATTGTTTGAGCTAATTCGTCAGTGAGAGCACCAATGTAAGGGGCCGGCGGGTTGCCGGCGGGTGGCCAGCGGGTGGCTGGCGACCGGTTAACTATTTCTAATTAATCTAAAGGAAAGATAAAAAACGAAAAACATAACTAAACTTTTATTAATACTTTTCTTAATCCATTACATAATGATTCTCCTTTATATAGTTACAGATATAGCCGTTACAGGAATCAAGCCATTCACATATCCTTCCCAGATCTCGTGTTGTGATATTACTTGGATTGCTGACCTGGCGTGCTTCCATGCCTTGGATTGGGCCTTCGGATTGCTTCCACCTGAAATTGTGTTTCCCCTATTACACAATACCTCCTCACGCTCCTCATTTCCGCTTCAAAACCTAGAGTTTCGCTTCAAAACCTATGGGTTCCGCTGAGGAATTTCTATGGATTATCGTGCGCGGCGATTCCTATATCTCCGCCATTGTTCCCTGAGTTTCGGTCCTTTCGGATGAAGGGTGAGATCCAAAGGTGCCATGCTTGGATTTCTTTTGGCCTGTGCGTGAATTTATTGGGGAGGTAGGAGTTTTATTATATTTTTGCGTTATCTTCTCCGTTACTTCATTTGGAATCTTTCAAAACTTCTTCATAATGTTTTTAATGTGATTTTTTTACTGATATTTGTTTGGATTTTTTCCCCTGTTTTCATATTTACTATGTTATAGTCTCTGTCGGAGGCCTCTAGTTGTCCTGACATCGGCAAAGACCATAACCCGTGCTAACTAAAAACTAAGCAATCTACTCAAACATTCTTTCTTATTCATAATAAAATGATTACAGGAGTTTATATAAAGACAATAATCGGCCACTAGCCGTTACAACCTTCTAGAATAGTGATATTATAACCCTTGGGTTTATTGGCAGTGCTTTTAATGGACACTGGAGGCCGTTGATCTATTGTATGGCAAAGCATCAACAACCTTTGGGTCACTTGTTACTTTGATGAGCTGGACTCATCCTATCCATTTAACCAATGTAGCGGTACTATTCCGCTACATTTTCCTGGCCTTCTTCGAGTAAAGATCCCGGCTCTATAAAGAGGAAAGTTGACATCCTCCTCTGTTAGGGTTTTTACTCGGAGATTTGCGGCGGAGGCTAAATGAAGTGTCGGCTGTCCCATTTTTGAAGAGGAATGCTGCAAATCCTTTCTTACTTATGGAAGCGGCGAAACTGTGTGGAAAAACGAAGGCGAGGTAGACGCCATCGTAAGTGTTGCTTAGATATGGAGTACTTGTGCTTCCATCTTGGAGAATTTGTCACAAATGTTTGACCTCCGTCCTCCTGAATGTTGTTTTGTAATCCTTTGTCTTGTTTTGGTGTACTTTCAATAGGTAGTGGTTCTTGAAGTGTCCCTCCTTTATCGAGAGATCATCATCTCCTGGTAAGGTTTGTTCGGCGAGATTTGTGAAGCCAGCGCGGAGATAATGACTCACAGGTTTTCTCTTCTGCCTCCTTTGAGAGGTGAGATGCTGTGTGTTCCTCTATATTTCCTGGAGTCGCATTTTTGTTTATTGTGTCCACCAAATAAGGGCTGCCTCTTTTGTGCTCGAATGTAAATTTGTGTGGGGAATGAATGTAATAGACTCCTGTAGTTCCTAGTTTGGTTGGCTTCCCTGCAATGAAGGGTAAGTTAGCGATTTGTGTTGTGGAAGGGAGGCTAAAATGTCGGAATCGATAGCGTCTGCTGATTCCCATGAGCTGTGTTCCGGAGCCAAACCCTTTCATTGAATAAGGTATTGTAAATGTGGTTTATTATGCATCCATATTGTGCGTTCGGCCAAAATCGATAATATTTCATGAACTAGCGAATTTTTATAACAAGAGGACGGCAGTTCATGAACTTTCAGAGCGTTGGATGCATAATTTGGTTTTAAGAGAGACACGTGAAAAATGGGGTGAATTTTTGAATGCGCCGACAAGTCTAAGTGGTATGCAGTTTATCCTATTTGATGCAATAAAATAAATAGTGATAGTTTTACTTTCAAGACAACCTAAACACCTAGAGGGGGGGGGTGAATAGGTTCTAATTACTTGTTTATACTTCTAGGCAGAATTCAATAGCAGAACTAAAACATTCAGCACAGCAATCACAGAAATTGAAACATCACAGATTGCACAATGTTTTATAGTGGTTCCCCAAGGTTTGGGTACATCCACTTTCCCCCTTCACCTATCTAGCAGTATGCTAGATTCGGCCAAACTTCCACTATTCTCAGATCCCCAGATCCTACAGCTCAGAACCTGGATAGCTTCCTACAACTCAGGCTCAACAGCCCTACCTCAGCCTTGCCTCAAGGCCTACCACTCAGAGAAGAACCTTCTCCTACACTCAGGCAAATAGCCCTACCACTCAGAGATCACCTCTCTTACACTCAACCTTTATAACATAGGCTTACAACTCAGATCTGTGTAAACAGATCCTACAGAAATTTAGAAAAGATATTTTAATGTCTTGTCTTTGTTGAGAGAGAAGAGGACAAGACACTTCTTGATCAGCTGATGAAATCAACTGAATCTGAGCTTTCTTCAAAGCTTCTTGAATCTGAACTTAGCCGAGTTGATTTCCAAACAGCTTCTTGAGAAACCACTGATGGCTTCCTTCTTCTTCTTCAAGATGACTGGATTCCTCTCTATCCAACACCTTTTCTGATACTTCAGACTTCTTCTTCTTAGATCTTCTGATGAAGATCTTCTTTAGAGCTTAGCACTTTCTTGAATTGAAACTTCAATAGGATCGTAATCCTTCTTTTTTTTTTCTTCTTAGATCTTCTTCTATGTATTTTTTTTATTTCCTTCTGAATATGTCTATTTATAGACTTTCTTCATGGTAACCGGCTGATCCGGTTTCTAACTGTTTTCTGACAGGTCTGACAGCTTCAGTTAAACGGTGGCAACCCACAGCTGTCAAGTCTTCAAACAGTTCCTGTACCTTAGCCTTGGACAGCAAAATGTCGAGACAGTCTGTCAGAGAGTGTCGAGATCAATCTGTCTATCTGTGTCGACACAAGTGACTTTGGTGTCGACACAGTCTTTGATGATGTCGACTAAGTTGCCTTTAAGTCGACAGAGCTACTTCAGAAAATAACTTGGTCTTGGCTCTGCAATGTGTCGACAAAAGTCCTGTGTGTCGACACAGTTGTTGTAGATTCAGAACTCAGTATGTGTCGACTCAGCCTTCAGGTGTCGACACAGCAATCTTCAATTCTGCCAAAATATGTCGACTCAGTCTTCTGGTGTCAACACAAGCATAGTCGACTTCTGCCAATATGTGTCGACTCAATCTCAAGGTGTCGACACATCCTCCCTGTGTCGACACAGTGAGGTCGACTATCTTCTTCTGTGAGTCGACTATCTTTCTCTGGTCGACTATCTTTTACTAGTCGACTATCTTCCACTAGTCGACTATCTTTCTCTGGTCGACTATCTTTTACTAGTCGACTAACTTTCTCTGGGTGTCGACTATCTTTCACTGTGTCGACACTGCTTCCCAGTGCTGAGGTCGACGATTTTCTTTATGTGTCGACACTGGTTCCCAGTGTCGACGTAAATACGGTCGACTATCTTTCTCTGTATCGACACCGATATTCTGAAGTGTCGAAACAAATATTCTGAAGTGTCGACACAATTTCTTCAGGTGTCGACACGTGGACTTAGAATATTTTTCTGCATTCTTTAATACTTCTTCACCTGCACATGTCAACTCAAACCAACATCAAATACACCTTGATGTATATCAATGATCTAAGTTGGGCTTCTTCAAATCAGGTACACATTTTCCAATGTACCCAACAATCTCCCCCTATTTGGAGAAGTCATAACCCTTATAGCCAATAATATACACCATTTATAAAAAGTATAAACTGATGATATATGACATAACAGGAATACTTAATATAAACAAAATAAAAACAATCCATCACAGAATGAACATTATATGATACCAAACAACATTTTGTTTATAACTTGATAATGTTTGAATACAGAGTTTTACATTTAATGATCAAAACATAACACAACACTTTGAAAGAACTAAAAATTAAGACTGATCAGGCTCTCTTATGACAATCCCTTTGCCAGATTGGATTTGAGCCTTCACAGGAACTTCAGAATCTTCAGCTGGTTTCTTGCCTTATAGCTCAGCTTTCTTCAGAGCTTCTTCCTTGAGCCTTTGCCTTTCAAAATAATGAAAGGGCTTTGGAAAGTACTTGCTCGGCTCCTGAGCATCGGGTGGCAGCCTACCCAGCTTGGCTTTTCTTCTAAACTGTACTATTGCCTCTTGCCAGGCTTCATACTTCTGCCATTCCATCTCATTGAACCACTTGCCTCTTTCATGTACTTGGTCTTTAACAGCCTTCCATGCAGTGAGTATAATGTTTCTGGAAGTAGGACTCCACTGCTCAAAGTCTGGCTGAAGTTCAGCCTGCTCTCTAAATCTTTTCTTAGATAGTAGAGCATCTTGCTGTTCTTTCAAAGTAGCCTCAGGCTTATCTACTTTCCCAATAACAACCCTGTTAACCTCCTTTGGAGGACTATACATTCCTTGAACTTGCTGATCAATCATATCAAAATCTGGAGGAGGGTAAATGACTTGGGCAACCTCAGGTTGATTGCCTTCAAGTAGACCTGTTTGTATTCCTGACTCAGCCACCATAGCATCATCACACAAAGGTGGATATCCCAATGTGGTTCGAATACTATTGGTCACCCATTTGGTGTGCTCTGAGCCTGCATCAACTAACAACCTCTCCCCCTTTATGGCTTCTCTAGTAATATGATCTCTTAGATCTTCCTTCTGAAATCTGATTTGTCCATCCAGATAATTCACACCCTCCTTAAAAAATGGTTTTAACTTTAGAAGCTTGTCAGATATTTCCTTTTGAGAGGTAGTGATAGCAGTTTTAACAGAATAAATAGCAGCTTGAAATTTCTTATCAAATTCTTCCATTTCCTTTGCTCTAGCTTCAGGCAGACCTGGAATAGTCTTTTTCAATTCATTAATGATCACATGATGAGATTCAGTTAAATTTTCATTCATCCTTATCTGATTTTCCAAAACATAGCTTTGCTTTAAAGCAATATCATCCACTTTGGGAATGATGGACTGCTGTTGTTTTGCCAAATATACCACAGCATTACCTCCCTTATGGAAGCAATCTGTCATCTCCTTCTTATGCATATTGACTTCAAATCGAATAGACTTTATATCCTGAGCCAAGTCAAATTGCAGAGACTTGTTGTTCTCATCAACATATTTTTCAATAGCCACTCTGTGTTCATCCAATTTCACTTGTAAATCAACCATAAACTTGTTATAATCAAATTCAGAAGGAGTGAGATGTGCTGTAGGCTGTAGAGTCTGCCTATAGCTCTTGCTCCTTCTCTTGAAGACCATAAGTTTTCTCTTCTTAGCCATCCTGGCTTCTTCATTCTCAGAATCAGAAGTACTATCAATTTGAACCCTCTCTTTGGGAGGAGGAGGAACATCTGCTTCAGTGCCATGTTGTTCAGCCTCAACATGCACAGGCTCCCCCTTAATTTCTTGCTCCACTTCCATTCTATCAGTAACTATTTCATCATTTGGAAATAACTCATCTAGAGTATATTCCTTCTAGGCTTGAACATCTACAGTATTCAAATCTTGAGATAAATCAATTTGAGCTTCCTCTTGCACTTGCTCAGACAGCTTCTCCCCCTGTACTTGTTCAGTATTGGTGATGTCCTGGGCAGGTGAGGACTCTTGCTTCCCCTGGACCTGTGTAGAAATAGAAATATTAGAAACGTCTTTTGTAGGAAAATACACCAGCTCCCCCTGCACCTGTACCTGGTCATGAGTAGATACAGCCTGTGTAGGTGAATAAACTTATTGAGCTGGTATTCTTACTTCTTCTCCTTGAATTGCAGGTACAGTGGCATCCTGAACTTGTGTAGAAGCAGGCTGATCTTCAACCTCTTGTCTTACTTGCTCTTCTTGTGGGTGCTCAGTACTGGTAGCATGACCTGGGGATTTCTCAAGTGAATCCTGCCTTTCCACTTCAGGCATCTCTTCGGTCAGGACCCTATCCCATCTGGAAAACAATCTCATGTCCATCCTTCTCATGTGATTAATTTTTGTTCCAGGTAGTTGTTGCATAACATCAGGAATCTCCTTAATTAGGTATATACTCATTATTCTAGCCAGATTTGGCTTCTTGATTCCTTCCTTAATCTTTTCAAAGATTACAGTTGACCAATCTGTTGGAATTGTAAATACAATCTTGGTCATGAGGCTGAACATATAGGCGGAAATCCTATCATGTCCACCTGGCTTGCACAGAATTACTTTGCCAACAACCTCAGACAGAAACTTGCCCTGTTGATTCATTCCTTTCCTGTTGAATGCAGCTCCAATTTTCATGGTGGAATCCAATCCACACCATTGAAGAGCCTCCCTTGATTTAGAAGCAGGGACGTCCTGTTCATTCTCAATTATAGGTAATTGTAGAATTGTTCTTAACTTACTTGGAGTAATTTCCACTGTTGACCCATGAACTGTGGATTTTATCTCATGACTTTCAGAGTTTACAGATGCAGAAGTAAAGAACTCATGCACCTCCTTCTTCCATATCTTAGATGGTTCGGAGACAAGAAATTCTAATCCCGAGTCGGAGAGGAGAGAGATAACCACGTGAACATCTGGTGGGGCATCAGCAAAGGCTTGGCGCACCAACTCATATCCTTCATTTACGTTATCTTCAATCTTTGGCGCCATAGATTAGTCGAGAAAGCTTGAAAGATGAGAGAACGAGAGAGAGAGGGAGAATGTCGACACAGGGATTCAGTCTCGAAAATCTTGTAAGCGTGTCGACAGAATGAGTTTTTGACCTATTTATACCTTCTGTTTAAAGAAGATCAAAAGACGCCAAAAACAGACTTTAAGTGTCCACACAGATGGAATGTGTCGACACAAGCTTCTATTGTCTCGACTTCAAGTCCGTCTATTATGTGTCGACACCAATTTGTGGATATGTCGACACCTGAGATATATAGTAGAGAATCAGAAATTCTGTGTCGACTCTTAGTATAAGTGTCGACACAAAATCTGTAAGTGTCGACACCACTATCCTGGTGAAGTCGACACTACATTCCTGGATAAGTCGACAATAAGATTCTTTAGTGTCGACACATATTTTCTGTGTCGACAAAATATCTCTGACTTGTCAACATTACTACCCTGAGTCGACACATTATCACTGAATGTGTCGACACCATCTTAGCCAATTTCTGTTTGTTCAACACAACTTATAACTACTACAAAGTACTTGATACTACATCAATGTGTCTTTATACCACTTGAATGTTTTGTTACCACTTCAACTTCATTGTTGATGATTTTGTGATTACACTAATCAATGGTTAACATACCTAATTCAATTTTAAATTTATTGAATTTGGTCTCATCTAGGGGCTTAGTAAACACATCTGCTATTTGATAATCTGTTTTGACAAATTCCAATGAGATGTTTTCTTTTTCTACATGTTCTCTAAGAAAATGGTATTTAATTTCTATATGCTTAGTTCTACTATGAGAAATAGGATTATTAGCAATAGAAATTGCACTCTTAGAATCACACAAGAGAGGTGTTCTACTTACTTGAATACCATAATCCTTAAGTTGATGCTACATCCATAATAGCTGTGCACAGCAGCTTCCAGCAGCAACATACTCAGACTCAGCTGTGGAAATTGCCACACTGGTCTGCTTCTTACTACTCCATGATATTAGTCTTCCTCCTAGGAATTGACAAGTACCTGTAGTACTCTTCCTATCCTCTCTACATCCTGCAAAATCTGCATCTGAATAGCCTGTTAGTAGAAAATCTCTATTCCTAGGGTACCAAAGACCTAGATTAGGTGTGCCCTTAAGATATCTCAGGATCCTTTTGACTGCAGTATAATGAGATTCTTTAGGGCAGGCTTGGTACCTAGCATAGACACATATAGCATACATAATATCTGGTCTACTAGCAGTGAGATATAGTAGTGAGCCAACTATTCCTCTATACAAAGTCTCATCAACAGGTTTACCTGCATCATCTTTGCATATGGGCATACTTGTTCCCATAGGAGTTCTCATGGTGGAAGATGACTCCATACCATACTTCTTAATCAATTCTTTGGTGAACTTAGACTGGGATATGGACAAGCCATCATCAGTCTGTCTTACTTGGAGTCCCAAGAAGAACTTAAGTTCCCCCATACTGCTCATCTCAAACTTCCCTTGCATAAGTTTGGCAAACTTTTTACAAAGGTTGTTTTGAGTAGATCCAAAGATTATGTCATCAACATATATCTGGACTAAGATGATCTTACCTTTGGATTCCCTAAGGAATAGAGTTTTGTCTATTTTTCCTCTTGAGAATTTATTCTCAATGAGAAAAGTAGACAGGGTTTCATACCAAGCCCTTGGAGCTTGCTTTAACCCATACAGAGCTTTCCTAAGCTTATAAACAAAATCAGGTTTAAGAGGATCTACAAAACCTGATGGCTGCTCTACATATACTTCTTCTTTAAGATCTCCATTCAGAAATGCTGACTTCACATCCATCTGGTATACTTTGATGTCTTGATAGGCTGCATAGGCAAGGAACATTCTGATTGCCTCCAGCCTTGCTACTGTAGCAAAGGTTTGATCAAAGTCAATCCCTTCTTCCTGCCTGTATCCTTTTGCAACCAATCTTGCTTTATTCTTCACTATTATTCCACTTTCATCTAGCTTGTTCCTATAGATCCATTTTGTGCCAATTATGTTGTGGCCTCTTGGTTTAGGAACAAGCTCCCAGACATTGCACCTTCTGAATTGATTCAGCTCCTCTTGCATAGCATCAATCCAGTGCTGGTCTTGGATAGCTTCTTCAAACTTCTTAGGCTCTATTTGTGATAGGAAACTTGAATGTAGAACTGTGTTTTGATTTCTGCTTCTAGTTTGCACCCCCTGTCTTGGATCACCTATTATCTGATCAGCTTGATGATCTCTTAAATGTCTTGTAGCTGGAGGAAGATTCCCTTCTGGTTGAACATCTTCAGCTCCTTCATTTAGCTGAATCTCTTGGTTTTCATCAACTTCTATAGTGTCTTGTTCTCCCCCTAGACAGAAGCCTTCATTTTCCAATGCTCCATCTTCCTTTGATACTTCAGTAATGGAGAGCTTGTCCATATTTTTGCTTATACCTGTTGAGTCATTTGATCTACAAGACAGCTCATAGTTGATTAATCTTGTTTCATCAAACACAACATGCACAGATTCTTCAACAACTTGAGTAGTCAAGTTGAAGACTCTATAGGCCTTACTATTTGTGTTGTACCCAAAAAATATCCCATCCTGGGATTTGGCAGCAAACTTAGTCAAATATGACTTGCCATTGTTAAGTATATAACACTTGCAACCAAAGATCCTAAAGTAAGATAGATTTGGTTTTCTGCCTTTCACAATCTCATAGGGAGTCATTTTGTGGCTTTTGGTGATGGTAGCCCTATTAATTACATGACAAGCAGTGTTAACTACCTCAGCCCAAAAATATTCTGGGAGAGAGGTGTCACTCAATAGAGTTCTACCTGCTTCAATTAATGTTCTATTCTTTCTTTCAGCAATTCCATTTTGCTGAGGTGTTCTAGGTGAGGAGAACTCTTGGAAAATCCCAAAGTCTTTACACAATTTTGATATGCTTTCAGATTGAAACTCAGTACCATGGTCACTTCTGATTTTGACCACTATACTATTCAGTTCATTCTGAATTTGCTTTACAAAATTAAGGAATACACTTGGGGTTTCAGATTTCTGTCTCAGAAAGAACACCCATGTGAATCTAGAATAGTCATCTACAACCACAAAAGTGTAGACTTTCCTACCTAGACTGTGAACTGGCATAGGACCAAAAAGATCCATATGCAGGAGGTATAAGCACCTCACAGAATCCTTATTTTCAAGGCTTTGAAAAGAGGATTTTGTCTGCTTGCCCTTTTGACAAGCTGAGCATATCCCTTCCTTTACACACTTAACTTGAGGACCATTCCTCACTAACTCTTTGATAAAGAGTTGGCCAATTGTCTTGTAGTTAAGATGAGCCAATCTCTTGTGCCACTTGACACAATGAGAAGCATTGTCATCAGCTACAAGACAGATGGGAGAAGCTTTATTCTCACAAACAAAATTAAGACAATATACATTTCTCTTCCTATACCCAGTCAAAATGATCTCTTGATCACTTGACCTTTTGATATGACATCCATCCTTAACAAATGAAATGTCATATCCTAAATCACTCAGCTGGCTTATACTTATTAGATTATGTTTCAAACCTTTTACATAAGCCACTTGGGTGATGGTATTTAGGTTAGAAGAAATGTTACCAAACCCTTTGAGGACTCCTTTTTCAGATCCACCAAAAATCACTTTAGGTCCATCTTTGACAGATGAATACTCCTTCAGCAGCCCCATTGTTCCAGTCATGTGCCTGGAACAACCACTATCCAAGTACCATATAGGGGCATGGTTACTTGGATTCACCTGCAACACAGATTTACTTTCCCTTAGAACACAAGCAAGTCTTGGGTCCTTGGTTCAAGTTAGCATAAACAAAGCTACCATTATTTCTTCTAACAGGTAGACTATTGTTCTTTCTAACACTTGTGTTATACCAGCAGTCTAGTGCAAAATGGCCTCTCTTGCCACAGCACCAACATTCAAACTTATTGTATCTAGATCTAGATACATCCTTGTCAGAAGAATTTCTGTTCATTGCTGGTGCTGCAGTAACTTCACCTACTGATTTCTTAAAACCATTGGGTTTATGACCATAGGTAGGCCTGCTTGCATTTACACCCTTGTTCTTCAGAACATTAGTCTTAATATGACCTTGAATATCTTCATGATCATATTTGTTAGAAGCACTTCCACCTTACTAAACTTTATGGGGACTGAAAGGTTTAGTGGCTAAACAGGAGCTTTGCCTTTCCTCTTGAATCTGCCAGCCCTGGAGTTACCTTTAAATCCTAATCCAGTCTTACCCTTTTGAGTGACAAATTCATCTATCAAGGGTAAGACAGATTTTGGCTTAGAGTAACTAGCCACTAAATCCCTTTCAATTTTAAGTCTGGCCTCCAGACTCTTCACTTGATCATTAGTATAATTAATTGTGCCCATCTGAATAATAGTTATATTCTTCAGCTTGGCAATTTCATTTAATTTTTGATCAATAACTTTCTCTAACTCAGTTGTAGCAACCCTTAGTTCAGCAATTTCCTGAGCCTGAGATTTAACCAGGTTCTTGCTTTTCTTAAGGGCCTGCAACAAGTCCCCATACTTGTCTATCAATTGATAGACATCTCCTTCAGATTCAGATGCATCTACATCTCTTGATGCAGATATAGCTGATTCTTCACTTGTACTACAAACAGATGTAATAGAAGGACATTTTACCTTATTAGGACCAGACTGATTCTGGCATATGTCCTCTTTTGATCCTGCCATCAGCCCCATACACTGATGATCCTTTTGTTCATTGATGGAGTCTAGCAACTGCAGAAACTCCTCTTCTTCAGATGCAGCATATAGTCCAATATATGCTTCAGCTTCAGATTCTGACTCTGAAGTTGACTGGTCTGTTAGACTCTTATCTTTCTTTGCAACAAAGGATTTCTCCTTCTTGCCTTTCTGATGAGTCTTCTTCTTGTCTGAAGACTCCTTTCTCTAATCAGGACAGTCAGCCACTACATGTCCAGGCCTATTGCAACAATAGCAAACAATCTTTGAAGTAGTGGCTTTGCTGGGTTTTGATCTGCTCTTCTCTTTCCTTGATGACCTTTTCTTCTGATAATAGTCATCAACTTGCTGTGATGTGGAAGGCCTAGACTTCCATTGCTTCTTTTTCAAGAACCTCTAGAATTGCCTTGTGAATGCAGCAAAGTCTGCATCTGAATCACAGCTTTCTGAACCCTTATCTGAATTTTCAGAACTATCTTCTGCAACTTCCTTAGGAGGAGATGGTGATTTCCTCCTATTCTTTCTAGTGGCTTCTGCATTGAATGCCACAATCTTTTCTCTATGTTCTCCTCTTGAATTTTTTTCTTCCTCCTTCCTTACCATAAGTTGCATTTCATAGGATAGCAACTTTCCAAACAAGGTGGGAGGAGAGATCTCTGCCAATTTAGCCACTTCTCTTATGGAACAGATCTTTGTGTCCCAATCCTTTGTTAAGGATCTCAAGAATTTGTCATTCAGTTCATAAGTACTGAAGACTCTTCCATAGGACATAAGCTCATTCACAATTCTATAGAATTTCTTGTAGCACTCAGTTATGCTATCAGATTTTCCTTGTCTAAAACTTTCATACTCTTGATTGAGCATAGATTTCCTGTCCTGCCTTACTTCTTCAGATCTCTCCATATAGACAATCAATTTGTCCCACATCTCTTTAGAGGTCTTGCAGTGAATCAGATTCTGAAATATTGAATCATCTATGACACTAACAATAATGTTCTGAGCTCTTTTATCCATGGTTGCCAAGATGATTTCATCCTTGGTCATTTCTGAATAACTTTTTGGAGTTTGGATATTTGCATCAAGAACTGATACCTTCATTGAAATGAAGGGGCCTTCTTGTACTGTGATGCAAATCCTTGGGTCAGATGCCTCCATAAACAATCTGACTCTTTCTTTCCAAATTCCAAAGATTTCTTTCTTGCATATGGGTAATTTCATAGATCCTAGCTCCTTATGATTCTCACCAGAACCCATCTTTTTGAATCTTGATTCTGCCTTTCAGATCTACCTCAGACTGTTAAGTCCTTTTTGAGGAACCTCCCTCTGATACCACTTGATAGTTTTACTTTCAAGACAACCTAAACACCTAGAGGGGGGGGTGAATAGGTTCTAATTGCTTGTTTATACTTCTAGGCAGAATTCAATAGCAGAACTAAAACATTCAGCACAGCAATCACAGAAATTGAAACATCACAGATTGCATAATGTTTTATAGTGGTTCCCCAAGGTTTGGGTACATCCACTTTCCCCCTTCACCTATCTAGCAGTATGCTAGATTCGGCCAAACTTCCACTATTCTCAGATCCACAGATCCTACAGCTCAGAACCTGGATAGGTTCCTACAACTCAGGCTCAACAGCCCTACCTCAGCCTTGCCTCAAGGCCTACCACTCAGAGAAGAACCTTCTTCTACACTCAGGCAAATAGCCCTACCACTCAGAGATCACCTCTCTTACACTCAGCCTTTATAACACAGGCTTACAACTCAGATCTGTGTAAACAGATCCTACAGAAATTTAGAAAAGATATTTTAATGTCTTGTCTTTGTTAAGAGAGAAGAGGACAAGACACTTCTTGATCAGCTGATGAAATCAACTGAATCTGAGCTTTCTTCAAAGCTTCTTGAATCTGTACTTAGCCGAGTTGATTTCCAAACAGCTTCTTGAGAAACCACTGATGGCTTCCTTCTTCTTCTTCAAGATGACTGGATTCCTCTCTATCCAACACCTTTTCTGATACTTCAGACTTCTTCTTCTTAGATCTTCTGATGAAGATCTTCTTTAGAGCTTAGCACTTTCTTGAATTAAAACTTCAATAGAATCGTAATCCTTCTTTTTTTTCTTCTTAGATCTTCTTCTATGTATTTTTTTATTTCCTTCTGAATATGTCTATTTATAGACTTTCTTCATGGTAACCGGCTGATCCGGTTTCTAACTGTTTTCTGACAGGTCTGACAGCTTCAGTTAAATGGTGGCAACCCACAGCTGTCAAGTCTTCAAACAGTTCCTGTACCTTAGCCTTGGACAGCAAAATGTCGAGACAGTCTGTCAGAGAGTGTCGAGACCAATCTGTCTATCTGTGTCGACACAAGTGACTTTGGTGTCGACACAGTCTTTGATGATGTTGACTAAGTTGCCTTTAAGTCGACACAGCTACTTCAGAAAATAACTTGGTCTGGGCTCTGCAATGTGTCGACAAAAGTCCTGTGTGTCGACATAGTTGTTGTAGATTCAGAACTCAGTATGTGTCGACTCAGCCTTCAGGTGTCGACACAACAATCTTCAATTCTGCCAAAATGTGTCGACTCAGTCTTCTGGTGTCGACACAAGCATAGTCCACTTCTGCCAATATGTGTCGACTCAATCTCAAGGTGTCGACACATCCTCCCTGTGTCGACACAGTTGAGGTCGACTATCTTCTTCTGTGAGTCGACTATCTTTCTCTGGTCGACTATCTTTTACTAGTCGACTATCTTCCACTAGTCGACTATCTTTCTCTGGTCGACTATCTTTCACTAGTCGACTAACTTTCTCTGGGTGTCGACTATCTTTCACTGTGTCGACACTGCTCCCCAGTGCTGAGGTCGACGATTTTCTTTATGTGTCGACACTGCTTCCCAGTGTCGACGTAAATGTGGTCGACTATCTTTCTCTGTGTCGACACCGATATTCTGAAGTGTCGACACAAATATTCTGAAGTGTCGACACAATTTCTTCAGGTGTCGACACGTGGACTTAGAATATTTTTCTTCATTCTTTAATACTTCTTCACCTGCACATGTCAACTCAAAACAACATCAAATACACCTTGATGTATATCATTGAGCTAAGTTGGGCTTCTTCAAATCAGGTACACATTTTCCAATGTACCCAACAAATAGGCCGTAGTATTTCAGATTAAATCGTGCATTAATATGCAATTTAAGAGATAGTTGGCGATAGGGTTGTAATTTGAGAAGAACCTGGTCGCCTATTTTAAAAGTTTTATCAATCCGTCGACGGTCTGCCTGACTCTTCATTTTGTTTTGTGCATTAGTTAGATTAAGTTTGAGTTTAGAAAGTAGTGTGTCTCTTGTTTTCAAATCTTCCTGTATTGCTTGAATATGGCTTGCGCCCGAAAAATATTGTAGGAAACTTAGTGGTAGTCATCCAAACATTGCTTCAAAAGGTGTCATACCCGCCGAGTTTTGGTAAGATGTGTTATAATGGTATTCAGCCCAAGATAGTAATAAAGTCCATTTTTTGGGGTTTTTGTGCGCAAAGAGGCGGAGGTACTGGTTGATACACCTGTTTACACGTTCTGTTTGACCGTCAGTTTGTGGGTGGTAGGTTGTACTAAATTTTAATTTTGTCCCATTTTGTTTAAATAATTCGGTCCAGAAAGTACTTAAAAAGATGGATCCTCTATCGGAAACTATTGATTCCGGCATTCCGTGTATTTTCCCAAAAAATTGTTGCAATATGGGAGCCTGTAGCCTGAGATGGAAAATCAGCGAAATGTGCAGCTTTGGATAATCGATCAACCACTAATAAAATTTCTGTATAAGTATTAGATTTAGGAAGGTGTGTTATAAAGTCTAGTGATATGCCAGCCCAGATTTTCTCCGGGAGTGGTAGTGGTTGGAGGAGTCCAAAAGGTAAATCATTTCTAGGCTTGGCTTTTTGATACAGGTCGTAGTGTTTAATGTATGTTTTTACCTCTTTTGAAAGATGGGGCTAGTAGAAATATGTTCTAATACGTTTGAGAGTAGGTATGTATCCAGAGTGCCCACCACTTTTCAAATCATGAGTTTTAGATATAATTAGTTGGCAGAGTGGACTCTGAGGTATGTATAAGCGGTTTTTGTAAAATAAGTTTTGATGTCTTAGAGTCAGGTTAGGAATGTAAGTTGGTCGGTGCCTTAATAGAGTGAGGATGGGCTGAGTTATAGAGTCTGCTGAGTAATACTTAGGTATGTTTCTAAAAATTTGAATATCAGGATAAGAAGTAAAAGAACAAAATGAGGGTTCGGTTGATTCATATATTCTAGAAAGGGCATCAGCAGCCTTATTTTGCTTTCCGGGTTTATATTGAATTGTGAAATCGAATCCCATAATTTTTGTTAAAAATTTTTGTTGGTCAGTCGTGTTGGCTATTTGAGTAGTAAGATTATGATGTGTATTATAATCCATTCTAATAATAAAAGGGGTTCCCAAGAGGTAGTGACGCCACTTATGAAATGCTAAAGAGATGGCTAAAAGTTCTCTGGCATACGTTGATTTGTTTTGATCTCTAGTGGATAATTTTTTACCATAAAATTCGATAGGATGGTCGTCCTAGGATAACACTGCCCCAATGCCTGTACCCGATGCGTCTGTATCTACTGTGAAAGATTTTGTAAAATTTGGTAAAGCTAATATTGGTTTAGTGGATAAAAGCGTTTTTATTGTTTCAAAGGCTAAGGTGGCATTTGTATTCCAAAGGAAATTATTTTTAATAAGTAAATCGGTCATCGGAGCTGTTATAGTAGCATAATTTGGTATGAATCTCTGATAATACCCTGCTAAGCCTAAGAAGGAGCGTAGTTGTTTAATTGTTTTAGGGATAGGCCAGTCAATGATTGCTTTAATTTTATCTTGAGTGGGTTGTACCTTATTAGCCGATATTATGTGTTCTAAGAATTCAATTGATGAAACACCAAAACTGCACTTACTTTTTTTTTATATAAAACTTGTTATTTCTTAAGACTTCAAGAACTTTTTGTAACTGGTAGATATGCGATGTTAAATTGGGACTGTATATTAATATATCATCGAAAATTATTACCACAAATTTTCTCAAGTAATCCTGAAAAAGTGAGCTCATTAAAGATTGGAATGTGGCTGGAGCATTTGCTAAGCCAAATAGCATGACAATGTATTCGTATAATCCTTGATGTGTCCTAAAAGCTATTTTTGGGATATCGTCCGTGTGCATACGCACTTGATGATACCCAGATTGTAAATCTAGTTTTGAAAATATAGTTGCATTATGAAGTTCATCCAATAGTTCATCTATCGTCGACATCGGGTAAGAGTCCTTTATAGTTATAACATTAAGTGCTCTATAATCTACACATAGTCTCCATGAGCCATCTTTCTTTTTGACTAGTATGATTGGAGAGCTATATGGCGAAGAGCTGGGGCATATCAAACCATTTTCTCGGTTGGTTTGGAGATGGACGTTTTGGTCCGGGGAGCTTCGGCTCGGTTGGTTTGGAGACGGACGTTTTGGTCCGGGGAGCTTCGGCTCGGTTGGTTTGGAGACGGACGTTTTGGTCCGGGGAGCTTCGGCTCGGTTTTGTGTGTTTACGAATAAACTTGCATGTGCATAAGATAGGAAAAGTTAAGGTGGTGGGTTTTTCGATATCGGGGAGTTTGATTGCACCGACACCGATATCGTTGACTCGGCGGGGTGATTAGCACTTCGCCAACAGAAGTCCGGTGCGCCAGCCGGCAAGAGTACGCAGGCGTCCGCTTAGTGCACCAAGCGTTGAGGCGTACGATAGGTCAGACCAGTGGTGCTTTTACTGGTTTTGAGGTGGGCGAGGCCCAACCCACCGCTTCCGTCCGCCACTACGGAGGTATCCTGGGAGGTAACGGCTCCGAAAGGGGGAACTAAAGGTCTGTGTGCACAGAGTCGGGTGTGTGAGTTGCACTTGCATGTTTCATCATACCCACTAGCATGTCATAGCATAATCATTTCATTAAACCCTGACACCTAAAGTATAAGTGGTATGGGATGCTTATACATTAGGACCTGCAAAATGACCCCTTTGGTCTATAAGCTTGTGTGGGCAAGTTTATAAATCAAAGGTTAATTTCAATATATAACAACCATTGCTGTTTGATAACCGACACCCCAAGGTATAAGTGGTATGGGACACTTATACGATGGGAGCCTTGCTAAAGATCCCTTTTGCTTATGTGTTCTCGCATAAGTGAAGGTTAAATTCATATATTTGCTTTTCTTACTGCTAGACCTATTATAACATTCATATTAACTGCTCACTGAATACAACTTGCTAGATTAAGTCCACTGTCACCTGTTTACTTTTTACTCTCCACAAATATGTCCTCCCCTTTCTCCCTCTCCGCTCGGTACCTAGGAGCCATGGGGGAAGGGGTAGGGGATGATAGGGCTTAGTCTTTATGACTAACGGTTTTCGAACCGCATCATTTAGGGGATCGTGGAGCCCAGCATGGAGGAGCAGCCCCAGAGATCGGTGCGCCTGGAGATGGGGCAGTCTAGCTCCGGAGTTCATACAGCCGGGACCGTGAGTCTCGACCCTGAGTAGTATCTGTTTTAGCTTCCGCATGAGTGATATTGTAGTGAGGACATTTTGTACCGGGCATAAGCCCGCATTTATAGTACTCTGATGATTTCTGTGGACACTCCCTTCGTGGAGATTTTATCTTATTTACATGTGATTCATCATTGTGGACTGCATTGTTCTTACTTCAATTATTGTGCTACTTTTCTGTGATCGAATTGGCCGGCAGAATCGGCGCCTTGTGGTGATGACCCTTCAGGACGTGAAGGTGTCACCGCAAAGCGGCAGTTCTGGGCCTAAGACCCCGGTGGTTGAAAAAGAAAAAAAAGGGGGTCTTACAAGTGGTATCAGAGGAAACATCGATCAGAAGGAAGTAGCAGTCCACAAACCCTGGGTCACCCCCGCTCGAGTTTAGTTTGGGGACAAACTAAGCAGCGGAAGCAGTGGTGTGCCCATATGGGGATCACATATAAATTGTCCACCTTTATGTAATATTTGAACGTTTTCTCAGCATGTGTTTTTGTTACGTAGCCTCCAGCACGGACTACGCCACAAGGTGGAGTTCAACAGGCTCAGGATGTTGTACCACCCCCACCGGCCCCCACTCCTTTCCTTCAGTCAGACATGGGACAGACCCTGACTGCCATCCTGGAGGCCTTCATGGCCCAGCAAGTTCCGGCCCCGCAGCCAAATCCGGGGGCCAACTGGCTAAGCATCTTCCGAGGGCTGGCTCCCCCGTCCTACTTGGGGACAGAGTCGGCGGTTCGGACGGAAGAGTGGCTGGATATCATGTACGAGATGCTGATCGGGATACGGTGTCCCTGGGAGGAGAGGGTGGCTCTAGTTGTCTCCTGCCTGGAGTCCCATGCAAAGAGGTGGTGGAAGACGCTGTTGGACACGACATTTACTGATAGGGAGGTTGCGGAGGTTACTTGGGAGGAGTTCAGGGCCGCACTGCTGGAGCATTTCGTTCCGCAGTCGGCTAGGGATGATCTGGAGGAGCGGTTCTTATAGCTGAAGCAGGGCACCCGGACCATGGTGGAGTACCATCGAGAGTTCGACCATCTGGCTCGATACGCAGATTCCTACTAGCTGGATGAGGCAGGTTATATCAGGAGGTTCTATAAGGGCCTGCGGGAGGACTTGAGGGAGGCTCTGTTGTTTGTATCTGACGGGCCCATCTCCCGGATTTTGGAGATGGCCAAAAGGATTGAGGCAGATTGGCACGCCACCCGGGGCCGGAAACGGCCAGCAGAGGATCAGGGACGGAGAGGTAGAAATGACCAACGGCGAGGTGCTGTACCAGAGGGGAGGAGGACGGAGGACCAGCCTCGTCAGGACGTGAGGCAGGAGCCAAGGGAACAGGTGATATTGGCCCCTCCACCTCTTCGGATGCAGGAGATGCCGAGACCCGGGGGAATGGCGTATCCCCAACCAGAGTGTTTTCTTTGTCATCAGATTGGGCACATTGATGAGTCCCTATTTTATACTATATTTTGGACTCATCTAGGCCTATTTCCATGTCTTTGCACACCGTTTAGCGCCATTTGCACTCCTTTTGGTTCGCTACGGTTTTCCACGCCCTGTGCACCTTTTTTGCCCATTTCCGTGCTTGTGTGCATTTACTTTCTTGCTATGTTTATCACTGTTCGCTGTGGCTGCCGCGATCGATGCCCCGTGCAGTTTTCCTGCAGGTTTGGGGATCGTGAGGGCATTCGGGATAGGCGTTTCACTATTTTTGGCAAAGGAGTCAGTGGTCGTGCGTTTTTGCCCACGCACGACCATCGACCTCCTGGCGCACGATCACTGATCGTGCGCAGCCCGGTCTCATTTGTGAAACTCTGTCTTGAACCTTCCGCACGATCACTTGCCATACCGCGCACGACCACTGCTCGTGCGCCGACGATCGTGCGCAGTCATACCCATTTTGCAAAAGTCTGTCTGGCTATTTCCGCACGATCATCAGCCTTGCCTCGCACGATCACTGATCGTGCGCTGCTGATCGTGCGCGACTACTGATTTTCTGATGCAGGTCTGCAGGTTGCTCACGCACGGGCGCTGACCTTGGTCGCGCACGACCACTGGTCGTGCGCCAGTGGTCGTGCGCGCTATTTATTCTGCAAGCTATAAATACGCTGTTCCGCGAATTAAGGCGGGACAATCGTTACGGAACCTTCGCCATTCCGCCGTTTTCGCCCTCCAGCAGTCCCATTCACCTCCACCTCCATTCCTACCAACGGGAGGACTTTCTCCCGTGATTCCGAAGCATCCCTCATCCTCCGGCGATCCTCCGGCCATTAAAGCTCTTCTCCAAGTTCTTCACCGAGGAAGACGACGAAGCTTGCCTCAAGAACGGACTTAAAGGCCACCGAAGTGACAGCTCGGCGGTACCGGAAGCCCTCCACGGACTGCGCTTGGAAGCGGTTTGACAACCCGCACCTCCGGCCAACACCCGCGAAGGATCTTCACTCTTGTGGTTTAGCTTTCTCCAACCTTTCTTGTTGTATGGTTTATGTATGCATGCATGAATGGATTAATCTCTTTTGTAATGAAATGTTTATGCTTTCATCTTGCTTGTGAGATTCGTTGTTAATGCGCTTCGCTCTCTTTCGTTCACTCCACGCCTTTGCTTCACTTCATTTCACTTCACATCACACACTTCACTCACTAGCTTACCGCCCACTCGCCCACCGAAGTACGGCATCGCGGCCGCTACATCCATCTCGCCTTGCGAAGCGGTGATTGCGACCCGCAAAGCTCTCGTTAGTGTAATCGGTCGTAAGACCACCAACCAAAGCCCCTTTCTTTTTCTGTTTATTTTATTTAACTCTCATAACGATAGTTTCAGAGTCTAAATCGTTCGACGCCAATTGCATTCCTCAAGAGACCGACATCCGGGGATTCATTCCCAACTTTATTACTTGAGCGACCGGTACGCTTGCCGTATTTTACGCGCATCAAGTTTTTGGCGCCGTTGCCGGGGAATGCAACTGTTGAACGATTATGATTTCTGGAAGTATTGGTATAAGAGTTAGTGCTTTTTGATTTTTGTTTCTTTGTTTTGTTGTTTCAGTGAATACAGGGTCAATATTCTATCAATGCCTTCTATTCAGCAGCTAATTTATCAAGCCCGTCTCACCAATCGAGTGGAAACGGGAAATGACAGTTTCGAGATTTCCTCTGATTTGATCGAATACATTATCGAAAATTGTCAATTCAACGGAGACGGAAATGCTGATGCCTTGTGCCATGTGCGCAGGTTTTTAGAAATTTATGACACATGCTCTTCGAACACTGCCAACGGTGAGCAGCAGAAGATTCGACTCTTCTCCTTTTCCTTGAAAGGCAGCGCAAAACGATGGTATCATGATACCAGGAAGGAAATGTTTCATTCGTGGAAGCAACTCGAAGGAAATTTCTTGGCCAAATTCCGACAGCAACTGCTCACCACGGACGATTACAAGGAGCTCATCACCTTCTCCCAAAGAGATGAAGAATCCTTATTCGCAGCCTGGGAGCGTTTTCAGTATCTGCGGAGGGAATGCTGCAGAGAGGGAGTGTCAGATATTTTGCTGCTCCAAACCTTCTATTTTGGGATCCTAGACAGATTCCGGCCAGCACTTGACATTGCAGCTGGCGGAACTTTGCTCAACAAACCTTGTCGGGATGCTTGGGAAATAATTGACAACATTGCCCAAACCAGCAGGCACTGGAATTCCCCACCTTTCCCCGACCCTTCCGTGGAGGCAAAGTCGGTGGTCACTGATGAAGCCACCAATCTTCCCGCGTCTGTGATGGAGCGTTTTTTCGCGTACTTCTGCAAAATAATGGATGTGTTCAACGATCAAGCTGCCACCATTCAGCGCCTACAAACGGCCATTGGGATTCTTACGGAAACGTTGCTCAGCTCTACCAGTCAGAAACAGGAAACAGTGCATTCAATGAGGCTGAGAAGTGGAAAAAGTCTCGAGAGAGTCTTGCCGCCCGATCCTCCTACACAATCTCCGTGTGTACCCATTTCTGACTCGACAATTGAACCTCCGTCTGCACCGATCGCGCAAGAACCCGTATCAGTACCGCCACTCGTGAGGAACACCTCGAGGCCGCCGTTTCCCCATCGGCTAAATAATGAAAAGACTGAAAGGCATTTTCAGAAGTTCCTGGAAATCATGAAAGGAGTTCAAGTCAGCATACCTTTAACAGAAGCTATCACGCAGATTCCAGGATACTCCAAGTTCCTCAAGACCCTCATCTCGAGGCGTCGATCCTTGGAAGGTCTGAATATGATTAACCTCACCGAAGAGTGTTCCTCTCTCCTCACCAACTTTTTTCCTACCAAACGCAGAGATCCTGGCAGCTTCACCATCCCTTGCCGAATTGGTCTCCACAGGTTTGGCCACGCACTTTGTGATTTGGGAGCGTCGATTAACCTGATGCCCCTCTCCATCTTCCAGGAGCTGGGAGTTGGGATTCTCCAGCCCACCCATCTGAAGTTACAGCTAGCCGATCGATCGATAAAAACGCCAGCTGGGATGGTTGAAGACCTCATTGTCATGGTTAACGACCTTGCTTTCCCGGCCGATTTTGTCATCCTTGACATGAAGGCTGACCCCAAAGTCCCTATAATTCTGGGAAGGCCCTTCCTTGCCACTGCCCGGGCTATTATCAATGTCGACCGGGGAGAACTGACCCTAAGCCTGGGAGACGATTCAATTTCCTTCAATGTCCATGAACCTCCGCAACAACTCAGAATCACTAATTGTGACAGCGCTGACTTGTTTGACGAACCGGGAACGAGCAGCGAATTGATTCTTGACCATGATGAGCCAGAATGGGAAATTGAGAACACACCACCCGCTGCCTCGTCTGGGGCTCCGCATTTGATCAAAGAACCCACCATCACTTCTTCTGTCACTGCTACTACCGTAACCTTGAAGCCGCTGCCCGAATCCCTGAAATATGCTTTCTTGGAGGAAGGCACAGCATGTCCGGTGATCATCTCCGCTACTCTCTCCGCCGACAACGAACGTGCATTGGTCGACGTGTTAAAAAAATATAAGAATGTTTTTGGACGATCTCTGGCTGACATTAAAGGCATCAGCCCGGCGTTCTGCATGCACAAGATCCTCCTTGAAGATCAATACAAACCATCGGCACAACCGCAACGAAGACTGAATCCCAAGATGCATGCGGTGGTCCAGGCGGAAGTCATAAAATTGCTCGACGCCGGTATAATTTACCCCATCAGTGACAGCAAATGGGTAAGCCCGGTCCAAGTTGTGCCCAAAAAGGGCGGAATTACTGTGGTAGCTAATGACGAGAATGAACTACTGCCTACCCGTGTGGTCACTGGGTGGAGAGTTTGCATCGATTACAGGAAGCTGAATGAAGCTACACGCAAAGATCATTACCCGCTCCCTTTCATCGATCAAATGCTGGAAAAATTGGCTGGTCAGGAATACTACTGCTTTCTGGATGGCTATTCGGGATACAACCAAATCGCAGTCGACCCCGAAGATCAAGACAAGACAACATTCACCTGCCCATCTGGCACCTTCGCGTTTAGGAGAATGCCGTTTGGCTTGTGCAACGCCCCGGCAACCTTCCAACGTTGCGTCATCGCCATTTTTGGCGACATGATCGGTGATTTTCTCGAAGTCTTCATGGATGATTTCTCTCTTTTCGGGAACACCTTTGACTCCTGCCTTGCTAATTTAGCCAAGGCCTTGCAGCGTTGTGATGATACCAACCTTGTCCTGAATTGGGAGAAATGCCACTTCATGGTTCGTGAGGGCATCGTTTTAGGCCACAAGGTCTCTCGTCGGGGGCTCGAAGTCGATCAAGCAAAAATCGGTGTCATCAAGAATCTTCCCCCTCCATCTTCTGTCAAGGGAATCCGCAGTTTTTTGGGACATGCCGGCTTTTACCGAAGATTCATTAGTAATTTTTCATCAATATCCAAACCTCTCACGAATCTGTTGACTAAGGACGCCTTGTTCGTCTTCGATGAGAATTGCATGCAGGCCTTCACATCTCTCAAGGACCGGCTAATCTCCGCTCCCATTTTGGTGGCGCCGGATTGGACTTTGCCCTTCGAAGTCATGTGCGATGCCAGCGATTTTGCAGTTGGTGCGGTGCTCGGTCAAAGGAGAGACAAAGTATTTCACACCATCTCTTATGCGAGCCGAACCCTCAACGATGCCCAGCTCAATTACACTGCCACAGAAAAGGAGCTTCTGGCCGTGATTTTTGCTTTCGAGAAGTTCCATTCGTACTTGGTGTTATCCAAAGTCATTGTCTACACCGACCATGCAGCTCTAAGGTATTTGTTCAAAAAAAAAGATGCCAAGCCTCGGCTAATCCGATGGATTCTCTTGCTGCAAGAATACTCCATTGAGATCCGAGATAAGAAAGGAGTGGAAAATGTCATAGCCGATCACTTATCTAGATTGGAAAATGATAGTGGTGGATCTGTTTTAGAGAATGAGCGCAATGCGATCGCTGAATGCTTCCCGGATGAGCGATTATTTTCCATCTCTTCCCTCCCCTCGACAACCCCGTGGTACGCAGACATGGCCAACTATCTTGCATGCAAATCGGTATCCCCAAGCCTATCATCGCAACAAAAGCGGAAACTTTTATCTGATGCTAAACATTATTTCTGGGAAGACCCGCTACTTTTTCGCACGTGCAATGATGGAGTTATCAGGCGCTGCGTACCCGAGAGTGAATTCCAATCCGTTTTAAACCACTGTCATGATCGGGAGGCCGGCGGACATTACGGCGCCACAAGAACGGCACGCAAGGTTCTGCAATGTGGCCTATTTTGGCCAACCCTTTTCAGAGACGCCCACAGTTATGTTACTAAATGCAATGAATGCCAACGGACAGGAAATATCTCTAAGAGGGACGAAATGCCCCTCAATAACATGCTCGTTTGTGAGCCATTCGATGTTTGGGGGATAGATTTCATGGGACCCTTTCCCATGTCGCACGGCAAACTCTATATCATTGTTGCGGTTGACTATGTCTCCAAGTGGGTCGAAGCCGAAGCTGTTGCTGCCAATGACGCTCGCACTGTTCTAACCTTCTTACACAGAAATATTTTTTCTAGATTTGGCGCTCCGCGCACAATCATCAGTGACGGCGGGAGTCATTTTTGCAACAAGTCATTCTTACAACTCATGAAGAAGTTTGGAGTTCATCACAAAGTCTCTCTCGCCTACCATCCTCAGACTTGTGGGCAAGTTGAAGTCTCCAACAGGGAGCTAAAAAGAATAATTGAAAAATCCATAAATTCCAACCGAAAAGAGTGGGCTAAGAAGGTCGACGACGCCTTATGGGCATACCGAACCGCCTTCAAAACCCCTATCGGTATGACCCCCTTTCAACTTGTCTATGGAAAGGCTTGCCATCTGCCGGTCGAATTGGAACACAAGGCGCTGTGGGCAACCAGATTTCTTAACATGGACATTGAGACTGCAGCAGGCGAACGCCGCTCCCAACTGAATGAACTGGAAGAACTACGGCATTTTGCTTATGAAAATGCGCGGATCTACAAAGAAAGAACAAAAAAATGGCACGACCGTCACATCATCCCAAAAGAATTCCAACCGGGCGATCAAGTCCTAATGTACAACTCCCGCCTCCGTTTATTCCCGGAAAGTTAAAATCGCGGTGGAGCGGCCCCTTTACAGTGATCGGAGTTTCCCCTTTTGGAGCTATTGAAATATCCGGGAAGGGCGGCGACAAATTCAAGGTCAACGGGCATCGGCTAAAGTTGTACGATGGAGGTGCTATCATCGGCGAACCTCAAAGCGTACAGCTCGGCGACCCACTACTTGGTGACGGGGTGGCGCCTTGATCCCAATTTCCGCTGCGGGTCTTTTATTTTGTGTTGGAACATTTTGAGCTTTATTTTATTTTGCTGCATAAACATTATATACAATTGCTAATACAGGTATTTGGTCCACCTTAAGGACGGTAAACAAAAGGGCTATTCGGGAGACAACCCAAGCTTGGACCTTTTGGTCCCCTTGTTTATGTTTGATTTTATTTTATGCTTTCTATCTTTTTGTATTCTCTATTGTTCGGCCTAATTCGCAGGTTCAGCTTATCTTTTGTGCGATGCAGCACTTCCCGCGAATCATCATGCAATCTTCTGGCATGCTCCCCTCTTTGGAGCATTGGTACTCTCTCTCGCTTCAGATTTCATTTTCTGGTTGAATGTTTATTTTTCTTGCTTATGTTTTCATTCAAGTTTGGGGGGAAGAGCCGCCTATGCACTCACGAGCACATTGCATTCGCACACCGGTAGATTTATTTATGCTTCATGTTTGTAGACTCCTGCTGTGCGCACACATCTGCACCCACATGAGCGCGCACTCTTACCACGCGCGCGGCTCGGGTTGAGTACTTATGTTGTGTAAGTTTTAAGATTGTGGTGCTGACGTAGGATTTTGTCGTACAGTAGTTCGAAACTCGTGCAGTGCTCCTAATCGAATGCTCACGTTGTGTAGGAATTGTATAGAGCTAGTTTCTTCTCATGCTTGCATTTTATATTTTTTCTATATTCGTAAATACTGTCTGTCCTACTCAACTTCTGAATCCGGAGTGATCTCGCGGTAGTGGAGGCATGTGTGTAAGCGTCGCTGGCTTTGTTTTGTTCGAGTCGGGAGGACGGATCACTTTTCTCGGTGGCTAAGAACTTGCCCCAAGCGACTTTCGAAGCATTGGTGCCCGGTTAGTCGAGCGTGAGCGTGACGTAGGCCATCATTTTGGCCCGGTTGATCCTTGCACCCGTCCTAACATAGCCCTCGCTAGCCCCGTTGAGCCTACCTTCCCTTTTGATCAGCTCCACATGCAAGTCACCAAAGCCTCAAGCCACTCCTAGTCGCGCACCCGCGTTGAGCTCTTGTTTCGTTAATTTCTCGTTGGGTTGTTGTGATGGGCGGATTTTGTGAATGTGTGGATATGCCGCAAAGTTTATAAATGCTGAATTATTGAGAAAAGAAAAGAGAAAAGAAAAATGTGACCAAGAAAAGAAAAGAGAAACGAAAAAGTATAAATGAAAAAATCTGAAATTGAGAAATTTGTTTTATGGTAGGCGGTGCACCCACTCATGTTGTAAAAGCTCAGTTTGGGGGTGTGGTGCACTCGCATTCTTGTTGTTAGCGAGAATTCTGATGTGTGCGAGCTCCGTTGGGTTGTGCGTAGCCTTCGTCTTCATCTTGTCCATCCATACCTACATCTACACCCAAGCCCCACTCTTCACCTCAAGTCCTACGGATTTACGCTCGAGTCAAACCCGCATCGTGGAGAAAGTGCGAACGGGCAAGCATATGGCCCCGACATTGGTGGATTCCTTTGGAGGTGATCATGAGCCCCGGTCTTTCGCAATACCTCGCCATCCGACTTGCCTACTTTCTGCCTTCCCATGACCGTGCGATTCTCCGGAATTCATTCTTTGAGTAGTGACAGTATCTATTTACGTTTTTCGAAAATTATAAATTGCCTTGCATGATTAGAAACTCTTTCTATTATATTTTTTTACGCATGTGAGCTTCTCGATTTCTCGTCCTACTGTAGGTTGTAATTACTACGTCAGCTAGCCGTTTTAGAGCCCACAACGTGATTATTTGCCCGGGACGTGCAAATGGTTAAGTTTGGGGGTGTGATGAGTCCCTATTTTATACTATATTTTGGACTCATCTAGGCCTATTTCCATGTCTTTGCACACCGTTTAGCGCCATTTGCACTCCTTTTGGTTCGCTACGGTTTTCCACGCCCTGTGCACCTTTTTTGCCCATTTCCGTGCTTGTGTGCATTTACTTTCTTGCTATGTTTATCACTGTTCGCTGTGGCTGCCGCGATCGATGCCCGTGCAGTTTTCCTGCAGGTTTGGGGATCGTGAGGGCATTCGGGATAGGCGTTTCACTATTTTTGGCAAAGGAGTCAGTGGTCGTGCGTTTTTGCCCACGCACGACCATCGACCTCCTGGCGCACGATCACTGATCGTGCGCAGCCCGGTCTCATTTGTGAAACTCTGTCTTGAACCTTCCGCACGATCACTTGCCATACCGCGCACGACCACTGCTCGTGCGCCGACGATCGTGCGCAGTCATACCCATTTTGCAAAAGTCTGTCTGGCTATTTCCGCACGATCATCAGCCTTGCCTCGCACGATCACTGATCGTGCGCTGCTGATCGTGCGCGACTACTGATTTTCTGATGCAGGTCTGCAGGTTGCTCACGCACGGGCGCTGACCTTGGTCGCGCACGACCACTGGTCGTGCGCCAGTGGTCGTGCGCGCTATTTATTCTGCAAGCTATAAATACGCTGTTCCGCGAATTAGGGCGGGACAATCGTTACGGAACCTTCGCCATTCCGCCGTTTTCGCCCTCCAGCAGTCCCATTCACCTCCACCTCCATTCCTACCAACGGGAGGACTTTCTCCCGTGATTCCGAAGCATCCCTCATCCTCCGGCGATCCTCCGGCCATTAAAGCTCTTCTCCAAGTTCTTCACCGAGGAAGACGACGAAGCTTGCCTCAAGAACGGACTTAAAGGCCACCGAAGTGACAGCTCGGCGGTACCGGAAGCCCTCCACGGACTGCGCTTGGAAGCGGTTTGACAACCCGCACCTCCGGCCAACACCCGCGAAGGATCTTCACTCTTGTGGTTTAGCTTTCTCCAACCTTTCTTGTTGTATGGTTTATGTATGCATGCATGAATGGATTAATCTCTTTTGTAATGAAATGTTTATGCTTTCATCTTGCTTGTGAGATTCGTTGTTAATGCGCTTCGCTCTCTTTCGTTCACTCCACGCCTTTGCTTCACTTCATTTCACTTCACATCACACACTTCACTCACTAGCTTACCGCCCACTCGCCCACCGAAGTACGGCATCGCGGCCGCTACATCCATCTCGCCTTGCGAAGCGGTGATTGCGACCCGCAAAGCTCTCGTTAGTGTAATCGGTCGTAAGACCACCAACCAAAGCCCCTTTCTTTTTCTGTTTATTTTATTTAACTCTCATAACGATAGTTTCAGAGTCTAAATCGTTCGACGCCAATTGCATTCCTCAAGAGACCGACATCCGGGGATTCATTCCCAACTTTATTACTTGAGCGACCGGTACGCTTGCCGTATTTTACGCGCATCACACATTCGGAGGAACTGCCCCATGAGGGGGGCACCACCTCCAGCACATCAGGGCGGCCCACCAGCTCAGCATTACGGAGGCCGAGGACGCGGCCGTGGTCGAGGATACCAGGAGGGAGATCGTAGACAAGGAAGAGAGCAGGTATATGCTTTGGACCTTGCGCAGCCTCGGAATCCGGAGCAGGTCATCGCAGGTACGCTACTATGCTTCTTCATTTTCATAGAATTCTCCTTTAAATTGTTAAAACTTTGAATCGCACTAGATAGATTAGTAAGGAAAGTAAACTCACTATAGAACCCTAAGACATCTAATCACCCAAGGTATAGTCTTCATCAGCGGCAAGCCGGCCCGCACGCTGTTCGATACTGGAGCTACTCATTCCTTTGTGTCGGAGACGTTCGTAGAAGGACTGGAAGGTGTGGAGCGGTTCACCGGATCGAGGATGAGGGTGCGACTACCGGATGGATCTGAGCTCCTTACCACGGATCACTGCAATATGGGGGCAGAAATTGGTGGAAAGGCATTCGAGGCTCCAGCGACGATTTTGAGGCTGACGGACTACGACCTGATCCTGGGCATGGTATGGCTGCACTGGAACCATGCCCAGATTGACTGCCAGGCAAAGAGGATCACCATGAGACACGGGGACTCTTTCATTACCATCGAAGGTATAAGACCTGTCTCTCGTATACTCTTATCTTCGGTATAGGCCGTTAAGGCCCATCTGCAGGGAGAGGAGGTCTATCAGATTCTATTTGAGATGGCGGAGGTTAAGGAGTCGGTGACAGACATCCCGGTGGTGCGAGATTTCGCTGACATCTTTCCAGAGAAACTGCCAGGACTACCTCCACACCGAGAGCAGGACTTTCAGATACAGCTTGTGCCGGGGGCCAAGCCGGCATCTAGGGCCCCTTATCGAATGGCCCCAATGGAGTTGGCAGAGTTTCGTACTCAGTTGCAGGAACTGGTTGAGGCAGGATTTGTTAGACCGAGTTCCTCGCCATGGGGAGCACCGGTCCTATTCGTGAAGAAGAAGGATGGGACACTCCGCCTGTGCATCGATTACCGAGCACTAAACAGGCTGACCGTCCGGAATACCTATCCGCTCCCACGGATAGACGAATTGTTTGACCAGCTGGAGGGAGCCCATTATTTCTCGAAGCTGGACTTGAGGTCAGGATATTACCAGCTACGGATCCAGGAGGAGGATATCCCGAAGACGGCCTTCAGTAGTAGATATGGCCTGTATGAGTTTACCGTGATGCCCTTCGGGCTCACGAATGCTCCGTCGGCGTTCATGAGTCTCATAAACTGGTTTTTCGAGGCCTACTTGGATGTGTTCGTCATAGTGTTCATAGACGACATCCTGATCTACTCTAGGACGGAGGAGGAGCACACTCGGCATCTGGCACTGACCTTGGAGAGGTTGCGGGAGCATCGCCTTTATGCAAAATTCAGCAAGTGTCAGTTTTGGTTGAAGGAGGTGGCCTTCCTAGGTCACATTATCAGCGGAGCCGGGTTGGCAGTGGATCCGGCAAAGATTCAGGCAGTTCGAGATTGGCCGCAGTTGAAGACAGCCACCGATGTACGAAGATTCTTGGGACTTGCCGGCTATTACCGGAAGTTAGTGGAGGGGTTCTCTCGGATTGCCCTCCCCCTTACATCTTTGACGAAGAAGGAGGCACCTTTCGTTTGGACCCCGCAGTGCCAGGCGGCTTTCCAGGAGCTGAAGGACCGAATCATCTCAGCCCCTATTCTGGCCCTTCCATCTGGAAAGGAAGGATTCCAAGTGTATACCGACGCATCATACCAGGGAATGGGAGCAGTGCTGATGCAGAATGGACACGTCATAGCATATGCCTCCCGCCAACTGAAGACCCATGAGAAGAACTACCCAGTGCACGACCTTGAGATGGGGGCGGTCGTTTTTGCTCTGAAGGTCTGGCGCCATTATCTTTATGGAGTCCACTGCGACATCTACTCCGACCACAAGAACCTGAAATACGTGGACACGCAGAAGGAGCTGAATATCAGGTAGAGGCGCTGGGTGGAGTTCTTAGCAGATTATCAGTATGAGATGCACTACCATCCAGGGAAGGCAAACGTTGTGGCCGACACATTGAGTCGGAGAGCGTCCACTTCCGAAGCCGGGCCCCAAGTTATGTCCATGGAGCTAGTCCGGTCATTCAGGGATATGCAGATATCCCTAGTGTCCGAGGATGATCCAGAGCTATACAGGGAGTATCTGACATCGATGGTGGCCATTGACGACATTCGGGATCGAATTCAGGACGGACAGAGGACAGATGCGTGGGCAGAGCCGATGTTCCGAGCTTTGGAGGAAGGTTCGACAGGAGATTATTCCCTGAGAGATGGTCTGCTACATTTCAGAGGCAGAGTATATATACCTGCAGGAGGCCAGATCCGAGAGGATATTATGATGGAGGCGCATTGCAGCCGGTACTCTGTGCACCCGGGGATCACAAAGATGACCGCTGATCTGAAGAAGATGATGTTTTGGCCGGGCATAAAGAAGGGCATTACGTACTTCGTGACCCATTGCGAGGCGTGTCAGTTGGTGAAGGCGGAGTGCAGGAACCCCGCAGGATTGTTGCAGCCACTCCCGGTGCCGGAGTGGAAGTTTGAGGATATAGCTATGGATTTTATACATGGACTTCCCCGGTCTCGGACGGGGAACGAATCGATCTGGGTGATTGTTGATCGGTTGACAAAGGTGGCCCGCTTTATACCGATCAGGAAGGATGACTCGGTGGGAGTGCTGGTACGGAAGTTTGTGGAGCAGTATGTCCGATATCATGGCGTGCCCCATACGATAGTGTCGGACCGCGATGGACGGTTTACATCCAGGGAGTGGCGGTCAGTGCAGGCATATTTGGGCACCCGGTTGACTTTTAGCACGGCCTTCCATCCTCAGACGGACGGGCAGACCGAGCGCACCAACCGGACCTTGGAGGATTTACTACGACTGTGTATACTGGACCGAGGGGAGCCGTGGGAGAAGATGTTACCGTTGGTCGAGTTCTCCTATAATAACAGCTACCAGTCCAGCATCAGGATGGCGCCTTATGAAGCCTTGTATGGAAGAAAATGTAGTACCCCGCTTTCTTGGGTTCAAGATGAGGATCCGAAGGTGTTGGGATCGGATTTTGTTGAAGACACCGAAGCTCAGGTGAGACTGATCAGAGATAGGATGTTGGAGGCGCAGAGCAGACAGGCTAAATACTATGACGCCCGGCATCGTCAGGTGGAGTTTCGGGTAGGGGATCGAGTGTTCTTGAAGATCCGGCCCATGCACGGAGTCTCACGGGTGCGCGGTCGGAGGAAGAAGCTCAGCCCTAGGTATATGGGCCCTTACCGGATCCTGGAGCGGATCGGACCCCTAGCCTACAAGCTAGAGTTACCGCCAGAGCTGGCAGCTCTACACGACGTCTTCCATATTTCTTCGCTGAGAAGGGCTCTACTACGCCCGGAGCAGCGGATTTTGACCACCGAAGGGCCGGTAGCTTCAGACCGATCTGTTCACTTGGAGCCGGTTCGGATCGACGACAAAGGAGTACGGATCTTGCGCCACAAAAAGATCCCCTTAGTCAAGGTTCTGTGGAGAAACCACGGTTAGGAGGAGCACACCTGGGAACCGCAGGACCTGATGAGGCAAAGATACCCGGAGTTGTTCAGTCAGGTACATCTCACCACCTCTCGGTATTCTATAGATTGTTTCTTGATTTGGACAGTTAAGACTAGATAAGGAAAAATCCAGGACCTAGGCATGCGCACTTAATAGGAAAGGTAGGGGATAATCTTTTGTTTATTGGGGAGATTGTCTTCGTTTATCGAACGAATAGTCGCCTGAACCCAATAGGGAGATCGTATGGGATGTTACAAGTTTAATTTATTCCGATAGAAATCCCCGTAGGCTCAACCTCAATTTCGGGGACAAAATTTTTGTTTTGTTTATTGGGATTTGTAACATCCCATTTCCGGCTAGACCCCTAGGAGTCGTTTGGTCGTGACGGAACCCTAGGAAGCCCAAGAAACTGAAATAAATCGATCGGGATTTTGGGTCACGGGTTGGTCACGCCCGTGACTGACCCGTCACGCCCGTGACTTTGGGCGTGACTACTTCGACGATCGTCGATCTCCATAAGACGATCGTCGAACGTGCTGCCTAAGCATGTCACGCCCATGACCAAGGTGTCACGCCCGTGACCAAGGTTTCACGCCCGTGACTAAGGGCGTGACTCCTTTGACGATCGTCGATCTCCGTGAGACGATCGTCGACCTTGCAGCCCGGGCATGTTACGCCCGTGACCATGGTGTCACGCCCGTGACCTAGGGCGTGACCAGCCTTCGGCGACCGTCGATCTCAGTTCGACGCTCGTCGACCTCAAAATTTACCGTTCGGGCCTGTCACGCCCGTGACCTAGGTGTCACGCCCGAGACCTAGTGCGTGACCACCATTCGATGACCGTCGATCTCAAATCGACGATCGTCGGCCCAGAATTTACCATACGGGCCTGTCACGCCCGTGACCCAAGTGTCACGCCCGTGACCATCCTTCGACGATCGTCGATCTCAGTTCGACGATCGTCGAGCTCAGAATAGGCTATCCAGGCCTGTCACGCCCGTGACCTATGTGTCACGCCCGTGACATTGGCCGAAACGACGGTTCAGGGCCGAAATTATTCTAACACGCGTGGAAATAAATGCTGGTGTGGGAAGTTACACCAGGAGTAATTACAGGCCGTTTTCCTTCTGTAATTATATAATAAATGAGGAAGATGTGGTGCAATAGGAAACCGCCAACTGGACACACCTGTTCATCTTCCACCGTTTCCTATCCCTTCACTGTAACCGAAAAAGGCTATTAAGAGGAGCCTTCATGGCCATTACGGCTTTACCCTTTCACCTCCCCACTTTCTGACTTATAAAAGCCCACTTGGGGCAAGAGGAGAAGTTTACACGCTCAAGTAAATGGATCAGATCCTTGTTCTTGCTGTAGGAGAAGTTCGGCTACGCCACCACTGCGCCATGGCACCCCGTCGTTCGTCTCGCCTCCAAACCGCGAACAAGGTCCTCCTCTGCTCCTTCTCTTTCGTGGGTAGATCTTAGGATTCTTTGAAAGGAAGTTCGCGCTCAACGGAGCCGGATCCGTCTCTCGTTTTCATGGGAAAACCATGAAAAAGGTATTTTTGAGTTCGCCGGAAACCGCCACCTGCGGCGGCCAAACCACTACCGACCGCTAGCCATCGCCTCAACGGAGGTGGTGGTGGTGGTGGCTGGCCAGGGAAGTGACCGGACGGCCGGCGACGGATCACGGAATGCTTATAGGAAAAATGATTTTCTGTATCTGTTTTCGGTTTCATGAAAAAGATGAACAGTAGAATGAACTTTATAATATATAGATTATTATATATTACAAAATGGAAAAATGTATTATTTGAATATATTTTGGGGCTGCAAAATGAGGCACTTAGAGGCCGTTTTAGGAAAAATGATCAGACACAAAAGTTGTAGCCCTTCGAGTCTAGATAAATCCAAAATTGGTTTCAACTCGTTTGGGTAATCGGTTCGGCCGCAGCACCCGTTTTAGTGGGGGCTGTACCTAGAGTTGGGCAGAAATTAAAATGGATGCCCACTCTTCGTCCCTTGTGCAAATGACCTGAAATTTGGGCAAGGGGTTAACCTTGGTTATACCTAAAGGCAGACCAAAAATGGGAATTTTTGGATATACTTTGCCTAAAGTTTTTGTTTTAATTTAATAAACTTAGAAGAATTTATTTAGAGGGTCAAATGACCTCCAAACCCTCCCAAACCTTGGTGAGTGGTCCCTGGCTATAAAACCTAGGTATGTACAAAATTCCAATTGATTTGGAGGAGTTTTGGGTGAGAAATCTCCTACCCTTAACTAGGAATTAGTGAGATACCTTTTAATAAAAAGTGCACTGAGAGTTTGGAAAGGTTAAGTCACCTCAACAGAGGCTGATTTTCTGATCTCTGACTTAGAATGGTGTTATAACCTGCTTGGAAAAAAATAGAGTGGTTTAGGGTTGACTTACCCTAGGATCCAAGCTCAAATCTTAAATGAAGAGTTTGAGGTTTGTGAAGGACATAGGAGCAAAAGCTCTTGTATGCCCTTGAAATTTGGAGGAGAGTGGTATGATATGCTGAAAACTCTCTGGTTGAAATAGTGAAGAAATTGGAGGTAATTAGGTACCTCAAAAGTTGAGACTTTGAATTAGGGTAGAAATGTAATTCAGTTATTTTAAGCACTAAATCTAATCCAAAAATCATGAAACTCGGGAGGAGGGAGTTTTAGGATGTTTTAATCTTATGGTAATTTTCCTGGAATTTTATGATTAATAAATATTATACTTCATGTGTTAAAGGATTATTAGCCCGATTTGTTGTTTCAAATATTTGGAGGTGTTAAATTAATTATAATCAGTTAAAATTCTGGATTTAGATCTTGACCAGTAGAACATTGATCCCTGAATTTTTATAGAATTTTATGTTGAATAAATCTGGTACTTTGTTCACAGATATTAGAAAGCGGTTTTATTGCTTAAAAATTAATTATGGATAAAGTACTTGCTGGAAAATTATGAAACTTGGCCAGTGCTAATTTTAGGCCTTTATCTGCATGACATAAATTATTTATAATTTTTGGAAGAATATTTTCTATACTTTATTCATAAACAACAGAAATTAGAGATTATTTCTAAAATAGTTTTCATGCCCTTTTGATGATAGAACAATTATGATACTTAGGATTTAACCTATTGAGATAACCTACTATTTATCATAAATTTGCTGGACATCTTGCATGATTACTTAGGGTAGTTCATGTTCAAACCGGTAGCCCTTGGGATTTTCGAGGAATTTAATTAAATGCCAAATAAATTATGAAAATTTCCATTTTCTGGATTTAGGTCATTTATGTCATGGTAAGTCTCCAATAAATAATTTAGGGCATTTGGATGAGAATTAGATCATAGCATAACCGGTTCGACATGAAGTCTAGGTCGGTCTGCATATAGCAATTGTGAAATGCAATAGGATATGATCTGAGAAAGACATTGGAGTTAATCATAATGTCTGGGTAGGCAATGGTGGAGGAAATCACATAGGAAGGTATAAAGATTAGTGAGAATTGGTGATAGCTAGAGTTAAGAGGTGCTCGGGTTTCGGCGAAAGATCGCCTTTCCCGAAGAGAGGAAGGTTAAAAATCACCCTAGGATAGCTTATCGTAATATGAGAAGGGAATCGGGATAAGGGAGATAAACCAATAATAATAAGTGCCTTGCGAAAGGGAACTTCGGGCCGTAATGCCGCCGTCTTGGTTCCTAGTGCCCCTTGAGAGCCCTTCACGGGGAATACCGGGGGCAGTCCTGGGCTAACGTAAACTGCAATAACAAACCGACAAGAGTAACTTAGTAACTAGGGCTGCACCTTTCACAAACACGGTTGGCACGGGGAGTTTGTTGGGAGCTTCGGCTCGGTTGGTTTGGAGACGAACGTTTTGGTCCGGGGAGCTTCGGCTCGGTTGGTTTGGAGACGGACGTTTTGGTCCGGGGAGCTTCGGCTCGGTTGGTTTGGAGATGGACGTTTTGGTCCGGGGAGCTTCGGCTCGGTTTTGTGTGTTTACGAATAAACTTGCATGTGCATAAGATAGGAAAAGTTAAGGTGGTGGGTTTTTCGATATCGGGGAGTTCGATTGCAACGACACCGATATCGTTGACTCGGCGGGGTGATTAGCACTTCGCCAACAGAAGTCTGGTGCGCCAGCCGGCAAGAGTACGCAGGCGTCCGCTTAGTGCACCAAGCGTTGAGGCGTACGATAGGTCAGACCAGTGGTGCTTTTACTAGTTTTGAGGTGGGCGAGGCCCAACCCACCGCTTCCGTCCGCCACTACGGAGGTATCCTGGGAGGTAACGACTCCGAAAGGGGGAACTAAAGGTCTGTGTGCACAGAGTCGGGTGTGTGAGTTGTACTTGCATGTTTCATCATACCCACTAGCATGTCATAGCATAATCGTTTCATTAAACCCTGACACCTAAAGTATAAGTGGTATGGGACGCTTATACATTAGGACCTGCAAAACGACCCCTTTGGTCTATAAGCTTGTGTGGGCAAGTTTATAAATCAAAGGTTAATTTCAATATATAACAACCATTGCTGTTTGATAACCGACACCCCAAGGTATAAGTGGTATGGGACACTTATACGATGGGAGCCTTGCTAAAGATCCCTTTTGCTTATGTGTTCTCGCATAAGTGAAGGTTAAATTCATATATTTGCTTTTCTTACTACTAGACCTATTATAACATTCATATTAACTACTCACTGAATACAACTTGCTAGATTAAGTCCACTGTCACCTGTTTACTTTTTACTCTCCACAAATATGTCCTCCCCTTTCTTCCTCTCCGCTCGGTACCTAGGAGCCATGGGGGAAGGGGTGGGGGATGATAGGGCTTAGTCTTTATGACTAACGGTTTTCGAACCGCATCATTTAGGGGATCGTGGAGCCCAGCATGGAGGAGCAGCCCCAGAGATCGGTGCGCCTGGAGATGGGGCAGTCTAGCTCCGGAGTTCATACAGCCGGGACTGTGGGTCTCGACCCTGAGTAATATCTATTTTAGCTTCCGCATGAGTTATATTGTAGTGAGGACATTTTGTACCGGGCATAAGCCCGCATTTATAGTACTCTGATGATTTCTGTGGACACTCCCTTCGTGGAGATTTTATCTTATTTACATGTGATTTATCATTATGGACTGCGTTGTTCTTACTTCAATTATTGTGCTACTTTTCTGTGATCGAATTGGCCGGCAGAATCGGCGCCTTGTGGTGATGACCCTTCAGGACGTGAAGGTGTCACCGCAAAGCGGCGGTTCTGGGCCTAAGACCCCGGTGGTTGAAAAAGAAAAAAAAAAGGGGGTCTTACAGTAAGAGCCTTTTTGAGTTCTGTCTGGCCGGCGTTGAGTGTGGTGCACACACTCAAAGCCCTTGCGGATTTGGCGTTGAGTGTGGTGCATACACTCAACGCCGCAGCTGTAGCCAGTCAGAATATTTCTAAGTACTGGGGCATTGAGTGAGGTGGACTCACTCAATGCCACAACCCCTGCTATCGGCTTAGTACTTTGGCGTTGAGTGAGTCGACCTCACTCAACGCCATTTCTGTTTTGGCATTGAGTGAGGCAAGCTCACACAACACCGCGGTTTTCCTGAGAAGCTAACTATTTTGGTGTTGAGTGAGTCGACCTCACTCAATGCCATTTCGGTTTTGGCGTTGAGTGAGGTGGACTCACTCAACGTCGTCTCTTTTGTGAAGCCAAGTACTTTGGCGTTGAGTGAGGTGTCCTCACTCAACGCCATAGCCTTTTCTGAGGCTACGTACTTTGGCGTTGAGTGAGTTGACCTCACTCAACGCCATTCCTGGTTTGGCATTGAGTGAGGTGGCCTCACTCAACGCCGAAGGCAAGTTTGCGGCCAAGTTCCATGGCGTTGAGAGAGTTGACCTCACTCAACGCCATTTCTGATTTGGCGTTGAGTGAGGCAGACTCACTCAACGCCACATCCCTTCTTCGCGAACAGAACTTCTGGTGTTGAGTGAGGCGACCTCACTCAATGCCATTGCTGTTTTGGCGTTGAGTAAGGTCAGCTCACTCAACGCCACAGAATTTCCTATTTGCGGCTAAGTGTCAGGGCATTGAGTGAGTTAACCTCTCTCAATGCCATTGCTGGTTTGGCGTTGAGTGAGGTGGACTCACTAAATACTGTAGTTCTCTTTTGCGGCTAAGTGTAAGGGCGTTTAGTGAGTGAGCTTCACTCAATGCCATTGCTATTTTGGCGTTGAGTGAGGAAAGCTCACTCAACGCCACTTTCTCTGATTGTGGTTAAGTACCAGGGCGTTGAGTGAGTGTACCTCACTCAACGCCATCCCTGTTTTGGCGTTGAGTGAGGCTAGATCACTCAACGCTAGAGTTGTTCTTGCTGGAGGCGTTGAGTGAGTGAACTTCACTCAACGCCATGCTTGTTCTGGTGCTGAGTGAGGCTAGCTCACTAAACGCCAAGGTCTAGGTAGGCGTTGAGTGGGTCCCACTCAACGCTAAGCCATTTTGAGTCATTTCAACACTTTTCCTCTACCTCGATTTTCGTTCCCGAGTTAATTCCTTGATTACATTTTGAGTTTTCTTATAGGCCATATTTTTCTTTCCTTAAGGACGAATCGTGGGTCGTGGTTAGTAGTGGTGGTTTGAAGCTCTTCATGGGGGAGGTGTTGTGAAATTTAGCCAAGGCAACCCTTACTCTTTTATCTTGCTCCAGGTATGGGCTAGGCAAGGGGGTGGAAGGTCCCTTGTGTTTTCATATGTTGACCCTTGAGCTTGTTGGCTTGGAAATGGTGGTTGGGGGACTGAGTTTGCCTCCAACCCGGATCCATGTTGTTTGTCTTTGCTACTATCGTCTCCCATAGCTTAGGGTGTTAGATGTTTCTTCCTTGGTAGATTGCAGCACTTTGGGCTCTTGGTAGCTTAGTAGACTCTGCAGGATGTAGTTTCTGGGCAGGGTTGATGCTGTTTCCTTGTACGTAGTGCATTTCTTGTTGTCTTGCTTTGGGCAGTTGTGACTTTTACTGCTGAGTGATTTCCTCTTTCATTTATTTCCCTGGTTGACACTTTCATGCAGTTTTACCTTGTTTTGCTTGCTGAGGTATTCTTCCTTCTTTTGAATGCCTCAGGTTCTGAGCAGTAGCCAGTTTGGTGGCTAGGTTGCGGTGGTGTTGTTGGTGGTCTCTTGGGCTTTGGAGATCCTGTTGCTTTGTTAGTGAGGTAGTTTTTCAGTACTTTTCTTACAGACATATATATGTGCCAGTGGGTTCGTGTCAGGTTGTTCGCGCCCACTGGTAGTTTTTACCCTCGTACTAGATATATTACTTTTTGCTGATACAATTTTCTAGAGATAGTCTACTTGCTCTGTGGAGGATTTATGCTTGGTTGCTAGTTATTTTAAAACTACAACTATTATTATGAGTATATCGCATGATCAGCATGTTTTATAAAACTAAAATCACTATTTTCGAAACAATGTATACAGTTCGTTTTCTTATATAAAAATAAAATAAATTTAGAGTCTCGCATAGTATAAGCTGTCTCTTGGGGAACTTATGCACTCCTTAGGAAGTCTAACCTGAATAAAGTATTTTCCGCAACGTAAAGTATAGTTTTTAACTGTGGACTAGGTGATCCACCGAGCCGAGGGATACGGCCTCTAAAATATAACTGATTTTCTAATCATTAAACTCATGATATTCTTTCTTAAAGTTAGTAGATGGTTTTGCCTGAGCGTCAGCAGTTATCCCCTGCCCGACATGGAATCATGACGCGTGTTTTCTCATACTCTGATAATTCCGAAATTCGGAGAAAATGCGGGTTGTGACATCTTTAACTTCCCTCCATGAGTCCTTAGTGACCCTTTGACCCCAATTTAGGACTAGGAAGGACTTGGTAGGGTTTTTTGGGCATTACTAGGGCACACTGCCCTTATTTAGGGCACCTTGCCCAATTTAGGCCTAGAGTGGTTCTAGGTCAACTTGGCCACCCTTGGTCGACTCCAATGGACCCTTAGGGCTCTAATGGACCTTACAATGGGTTGATGAGACCATGGTTGGGTCTTGAAGTCTTGGTGAAGCATCATGGTCATCTTAAACAAGGGTTCAAAAACTTAATATTTGCAGACCACAGTGGTCTTACCTACATTCCTAGGTTCACTTGGTCTTCTTGGGTTTCCTAGTGTTTGGTCCTGACCTAGTTATGAAAAAAATGCTCCTAGGGGTCTAGTTGTTTGAGGGATGTTACAGGAAGTGTATGTGCTAGCGATGCGCAAAGATTGTCACTAAGAGCATAAATGAACGACAAGGAGTTTGGTTTGGTTTCCTAAGTCTACTCAATAGAAATAAAACTAGTGTGGGTCGCCAGCACTGCTTCGCTTGTGAATCAGTGAGTGCAGGCGGTGATGCCATTCTTTAGTATGCGGATGGAGGGAGAGCAAATGTGAAGGTGAGGGTCGTAAAAACCTCTTCGAAGAACAACTATAGCCCTTGCTAGAGAGGGATCATATGTACTAATGATGGAATTGGAGAGTAGGCGAGTGCCTCACAACTACAACAAAATGTAACGTACTAAACATCCTTCATTCATAGACAAATGAAAAGAAGTTAAAGTCTATTACAAGCTTAAAGTTACATTCCAAAAGAGAAAAGGTAGAGAAAACCGCAAGATGAGAAGGCGTAGCCATAGTTCTTGGTCAGAGTGGTGGGTTGTAAATCCACTTCACGACACGGACCGTAGTCTATACCGGAGGCAGGTGGGTTTTCAATCCACTTGTTCAACTCCGTCTTCTTCCCGTTCTTTGGATCTTGTCTTCCTTTTGTCCAGAGAAATGGCACCAAGAGTTTCTGTTGCTTATTGCTGATGGATGGGAGCTCTCCGACGGTTGATGGTGGTTCGGATGGCTGGAGAAAGCTTCCGGAAGGAGGTGGATGAGTGGTGGAGCAGTGGATAAACAGATAGGCGCTTCCCACGCACTCTCCGATCGTAGAAATGACCATCGTTGTCCTAAATAGCGGAGCAGCCACTTAAATACGGAGGAAGAATTAGCAGAGCGCACAATTAGTGGCACACGACCAGTGGTCATGCGTACTGTTGGAGGATGATCGTGGGAAATTTTTAATTAAACCTGCAACTTAGATAAAAAGATCAGTAAATATGCGCACGATCAGTGGCGCATGAACGGTGGTCGTGCACACTGAATCCACTGATCGTGCGATTGGCTTAAATATAATTGCACAAAACAAGAGGTAAATGCACACAGGCATTGGAGCACGACTGGTGGTCGTGCGCATAATGGCCAGTGCTCGTGCGATACCCGGGCAGAAATAGGAATATGAAGATGACAGAGTGCACGATCATCAATGTACGACCATTGGTCGTGCACAATAGGTCTAGTTATCGTGCGATCGTCAATACAGAACTGGGGAAAAGGAGAATGTAATGCGCACGATCAGTGTCGCACGACCGGTTGTCGTGCGTAGTGAGTCCAGTAATCTTGCGCAGTGTTCTTATATCGTCGGAGTCTCCCGAGCGGATCCGAAGAAAGTACACGACCCATGCACCAACATAAGAGGCAGAAAAAGCCACTAAAAGTGCACACCACATTCTCAAGATACAGCGAGAGAACAAGTAAAACAACAAAAACACAGAAAAGACGAAAGCCCACAGAAAATGGTCCTAAAGTTCACTTTATCATGAAATAGGCAAATAAGCAGATAAAAGCGGTTATAGCTCTCAAGTGCGGTGCTATGACGATAAAACTTGCCTAGATGAGTCCAAAAATCAGTGTAATATTTGGACTCATCACACCCCCATATTTACCCATTTGCGCGTCCCGCACTAATCATTACTCCGTGGACTGTAAAATAGCTAGCTAGCTTAGAAACTTCAAAATAAAGTAGGATGAGAAATCAAATACATCATGCGCATAGAAAATAAAATAGAAAAACTTCTTAATTATACTACGGAGCTTAAACTATTCGACAGAGGTAAATAGATATGGTGTCTACTTAAAATTAAAATTCTGGAGAATCGTTTGGTCATGTGTATGGAGAAAGTAGACCGGCCACTAAGGTGAGCATCGCCCAAGAACGGAGCTCGTGATCACCTAAAAAGAAATCCATCAATGTCGAAAACCATAAGCTTGCCCTTTCACACTCTCTCCATGATGCTAAGTAGACTCAAATGTGAATCATCAGGACTTGTATGATGAAATGGGGCTAAGGCTAAGGTATGGTAGTCAATGATAAACATGGAGGCTACACGCAACCAAAGCGAGCAAATAAGAGCTAAACCCATGCAGCGACAAAGAAATGCATGTGCGATACACCCCCAGACCTGGCTTGAAAACCGGGTGTGCATACGACCTATCCCGACCAAAACTAACACACAAGATGGGGATTGTAATTCTCCTTGTAATACTTTTAGATTTTGTTTTTTCTTTTTTTTATTCATCTTTTTCTTTTTCATTTTTTTTCTTTTTCATTCAGCAATCCCCAAATCTAAAAGTTAACAATTAATGAATTCATCTCCACATCACAAGAATCCCAAATATCACAACATATCAAAATTTTGAAATTGATCAAGCAAAAGGTTTTGGTTACGACAAAAGGGTTGGCTTTTAGGCTTTGGTGAATAAAGATGGAGATGAAACAAAAGGAGGGTAGGCGCAAATTTGGCTTGCAAGGGTCAGCTGCTAGGACTAGGTACAAAAAGCCTCAAACTAGCGAAAATGATGGCCTACCTCACGCTCACACTTGACTAACCGGGCACCAATGCTTCGAGATTAGCTTGGGGCAAGTTTTCAGTCGCTTAAAAAGACGATGCTCCCCCCCGACTCGAGCAAAATGAGTCTAGTGACGGCTATACTCATCCCTACACTACCGTTCAATTACTCCAGATTCTATAATTTTAAGTAGCACAAACAGAATTTACTTTTGCAGAATAAATTTAAGTCTATGAGCATGAAGAAAAAGTAATCCTATACTATTTCTACCCAAATCATGAGTACTCGATTAGGAGCACTGCATGAGTTTCGAACTACTATATCCCAAAATCCTATACCAGCACCACTTTTTAGGGTTTACACAAAAGTAATACATTTGACTTGAGCCACGCGCGTGGTTAAGTGCATAGTCATGTGGGTGATTCACTGTGTGCAGTAGTGATCATAAAATAAATAAATGCAGAATAGTATGCAATAAGCTGTGCTGTGTAGTGATCACAGGCAACTCCACCCCCAGACTAGAATATGACAATACGAAAAATAAAAACATGCAAATAAAAATAAAGGGCTAGGTAAAGAAGTACCTATGTTCAAAATTGAACATACCGGGCGTGCGACGAGATATCCAAGTGCGGCCAAGTTTCTGCGCCTCAAACAATTCCTGCACCTGCGATTTAAATACATACGCAAGACAAAAGATAGGCACACACACACACACACACACACACATATATATATATATATATATTTATATATATATATATATAGAAAAAGAGCTCAAAACACAGTACAAGACCAAATGGTCCAACATGGGTTGTCTTCCAGAAGCCACTTTTTTTTACCGTCCTTAAGGTGGACCAAATACCTGTATTAGCAGATTATAGAGTTTTTATAAAAAAAACATTCGGCACCTAGATGGGCACCCAAAAATTTATAATTGCCTTTTGTTTAAACCTGCTAAATAAAGTACAAATATTTCTCCAATTTAATAAAAAGCGGAAAAAGAATAGATGGCGTGGTAGACTAGCTCCGTGGTGATCTCCACTCACTCTTCTTCAAATAAATTTAACAACAATTCTAAAATAGAGACAAAAAATTTCATATATTTAAAACAAAAGAAACACTACCCTAGATAACTGTTGGGTTTATTGTCTCCCAACAGGACTTATTCGCGGACCATGCCCTCTCTTAGCTGATGGGCGCATGAAATCTAATGTGCTCGGGCAGTGCAAAAAATTCTTGTTTCGGTAGCGGGTACCGATACAGTGACAAAACAATAATCTACATGCCTATATAGTTATACCTGTCTTGAACAGCAGGCATGGGTAAAGTAAAGGTTATGAAGCTCGATGAATCAAACTCCACCTGCACCCGATCTCCATCAATGATTGGCTGCATTACAAACCCTTGCATTACTTGGACCGATTCCACAATGTTGTCCTACAAGGAAGTAGACTCGAGAGCGGGTTTAAGAAATAAATCAGAAGAATAACTAAAAGTAACCTTAGTCTTGGGGATGATCCCGGTGTCATCACCCATCGGCTAAATTGTGGGTAAATCCACACTGCTGGCTGAGCTGGCGCAAGAATGTGCTAGAGTTGCATCTGCCTCGTCATTGCAATTGAATTCCGTACATGGGCCTGAGGTAGTAACCTCGTCCATGCAAATGTCCTCCTCGACTGGGTCCAGTATAATGCTACAACCACCACCATCTCCCTGCGAATCAACCTCCACAACATTATTCGAAGCAAAAAAATTCAATGCAAGGTAGATGATAGAGGAGCAGTGCTCGAAAAATGGTCAAGCACAGGCTCCTCACTAATAACATACTCATTACAAGATAACGGATGTACATCAGGAGTAAATACATCCTTGTCATGGTTTTTATCAACAAATGTATCTGTGCAAGCATTAATATTGCTCCCTTCAAAATAAAAATATAGCACTAGTATGTACCCAGATGTAGAAGGGGTGCCGAAGGTTGACGGAGTAGAGACGATCCGAATGTGATGTTCATTATCCTACTCCAACTGCGCCAAATAAGCAGCACACTCCTTCAAAGAGTGATCCCAACTCTGATAGAATAAACACTTCTTAGCCGTCCTTGTCGGTACAACGGGTACTGAAACCGAGAAGAAGTATTGAGATAATGGAGGCGCGGATGAGTAGCTATCTGGCTTATGTCTAGCATATCGAGTACCATTTGAGGTTGGTGCTCCATATGTAGACCCTTGAGCGACATGGCCACCACACTCCTGAGGATATCGATCACTTGCATGAGAGATATCTCAACACCAGCGGCATCGGATATTAAGGCTGGCCCACATTGCAGAGATCACGAATCTCAACGAATAAACTACATTGCAAAGATTCTCAACAAGAATCTTACAATTCCAATCGATATAAAAAGTAAAATTTAATTGGGAACAAAACAAGAAAAAAAATTCAAAATAAACAACACTTTTGTAACTCCCTTAACAAAATGCCATCACAATACGCCTGCACTCCCCGACAACGGCGCAAAAAAACATGATGCGCTGACGTCAAGTGTATCGGTCGCTGTTAAGTAATAATGTGGGAATAACTTCCCCGAATATCGATCTCAAGGGAATGCAGGAAGGGTATGTGCTAACGATGTACAAAGATTGTCACTAAGAGCATAAACGAACGACAGGGGGGTTTGGTTTTGTTTCCTAAGTCTACTCAACAGAAATAAAACAAGTGCAGGTCGCCAGCACCGCTTCGCTTATGAATCTGTGAGTGCAGGCTGCAATTTCGTGCTTCGGTATGCGGAAGGAGGGAGAGCAAATGTGAAGGTGAGGGTCGTAAACACATCTTTGAAGACCAACTCTAGCCCTTGCTTCAGAGGGATCTAGTGCGCTAAAGATGGAATGGGAGCGGAGGCGAGTGCATCATAACTACAACAAAAATGAAACAAACTAAACATCCTTCATTCATAGACAAATGAAATGAAGTTAAAGTGTATTACAAGATTAAAGTTACATTCCAAAAGAGAAAAGGTAGAGAAAACCGCAAGATGAGAAGGCGTAGCCGTAGTTCTTGGTAGGAGTGGTGGGTTGTCAATCCACTTCATGACAGGTTCTTACAGCTCACACTGGATTTAGTAGAGAACTGGATTCCGCCAAACTTCCTTCCACTAACTCAGATCCACAGATCTTACACCTCAAAACCTGACAGGTTCCTACAGCTCAGACTTATACAAGTCCTACCTCAGATTCTTCCCAAGAACCCTACCTAAGGCAACAGTCCTACCTCAGACTTTAACACATGGCTTACAACTCAGCCTTTCAAAAGTCGTACACCTCAGGCTCTCAGCCCTACCTTAGACTTTATTAACACATGCTTACAACTCAAATTTAAGAAGATCTTACAAGTAAAATTGAATATTTAGAAGTATAGAAATTTCACCCAGATAAAACTTCTCAATTCGCTGTGAGCTTCTTGATCAGTTCTTGAACAAACTGTATACTTCAGATCCAACCTGACTTAGCTTTTTTAAAGCTTCTTGATTGAACAAAATAAGGTTGATCTGACTTGGAGTAAAAGTTGATCTTCAGAAAACTCCCTTCTTAGATTCATAAATAGATCTGAATCTTTCTTGCAGACTATTCAGGTTCTGCCTTCTTAAGGGTCCCCCCTTTCTTGTTGTTGAATTCTCTCTCTAGGTTTATGTTCATTTGATCCCTCTTAATTGCTTTCTTAATTGTTACTCCTAAATTGGTTATCAAGGATCAGTCCTTTATATAGAGTTTCTCAATGATTACCAGCTGATCCGGTTTGTAATAACTTTCTGACAGTTCTGACAAAGGTGTAATACTTATTATTTATCACAACTGTCCAGTCTTTAGTAGACAGCTGACTATACAATGACTTTATAACACAGCAGGAAACACTCATCAAATAACTTCACATGCGTCGACATAAAAAGACTAAGTGTCGACACAAGCCTTGATTATGTCGACACAACACTTAATGTGTCAACACAGTCATTCTTCTGCTTCTCGACATAGCTTATGTTTGTATGTGTCGACACAAGTCCTGTGTGTCGACACAACTACTCCTGGTCTCGAAATAACAGATGCTGACAGATGGCGTTGAGTGTATGTCCATACATCGTTGAGTGTGTGTCCACACAAGTCCTGTGTGTCGACACAACTGCTTCTAGCCGTGACAAAGCTGATGTTGACAAATGGCATTGAGTGTATGTCAAGATATCATTGAGTGCATGTCGGCACAAGTCCTGTGTGTCGACACAAGACATTCAAATTCAGTAAGGCTGTGGTTGAAAGATGGCGCTGAGTGTGTGTCGACACAAACCTTCTTTAGGTGTCGACATAATTCTTGGGTGTCGACATATGCCTTTCTTCTGGTGTCGACATAACTCCTGGGTATCGACACAACTTCTGCTTCAGGTGTCGACGCAATTCCTGCCTCAGGTGTCGACCCAATTCAGGGTGTCGACACAGCTTCATCTTTAGGTGTCGACACAATGCATGGGTGTCGACACATGCCTTGCTTCTAGTATCCATACAACTTCTTGGTGTCGACACAATTATTCACAAGTGTAGAAACTTGTACTTAGGAAATTTTCTTGCAAACCTTACACCTGCACACTGAAACTCAAAAATCCATCAAATACAAATTGATGTATATCAATGAGTAAGATGAGGCTTCTCCAAATCTGGTACATATTTTTTAGTGTACTTAACAGTGAATTCCAACGGCTACTCCCTTACAACCATAAGATAGTTGCCAAAAAAATAACCAAATTTTGTAATCACTTATCAATGACCTCATACACAACAAAAATCACTCTACGCTTGCATTCCCCGGCAATGGCGCCAAAAACTTGATGCATCGGCAAGTGCATCAGTCGCTGTCAGTAATAATTTTGCGAATAGCTTTCCCGAATGTCGATCTCGAGGGAATGCAGGTTACGTATCGTGATAGGGTCGTAGAAATATTGTTGCTAAGAGTTAAACGAAACAACAGAGGTTGGCTTATTATTCCTAGTGCTAAAAAAACAAAAAAAAAACTTATGTGGATCGTAAGCATCGCTTCGCTTGGTGGATGGAACTAATGCAGGCCGCTATTCCATGCTTCGTGAGGCGAATGGACGGAGCGCAAGTGGATGGAATGAACACACACACGGAGAGTGAGGGTCGTAATCAACTCTTCAACCACCAACACTATCCTTTGCTAGAGTGGTTCTAGTGCGCATGTGGAGTGGATGTGAATGGAGGCGAGTGCATCACAGATAATAAAAGAGGATGTAACTAACCCAAGTAAACTTCATTCATATACAAATAAAAGCAAGTTCAGGTTCATTACAAGCTTTAGAGTACAATCCAATATGGAGAAGAGGTAGAATTAAACGAAAGGGGGAAAGCATAACCGTGGTTCTTAGCCGAAATGGTGGGTTATCGTTCCACTTCTCGACTCAGACAATGGTTACTTTTGGAGGTAAATGTGTTATCAACCCATATGGCTTCCTCTATCTTCTTTCCTTTCCTTCAATCTTTTCTCACTTTTTCCCAAATTAGCACCGAAAGATCTTTGTTGCACACTGCTGGTGGCCGGGAACTCTCCGAAGGGTTGAAGATTACTTCGGATCGTTGGAGAAGGCTTCCCGGAGGATAGAGATGAGTGTAGGACCTGTGGGGGAGAAAAACGGTGCTCCGCATACAGCAGCGTGCCGGAAAATGAGATTGTGTTCCCTAATTCGCGGGAGTACGAGCTTAAATACGGTCAACAAAACATTAGAGCGCACGATCAGTGGAGCATGATCGATGGTCATGCGCACTGACAATTGATGATCGTGCGCTCTACTCTAGAGAAACCGATAGTTGGACAAAAAAATTATTATATATGCGCACGATCAGTGGTGCACGACCAGAAATTGTGTGGACATGTTCCCTTGATCGTGCGATTAGCAATGGCACCACTCTAGAAAAAAAGGGATAAAAATGGACGACCATAGGTTGTGCGCACTATGTCCAATGTTCGTGCGATTTTCCCAGACAGAACATGGAAAATGGAGAATAGTGCGCACGATCAGTGGCTCATAACCAGTGGTCGTGCACTATAGATCCAATGATCATGTAGTGTGCATGTACCATTTGGGGTTTGATGAAATGACCGTGCATGACCAGAGGTCGCGTGCTAAGGATTCTACTGATCGTGCGTGTGTAAAACGCATTATCAGTGGCGCTTTGGAGAAAAACATTCCCAAACATTCTCGAAACACTCACACGACCTTTATACCTATAGTAAAAATAGAAGAGCCACCGAAATGAGCATTCCACTTTCTCTAGACACATTAAAACACCAAGTAAAGGGAAAAAGTACAATAACTACGAAATCACACTGAAAACGGGCCTGAAGTGCACTTAACATGGAATGGACATAGTAACAAATACAAACAATTAGGGCTCTCAAGTGTAGTGCATCATCGAGAAAACTAGCTCATATGAGTCCAAAAATATATATAAATATATATTACTTGGACTCATCACCCCTCCTTGGCCGGCACGCAGTAAACCCCGTAGGGACAAGATCTGCCTCAAAGGCATGATATTCCTTCTCCGTGGGATTTCTATCCAAAAATGGGTTCTCGGCGAACTACTTGGCACAATTCGATCTCCCGTCAGCATCGGCCTGCGTCTTTCCCATTTTTAGCTGGTATTTATTTGAGTGGAAGTGGCGAGAAGTGTGCCAAAAGAAGAGTGTATGTCTGCATTAAGGGCGATGAGCTTGTTGGGTTATCTCGTGAGGGTTGGCATAACACTTTGTGCACGCAGCGGAAAGGAAAAGTACGAGAACAGCCCAAGAGAACTGGATCTGGCCATGATCGTTGTATCAAGAAGTAAACAAAATAACTAGGGCAAAATACCTTAGTGGCGTTTAGTCACAACTCAACGAAGATGCTCCAAGTATTGAGTGCTGTCGGTGGCGAGTTGTACGTGGAATAATATCCACGGCTCTGCAGAAATCCACACGAGCAGGAGAAACCCGAACAGCTCGTCGTACGAACGATCGGGAGGAAGACAGCCGCACCTTTGCAACTCCACGGACTGCTAGGTCCGTGCCAGGAGATGCAAGAACAACGACTATCGCCGGAAATGGGAGGGTCAGCGGAGCAGACACGGCGGCGGCGGAACACTTCCATCCAGCGATGTGCGGGATGCGGCGGAACGAGCGATCGGCGGAACTATTTCCGTCGGGTTCTAATCGGCCGCAAAAAGCACAAGTCCCTCACTTTTCCAAAACCCTAAGTGTCTATTTATACCAAAGGTATAAATAGACCTAAAGGAATGGCTATCCGCAGAACACACAGCATAGGGTCCCTGGGAGAATTCGGCGAGAATCGGCAAAGGCGTTCGGCGAGAATCATCCGCCAAGTCATCGAGAATCAGGGACGATTCTCGACGAATGGCCTTTAGTCATCGAGTCATACTCGATAACTCTCGACGATACTCGTCGATCGGCGAGAATCATCAGGCAGATTCGGCGAGAATCAATGGATAGTCCCGACGACTAAGTCTTTGATTCTCGACGAATCTATCAGATTGATTCTCAACTAAAACCCCATAGTCGTCCAGACATTCTCGACGACATTGCCTTGGTCGTCGAGACATTCTCGACGATTTGCCTTGGTCGTCGAGACATTCTCGACGACCTTTCGACTATCCATGCCCTATGAACTTTATTGGCAACAATTGCCTGACCCCATACATAATGGTGATTGGTAACCTTTACCAATACGGTCAATCTTCCAGCTCCTCCACAGCTCTTATGTGCGACCCTGCAGGCTCATATCGCGTTGGTAGTGAGATTACATGTTTGACAACTTCTAGATCACCATTGTAACTCCAATAGTCTCCCACTTGATCTTGGAAGTATCAAACCATAAACCTCACAAACAATGAGCGGCATCTAGCAATGCATCATTGCTCCCCAAGCAATACGAGTTTATAACTCATAAGCCTTCATGAACAATGTATCAGCGTTGTCTTTGTCCCTTTGTCCCTTACATCCGGAAAGAACTAGAGGCATGGACCGTGTCACCCTCATAATAGCTCAATCCAAGTTTCCTGATCTAGAACGGACATCCAGAGAATGGTGAGGCCAATATCACATATTGACTCCACCAAGCATGGCCATGCATTTCTCAGTCCAGTTCCATCAAGGGGCCCATGGATGCAACTCCTGTCATATAGGAGGACAAATTCCATATCTGCTCACACACAAACACCCAAATGATTCGTAACGTGCCCAACAACCACCCTTATCATCAACCTTTCTCAAGGAAGACTTTAGATGGCATCAAAGCATGCTCTTCCTCACTTGATGAATGCTGTGACTTCAGGTCAAAGGACAACAACACCATTGTCAATAGAGACCTACTTGTGACACGATTAGATAACAAACCACAAAGTAGTCTCTGGTTGGGTCTGTCCAGTACAACTTGTTCACTAACAAGTACCCACGTGATGACTTGATATCACAATATCATGACCTGTGAGAACTGGTCATCAGTCAACGCACGTGCTAGTCTTCATGTATCATCATTACCCTTAGATCCTATGATGATACCACGACCAGGGACTTTTAAGAATGAAGCTTCAAATGAATCATAGGCTCTCACATTCAAGTCACGTACTTTATGTCCTATGGAAGCGAACATTCTAAGGGTATTCATTATGTTAACATTTAACTATCATATAGAAAAACCATAATAACGGAATATGCCATTAATTGTAAAAAGAAAATCTAGGTACACAATTCATCATATGAATAAACAATAAACAGCCAACAGAATATATCTTTACATGCAACCCACAAGGCTCCCACTAGACTTGATCATTCAGGTATCGTATACCCATTGATCTAGTATAACCATCATGCTATCTCTGCGCGAGAGGCTTTGTCAGTGGATCTGCAATATTCTCCTCAGTCGGCACTCTGCAAATGTTCACATCTCCTCGTTCGACAATCTCACGAATAAGATGGAACCGCCGAAGTATGTGCTTGGAGAGCTGATGGGATCTAGGTTCCTTAGATTGTGCAATTGCACCATTGTTATCACAGTAGAGAACTACGGGACCAACAATGCTAGGAACTACATCAAGCTCGCCGATGAATTTCCTTATCCATACAGCCTCCTTCGCTGCATTAGCTGCAGCGATATACTCGGCTTCCGTTGTAGAATCAGCAACTGTCTCTTACTTGGAACTCTTCCAGCTCACAGCTCCTCCATTTAGGCAAAACACAAACCCTGACTGAGACTTTGAATCGTCCCTATCAGTTTGGAAGCTAGCATCCGTGTAACCACTTACAACGAGCTCTTCCTCTCCACCATACACCAATAACACATCCTTAGTCCTTCTCAAGTACTTCAGGATATTCTTGACTGCAATCCAGTGACACTCACCGGGGTCTGACTGATACCTGGTAGTCATACTTAAATCAAAGGAGACATCGGGTCGAGTACATAACATTGCATACATGATTGATCCAATTGCCGAAGCATATGGAATCAACTTCATGTGGTCCTTATCTTCACAAGATTTTTGACACTGGTCCTTAGAGAGATTCACACCATGAGATATGGGCAAAAATCCTTTCTTGGACTCAAGCATGTTGAACCGCTTCAACACCTTATCAATGTATGTACTCTGGGTCAAACCCAGCAACTTCTTCGATCTATCTCTATAGATCTTAATACCAAGTATATAAGTCGCTTCACCCAAATCCTTCATAGAAAAGCAGTTCCCTAGGTTGTTCTTAACAACTTTCAGGGTAGGAATGTCATTCCCAATCAACAGTATGTCATCTACATACAGTATCAGGAAGACAATAATGCTCCCACTGATTCGCTTGTAAACACAAGGCTCATCTTCATTCTTGATGAAACCAAACTCTTTGATTTTCTCATCAAAACGAAGATTCCAACTTCGAGAGGCCTGTTTCAGTCCATATATGGACCTATTCAGCTTGCATATCTTAGTGGCTTCATTTGGGGATACAAAACCCTCGGGTTATGTCATGTACACTTCCTCAAGGAGGTTTCCATTAAGGAAAGCTGTTTTGACATCCATCTGCCAGATCTCGTAGTCATAATACGCAGCAATAGCAAGCAATATCCTTATGGACTTTACCATGGCAACAGGGGAAAAGGTTTCATCATAGTCAATACCATGAATTTATCTAAAACCCTTAGCCACCAGTCGCCCTTTGAATGTCTGTACATTCCCATCCATGTCGGTCTTCTTCTTGAAGACCCACTTGCACCCTATGGGTCGTACCCCTTCAGGTGGTTCCACCAAGTTCCAAACTTGGTTTGCATACATGGAGTCCATTTCGGATTTCATAGCCTCAAGCCATTTGTCGGAGTCCGGTCCATTCATAGCCTCTTGGTAGGTTGCTGGTTCATCATCATAATCCATTAGCAACACATTACCTATTTGAGACACGAGAAATCCATATCTCTCAAGCTCAAATCTTGGTCTACCAGATCTACGCAGGACATGTGTTTCTTGAGTAGGTTCTCTAGCTACAACACCTTGTAGTCCTAATTCAGAATCCAATTCTGGTTCATTCACTATTTATGGTTCTTGAACTTCTTCAAGTTCTACCTTTTCAGTCTTTCTTGATAAGAACTCTTTCTCCAAGAAGACACCGGTCCTTGCGACAAACACCTTGCCCTCGGACGGTAGGTAAAAGTAATATCCTTTCGTTTCCTTAGGATATCCCACCAGATAACATTTATTTGATTTAGGTTCCAGCTTGTCAGGCATTTGACGTCGCACGTATGCCTCACAGCCCCAAATTTTAATGAACGACATACTAGGACGTTTCCCAGTCCATATCTCATATGGTGTCTTCAGAACCGTTTTTGTTGGAGCGCGATTCAGTGTCATAGCAGCAGTCTCTAAAGCAAAACCCCAAAAGGAAACAGGCAAGTCTGCATGACTCATCATCGAACGTACCATGTCTAACAGAGTACGATTTCTCCTCTCAGACACACCATTGTGCTGTGGTGTTCTAGGTGGAGTGAGCTGTGATATAATACCACACTCTTTCAGATGATCACGGAACTCGTGACTCAGGTATTCACCACCTCGATCGGATCGGAGTGCTTTAACCCTTTTGCCCAACTGGTTTTCTACTTCATTCTTGAACTCTTTGAACTTTTCAAAGGTCTCGGATTTGCACTTCATAAGATACACATATCCGTATCTACTGAAATCATCAGTAAATGTAACGAAGTAGAAATACCCACCTCTAGCCATGGAACTCATGGGTCCGCATACATCACTATGTACAACACCCAAGAGATCCTCAGCCCTCTCAGTATAACGAGTGAAAGGAGCTTTTATCATTTTGCCTAACAAACAAGATTCGCATCGCTCAAATGATTCATAATCAAATGAGTCCAAAAGTCCATACTTATGGAGCTTGGATATGCGCTTCTCGTTTATATGGCCCAAACGACAATGCCAGAGATACGTAGGGTTTGAGTCATTTGTTCTTAGTCTTTTATTATTTTCTACATTATAGATCATATGGTCTAAGTTCAAAACATAAAGACCATTAAACAGTTGGGCTACAGCATAACAAACATCATTCTTAAATATGGAACAACAGTTGTTCTTAATTATAAAAGAAAATCCAATCATGTCCAGACATGAAATAGATATAATGTTTCTAGTTATGGCCGGAACAAAATAACAATTATCTAGTTCTATTACAAGCCCACTGGGCAAAGAAAGACGGTAAACCCCTACGGCTACAGCAGCAACTCTTGCTCCATTGCCGACACGCAGGTCCACCTCCCCTTTACTCAGCAATCTTCTCCTTTCCAGTTCCTGCACATTTGTACAAATGTGAGAACCACGTCCGGTATCCAATACCCAAGATGAAGTAGCAGAAAGGTTTATCTCTATAACATAAATATCTGAAGCGGAAGTCATACCTCCCTTCATTTTCTGCAGACCCTCAATATAAGAAGGACAGTTCCTCCTCCAATGACCAGCCTTGCCACAGTGGTGGCATTTCCCTTCCTTCACCGTGCTTTTCTTCTTCTTCAGTGTAGAAGACTTGGGCTCAAGATGTGACTTAGGTCCCACCTTCGTCTTCTTGAAGCCCTTGGCCTTGCCCTTGCCCTTATGCACCATCAGTATGGGGTTGGTAGGCTTGGCCTTCTTCATATTGATTTCGGCAGTTCTCAACATGCCTAGGAGTTCGGGCAGTGTCTTGTCTATTTCATTCATGTTATAGTTCAAGACAAACTGCTCGTAGCTGTCCGGCAACGATTGTAGGATCAGATCTGTGGCCAACTCTTGACAAAGAGAAAAACCCAGCCTTTCAAGGTTCTCTATATACCCAATCATCTTGAGTACGTGAGTCCCTACTGAGTCTCGAACTCCCATCTTGCACTGAAACAACGCTTTCGTGACGTCGAACCTCTCTTGACGAGCCTGCCCTTGAAACATTTTCTTGAGATGCTCGTCAATCTCCTTGCACCCCATGTTCTCATGTTGCCTTTGGAGCTCAGAGTTCATGGTGGCAAGCATGAGGCATTCGATGTCTAAAGCATCATTGGTATACTTCTTGTAAGCATCCTTATCAGCACGGGAAGAATTCCCGGTCGGCACCTCGGGGGATTCTTCTTCCAAGACATAGAGCTTTCGCTCTTGCCTGAGAACAATTCTCAAGCTCCTGTACCAGTCCATGTAGTTAGTCCCATTGAGCTTATCCTTCTCAAGGATGGCTCTCAGCGACAAAGTGGAGTGTGAACCACTTGCCATGGAATTCTACAAGAATTCATGCAAAATAAAATCAGTACCAAAGTTTCAAAATACAATTTATTTTAATTTGGACTCTAATTAAAACTCCCACTATTTTATTCGAACTAATAGCCCTCACTATCAATTCGGAGAGTTCATGCGAGCTACTCTCTTAGTAGACAAGATCCGTATTTCACCAACACATTGAGTCAGCTTTGGCTTTCCTCTCACGATGTAGTTATTTAGGTAGGCAACGCTTGCCAATTGCATCCTCATGCAATTCTTGTATGGTTGGTGAATAACTCTTTATTCGCATCCATCATATGGTGCATGCCAACCCTATGCCTCTAGGCGCTCAACCTTTGAGGTCACCTAGTTAAGTGGGGCCCGATGTCGACAATGGGATATCACAATTATCCGCTCGCACCCTTACCAAGATAGATTAATGCACCTTGCTTTGGCAAGCCCACACTTCATCAATCGAGGCAGGAAGAGTGTCATCCATCGGAAGGCATCCGAACACTTAATGTTTGATGAAGGGATTTAAATTTTTGATAGTACGTTAACAATTAACCATGATCAACATTTGATCAATGTGCACATCTAAATAAAATAAAATATTTCTAGAATCCTCATGCATCCCTTATGTGCACAACAAGACACTATCAACATTTGATAGAGCAAAGGGCTAAATCTGAACATATGGACATTTCCACATATTCAGGTTTACATGCATTGGACAAAGGGGAAAGGCAACTCAACTTAAAGCAGTAGACAAGCTCATCTCTCTTTGTTGGATTCAAAATCCAAAACAAAATTCGAGGGATGCTTACTGCTAAGGAGACAACAACTTCTACAATTAGAAATTGCTACGAAATCGCAGACGTTCCTGGCGGGGTTCCAAGGGGCAGCGCCCCTGGCGGTGGTCCCGCTGACCGATCAGCGGGCGGGGTGAAGGGGCAGAGCCCCTGCGGGGTGCGGGGCAGCGCCCCGACCAAATTTTGCAAAATCACCACCGATTTCCCTTTGGAAAAATCATCAACAATTGATGTTCCAGGAATAAATCTAGACATTTAGAACACTTCTAAATCCCTAGGTTTACACGTGTTGGAATTCTCTAACTTCCAATACAACAATCATGGCCGCAACCTCCCTCTGATACCACTGTTGGGTTATCTCGTGAGGGTTGGCACAACACTTTGTGCACGCAGCGGAAAGGAAAAGTACGAGAACAGCCCAAGAGAACTGGATCTGGCCATGATCGTTGTATCAAGAAGTAAACAAAATAACTAGGGCAAAATACCTTAGTGGCGTTGAGTCACAACTCAACGAAGATGCTCCAAGTATTGAGTGCTGTCGGTGGCGAGTTGTACGTGGAATAATATCCACGTCTCTGCAGAAATCCACATGAGCAGGAGAAACCCGAACAGCTCGTCGCACGAACGATCGGGAGGAAGACAGCCGCACCTTTGCAACTCCACGGACTGCTAGGTCCGTGCCAGGAGATGCAAGAAAACCGACTATCGCCGGAAATGGGAGGGTCAGCGGAGCAGACACGGCGGCGGCGGAACACTTCCGTCCAGCGATGTGCGGGATGCGGCGGAACGAACGATCGGCGGAACTATTTCCGTCGGGTTCTAATCGGCCGCAAAAAGCACAAGTCCCTCACTTTTCCAAAACCCTAAGTGTCTATTTATACCAAAGGTATAAATAGACCTAAAGGAATGGCTATCCGCAGACCACACAGCATAGGGTCCCTGGGAGAATTCGGCGAGAATCGGCAAAGGCGTTCGGCGAGAATCATCCGCCAAGTCATCGAGAATCAGGGACGATTCTCGACGAATGGCCTTTAGTAATCGAGTCATACTCGATAACTCTCGACGATACTCGTCGATCGGCGAGAATCATCAGGCAGATTCGGCGAGAATCAATGGATAGTCCCGACGACTAAGTCTTTGATTCTCGACGAATCTATCAGATTGATTCTCAACTAAAACCCCATAGTCGTCGAGACATTCTCGACGACATTGCCTTGGTCGTCGAGACATTCTCGACGATTTGCCTTGGTCGTCGAGACATTCTCGACGACCTTTCGACTATCCATGCCCTATGAACTTTATTGGCAACAATTACTTGACCCCATACATAATGGTGATTGGTAACCTTTACCTATACGGTCAATCTTCCAGCTCCTCCACAGCTCTTATGTGCGACCCTGCAGGCTCATATCGCGTTGGCAGTGAGATTACATGTTTGACAACTTCTAGATCACCATGGTAACTCCAACAGAGCTGGGGGTAGGTAAGGGGTCCTATTTATAGAAAACGAATTAAGGCTTGCCCACTCGCCTATCTAACCCACCTTGCGCACCCCCATCTCGCGAGTTCTCATGACCTATGTAATGCCCCTGCATTTTCAGTGTTTTTTTTATTCCCGTAGTGACGTATTTTTGACGTCAGGGCATTACGTTGATGAATAGTTAACGGGTGTCATTTGTTGGAGCATGGGTTTGCTCAGTGGGTATTCATGTGTGGTTGGTTTTGTCTTGGTTTTGCACCTTCCCTTATTAGTCGGGTCTGTTTTAGTGACTTGGTGGAGCTTTTTAGTGGAATATGGTGGAGTTTTGACTTCGGGTGGTGTTTTACGCAAGTTTGGTTTGTTAGATTGGGATTTCGACTTTGTCGTTGGATTCGTAGAATCGATATTTAGCTACGATGTGATTTTCATAAGATTCCGAGTTGGTTAAGATTTCGGGTCGTTTTGACGTTATTTAAATAATTAATATTAAATTATATATATCTATACAATATTAAAAAGATATACTGCTGCATTCAAATAGCGTGAGTTCAAAAATATAACAAAAAATAACAACTATCGATTCTTAATCGATCAAAAAATGAACGGCGGATGTGATGACAAAATCTTATAAAGTAACTGGCTCCCTAACCATAAACCCGCAAAACCCCGTGAAATACCGCCCGGCTCCCTTCGTCCCGTGAACGCCCTTCTTCTTCCCAACTCTTCTTCTCTCTAACACGATCCTCTAGAGAATCGAATCGTCCGCCAATGACCTCCACTGCCAACCTTCCCGCAACCGACGCACTCAAACACAGGAACTTCTCTTTCAACAGTCGACGTGATTTTCAAAGCCGCCAGAAGAGCTGTGAGAACACGTTCTTCTCTCCCTCTATCCATTTTGATTTAACCTCCAGTCTTCCTCCAACCAAATCAGCATTTCTTAGTGTTTCTGATATCCTTTCATTTATAATAATTATTCACTGTTATTTTTGATTTTTAATCAAGGTTTCACTGATTTCTTTCATTCTCTTGGACATTTCACTGACTTCCTTCTACCAATTTATTTACAGATCTTTAATGATTTTATTTATATATTCTTGATTACTTCTATTGGAACATGATTTCGGATTTGTTCTACTGATTTAGGTATAGGGATTTACAACAGGTGCAGAATAACTTCTAAGAGATAAAAATTGGTTGTTTGAACTGACAGATTTCTGATTCAACTAATTATTCATGCTTATGTTTTAGTTTTACTTTTAGATCTGTTTTAGTTTTAGTTTGGGATTCTGTTTCAGATCTGATTTCTAATTCACATTTTTGTTTATGTGCATTATAGTTTGTTTCGCGGTTTCCAAGAGATAGAAGCTACATTTCAAGGTATGAAATGCTCTAAGTTTACCTTTTTTGTACAAAGATTTGTTGAAGTTATTGTACTTTTTATAAGTGAACTTTTGGCACCGTTAGGTTATGTGATGAATAACCATGCTTTTGTTCTTGCTGCTTCACTGTTAGTGTTACTTATTGGACATGTCTCCTCTTCCTCTTATTGAACTTTTTGTACTGTAAGGTTATGTGCGGAATAACCATGTTTTTTTTCTTGCTGCTTTATTGTTAGTGTTACTTATTGGACGTATCTCCTCTTCATCTAAATGCATATTCAATTTCAACATCAAAATAGTACTGCATCAATTCCTACGACCGCTCCCTTTTTAACACCAAAGGTCCTTCAGCGTGTCATAAATGAATCAAAACAATGCCATCAACACAAGCGAACATCAACATCGACCGATGCACTACATTACAGAACATGAACTGGCGGTGTAAAATGGGACAACCGAGACAACTGCCATCACCACCAATCAAGGCAATCACAATTTAGAAAACAATGCAACGCCAGCTCCAAATGAAACAACCGTATAGAACCCTCACCTCTGATTTCAACAATAATTACATACGGTATTACATCGTTCATATTTACTATAACATTCAAAAAAAACTTACTGCAATCTAATTATAACTGTTTTCTTTCTGAAATGTCTTTTAAAACCAAAAATAAACAGAAAATGACCTTTATGTCGATAATGCAACTACCTTACTACCAAGAGCAAAGCGGTAGAGAGGGAGACCACCAATTGCGCGAGAAATAACCACTGCAGCACCACGACAACCACTACCCAGAGGAAGGCCTCCAATATACACATCAACTCAACACCGACGAGAAGCAATTAATGCCCGACAAAAGGAAAATCGCCGTGCTCGACAACGCAACCTAGAACATCCAAAATCCAAAATGACGCTGCAATCACAACAGACATTGATGAAGAAATGCAACTTGAGGATGATCAAAACACAATACATGGTAGAACTCTATCGACACACAAGCAAATAAACCTTACAAGTAAGAACATTAATACTAGTTAGTGTCACTATAATCTAATTACTATCACACAGGAAATGTGCCTAATCATGGATCAACTGGCCATTTGATTGCAAGAAACTGTTATCCGGCAAAAAATGTTCCTCCAGTACCTCTCTGTTAACCTACAACTTGCAGTCATTATCACGCTAAGCTTTTTCACAATGAGTCTACGACAATATGTAATAAAGGAGCATTGGTAGATGTACCAGATATTCTAGTACCACTCGAGCTTCTAGAAGTGTTTACAGTACAAACTACAGAAGGACGTAATTTCAGACAGAATATATGTTCATACAACCATGTATTTTCCTTCACCTCAATGGGAGTTACATTTGATGAAAGTATGCCGACATTCAATCAGATTATCTACACTTTTAGAGCACACGGTGCAATATATCGTAGAATTGGATCTCTTTTACAAGAATACGGTAGTAGACCATATTTTTTTGTAAATGTTCATTTATGATACAGAGCACAAAATGGAAAATAGGTTGAATGAGAGTCCCGACCTCGCTGTACACACACTTGAAAATACTCTAGCTTACTAGATGCGGTAAATCCATTTGTCCAGACCTTACGGCAATTAGCAAGACACTCAGATCTCCACCAATGCAGACTTCTGATTAAAGAAAGGCCTTCAATAGAGCATCAATACTCCCTTCCAACAACATCACAGGTTGTAGCCATATTAGTTGACGCAGATGATTTCATGGAGGCAAATGATAGAGATATAATTATAGACATATTCTGGAGAACTATTGCCGGTAGAAGAATATTCGGGGTTCTATAACCCTCTACAATATCCTGTGCTATTTTCACAAGGCTCATATGGCTGGCGTGGTGAAAAATAATTGCATCGTGTAGAACGAACAAGCTATTGTGACTACTATTCCTACCAACTACAGGTTCTTCAACAGTTGAACTATATTTAGCATGACATAATATTATAAATGAATCTTTACTAAATTATACTATCTACATATTGATCCGTGCAAACCAAAATTCCTTACTTCACTACGCAAGCCGTCTACTACAACAGTACATCATCGATATGTACATAAAAGTTGAAACACAAAAACTACGGTGGATTAGATCGCACCAAAGTGATGTGAGAGCCGAGCTATACCAAGGATTGTTGGATTGCTTGCAAAGCAATGAAATTAACGCAGGTACATACATTCACCATTTTTTTTTAAACATATATAACGGAAACAAGTTTACCTTCTTTCCGTTGGTGTTAACCTTCCATCACTCTAAGTAATGTCGGTCGTAGGATAATTTTTCCATCTTCTTTTATTGGAAGTCCAAGTGATATGTTCCATAGATATCAAGACGCTATGGCAGTTGTACGAAATTTTGGAAGGCCGGACATTTTTTTAACGAGGACTTGCAATCCTTAGTGGCTAGAGAAAATAAACGAGCTTTATCCAGGACAAACAACGCAAGATCAACCTAATTTAATCTCAAGAATATTTCAAGAAAAATTTCAATGTCTAAAGAGCGACATCTTCCATAAGGGCATCCTGGGTAGAGTTATGGCACACGTTCATGTGGTGAAATTTCAAAAAAGAGGTCTTCCACACGCACATATGTTATTTATATTCAATGACCACGATAATCTAAGTAGTCCTGATGATTACGATTGCGTTGTCAGAGCTAAAATTCCAATACAAATATAAGAACAATATTTACACAACGCAGTGCTTAGACATATATTGCATGGACCATTCGGACATTTACGATCAAATGCGCAGTGCATGAAAAATAATGTATGCAAAAAAGGGTTTCCAAAACCTTTTGTGGAATCCACAACACAAGGATTGGATTCATACCCACTCTACCATCATCATGATGACAACAGAGAAATTCCTCTTAGAAGAGATGGGGACTTTATGCCTGACAATGGTTGGCTAATTCCGTACAACCTATATCTTTTACTTGAATACCACTGCCACATTAATACGGAAATTTGTAGCAGCATTAAGACTATCAAATATTTGTACAAGTACGTGTATCGGAGTCCTGACTGGGTTGCATTCGAGGTGTGCCCTGGGCCCATCTATGATGAAGTAAGTAAATAAGTCGACGGTCATTGGATTTGTGCGCCCGAGGCATCGTGAAAGCTTTTCAAGTTCCACAAGTACCAAACATTTCCTTCTATAGTTCGATTGAAAAAACATCAGCCAGATGTACAATAGGTCTAATTTTGAAGCAATCAATCTATTTTCGATGTACTGGTTAACGAACGGAATTCACGAATAATGCTAACAGAGTTCTTTGAGACATACAATAATGGATTAGAAACCGTTCATTAATTATATGTTGAGTTAGCAAAACATTTTAGGTGGTTAACACCTTCACGAAAATGGATAAGAAAAGTTCAGAATCAGACAGTAGTAGGATTTATGTACGTTGTATCTCCAACCATGGGTGAGTGCTTCTATTTATGTCTTTTACTTAATCATATTCCAGCGCCAACATTGTTTAATTATTTATATACCGTTCATGGTGTTCGTTACACAACTTTTAAGGAAGCTGCTAAGAAACGAGGTATACACGAAGAAGACAATACCATCAGACAATGCCTAGCGGAAGCCAGAAATTTTACAATGCCTGCAGCACTACGAAGATTATTTGCAATAATTTTATTGTATTGCCAACTGATTAGTATAAGAGCCCAATGGGATGAAAACCATGTTGCAATGATCGAAGATTACGGTAGCACAAGCAATGTAAATAGTGAATTCTTAATAAACACATTACTGTGTGAGTTAAACATAATCTTTGAGCAATATAACAAAAACACAAAAGTTTTCAACTTGCCATGGTTGAGTGAGGGCATACAATACACAGTAGAACTACTAGGTTTGGTTGATAGTGAAATGTCAATTCATATATCTACAATGGACCTAAATAATACATCACTATTAAATCATGGACAACAAATAAGCATACAACACTATATGCACTTGCATAAGAGAAGGAAATGGAGGTATTTTCATCGTTGATGGCCCTGGTGGAACTGGTAAAACTTTCCTCTATCGAACTATACTGGCAACTTTCTGCAAAAAAGGGCGTATGTATTGTGATAGCAACTACAACATCCGGAATAGCAACAAATTTACTCCCAGGTGGCTGCACAGCTCACTCTAGGTTCAAAATACCTATAAAACTAGAGAATGTATTAAACTGCGGCATCAGTAAAGAATCTGATCTGCGAAAGTTGATTGAAATTTCATCCGCAATAATTTTGAATGAGGCACCCATGGCCAACAAGAAAACATTCGAAATTCTATACCAAACATTGAAAGATATATTAGAAATAATCAAGCCTTTAGGTGGGAAGGTTCTTATCATAGGAGGAGATTTCATGCAGGTGATGCCCGTTGTTGTGAATGGCACGAAACTGGAAATAATTCTCTCATGCATCATTGAGTCTCACTTATGGGCAGGTGTCAAGTTGCTTACATTAAAAGAAAATATGAAGGCACGCAATGATATGGAATTTCCAGATTCTTGCTAATGGTTCGAAATGAGGTGGAGCCAACAATAGAAGATGACATGATTCGCCTTCTTGATTCAATTATTATGCCTTGGGAAGGAGAGCAATCAATTAAAGACTTAATAAATTTTGTTTTTCCCAATATGCAAACTTACAATGTCAACAATACTGATCTCGAGTATATGGTGACAAGAGCTATAATAACTCCATTAAATGAAGATGTTAAAAAATTTAACGAAATATGCATGGAAATGTTCCCGGTGGATAACACAACTTATTACTCTTTCGACTAGTTTCAGATGATGACCATAACTTATATCTAATGGAATTTTTAAACCCTATTAGTCCTGGTAATCTACCAACACATAAGCTATCACTGAAGCGTGGCTGTCCAATTATGCTTCTCTAAAATATAGATCCCAAAATTGGATTATGCAATGGCACACGGCTAATTTTTCGCAGATTTGGAAGAAATATCATTGAAGCAACTATATTGATAGGGCATTTTAAGGGTCTCAGAGTTTTCATTCCATGCATACCTATAAAAAGTGTAGAAGATTACAAAATGCCATTTGAACTAATAAGGAAGCAATTTCCTATCAGATTGAGTTTTACATTAACAATTAACCAGGCTCAGGGGCAAACAATTGGAAATGTCAGAACTTATCTTCAAAATCACGTCTTCACTCTTGTCCAGTTGTATGTTCTTTATCAAGAGGGGTATCAACGCAATCCACAAGTTTTTTGGTCAAAAACTATGTTATTGAAGGTCATAAGGGTGTGTTCACAAAAAATATGGTCTTTTAGGAGATTTTTGAATGGGTCGACCCGACGACAACAATAAGGTATGACATCGACTATAACCACGCAACTGTTTAGTTCATTCCATTACATGTAGTGAAAAAAATTCTACCTTTTATATGTTATAAAAAAATTATTTATTTATCTGGTTTCATATACTGAACGGTGATTAAAATTTTAATAAAAGAAGATTACTGGCAAAAGACAGGGACTGTAGAATTCGACTGAACGACTTTACAAAGAAAAATAAGGGCAATGAAATGCGAACATAAATAAATGAATGTTGAAGAAGATGGAGGGCAAAGTGACAATTGAAATGAACATGAGTCGATGTCTTATAATTGTTTAGTGGTTGTCGTTTGATAATATGAGTTTACAAATTTCAAGGAATGTTCTGAATATCACACATTTATATATATTTATAATGTTTTCCTTAAATTTTTGAACATTTAAAATGCACGAAATTCTCTCTTCAGGAAAATATTTTGTCACCCCCATGACAAATGTCCTACCCATGACAATTATCGCCCCCACGACAAAAGTTGTCACCAATGACAAATGTCGCACCATAGCCGAATATCACACCTTCGCCCAATATTGCACCATCATCGAATGTCGCACCCTCATTGAATGTCGCACAATCGCCGAATGTCGCACCCCCGCCGAATGTTGCACCTGCGCCGAATGTTGCACCCCCGCCGAATGTCGTACCCCAACCGAATGTCGCACCCCCGCCGAATGTCGCACCCCCACCGAATGTCGCACCCCCGCTGAATGTTGCACCCCGCCGATACCCCTCGGGCCGAAGGCCCGTGCCTGTCACTCGTAAATATAAGTATAAAAAGGAATTCGTCACGTCAAAAACCCTATTCATCATCTTCACTACCCGAGCGACGGCGGTTTCATCAGAAGAAGAGGAGAGGCGACTTCACGTGCGATTGACCGACAATAGAGAGCAATTCTATTGTAAATTTTGTCAATTTATTAGAGAATTGGAGAGCTCTCGCTAATATCTACGCTTTCGTGGTAAGCTATTCCCGATTCCTCGATTTTTAGGTGTTAGTTTTTATGAGTTTGACCTCCTTCACACATAAGTTTCAGGAAATGTTGTTAAGGCCATTTGGCGGCCAATTCTTGTTGCGGTGCGAGCGGGCTACATTTATCTAGAGTCTCAAGGCAAGTGGATTTTCCCTCCATACATGTCCATTTCTAGATTATTTTCTTCATTCTTTCCTCCTCCCTTAGAGAGTAGGATTAGTGTAACTTAAATATTAAAGAACTCCTATAGTAAGGGCATGTTTTCGGCCAAGGCATGGAGACTAGGTTTGGGATTTTAAGTAGCATTTACTCTATATCGAAAGGTAGTGTTCAGCGGGTTTAGGCTATAAATTTTCTAGGTATCATAGCCGAGTTCGCCGAGTTTAGGTACATAGGATTCGTCGAGTGTCGAATGTAGAATTTGTTGAGTATGGAGGTATTTAGTCTGGGAATAATTAAGCGAGTATTAATACACTTCGCCGAGTATAGGTTAAGATAGATTCGGCGAGTATCGCCGAATTGCGTTAAGGTAATTTCGTCGAGTAACATTTAGGATTCATTGAGTGTCACCGAATTTTATTAAGGAAAATTCGGCGAGTTTTTAGGAGGATCGTCGAGTATAGTCTATGTCTAGTAATAGTCGAGTGGTCGTTAAAGCTATGGAAAATTCGGCATGTATTGTAGTTATTCGCTCAGTATTCCAAGTCTTATTCCCCAAGTATAGTAGCAATTTGTCGAGTATCGTTAGTCTATTCATCGAATATCATTACTCTTTACCGAGTATCGCAAGTCTTCTTCGCCGAGTATTGTGGAATTTTGCCAAGTATCCATGTAGTTCGTCGGGTATACTAGCCAAATTTTGCTAGGAATTAGAATATTGTCGTCATTTTGTGTCTGATTTGTCGAGTTTGGGCCTTAGGGTATATTTTTTGGTATTTGATATCGCTGAGTTGGACCTTAGTGTTATTTGGGGTTTTATTCCTCCGTTTGAGATGTCTTGTGGTTTAGGTTGTGGTTTTATATGTATTAAATGTATTTTTGTGTGGACATGGTTGGCTATGAATCTTTTTGTAACGACCCTGGCGCGTACGTAACAGCGTTACGGCTCCGCCCTCCAGGCATCGCTACCGGGCAGCAGCCCAAGCACCCCAACCCCTCTCCCTCCACGGGCGGGTTGTTGGTGGACACAACCTCCCTTTGATGAGCGAACTCGACAGTTAAGTTGGGCCGTACGGGGACATCCCAGGAGGTCACCCATCCCAGTACTACTCTCGTCCAAGCACGCTTAACTATGGAGTTCTTTCAACCTTCATCACTAATTGAGCTGCAGATTGTAACACCCCAAAAAGACCCCGAAAAGACTCAAAATGGTTTTGAGGTGCAGGTCAGTTTACACGGCCTGGGACACGGGCGTGTCCCAGGGCGTGTCGGGGGTACATGGCCTGGGACACGGGCGTGTCCCAGGGTGTGTCACTCAAATAAAAATGCGGTCCGAGTCAGAAGATTACACGGACTTGAACCAAGCCTTGAACACGGGCGTGTCAGGTTGGACACGGGCGTGTACGATGCCGTGTTCCGACCCGTGTACTGCTTGCAGCTCGATGAGGCGGGGGTGACACGGGCGTGTCTCAGGAATGACACGGGCATATCAGGTTCGACACGGGCGTGTCGATGCCCGTGTTCTGGTAAATCTCAGTAGGTACGAATACCGCGTGTGCCGCTTAAGGGTACACGGCCTGTGACACGGGCGTGTCACAGGCCGTGTCAGCCAAAAATTGAGTTTTTGGGCAAATCGTGGCCGTTCAGATTTCTCTCTTTTGATCCAAGGGCTCAGGTGATTTCCTGGCTGGATTTAATCCGTAGAGGCTGATGAAGAAAGTCATTCTTCATTTGCTTAAGGAAGAGAGAAAGAGAGAGGAGGAAGAAGAAGGAGGAGGAGATCAAGCCACCGGCAGAGCTCCCGTGGTCCGATTCGTGATCCGGAGCCGGCGTTGTGAAGGCAAGGCTGCTGCGGTTCTTTCTCACCGGCTAGTTTTCGATGGCTCCTAAGATATCGACAAGGGTAACGATCTCCCTTCTTGGACATGTGAAGTCCTTCTTTTCTGCATTGCATAGGGAAAACCCTTCCCCGCGAGAGTGCGGTGGGTTGTGGTGTCCCTTGGGGTAGATATGTGAAGTCCCCCTTATTAGAGGCCGGAATTGGAGTACGGCTCTAGGCATGCTGTGTGAAGCCCATCTGGACATGGTCTGGATTGGTGATGCTTGTTTGCATATCGGAGAAGGCTCCATGATTATGGCTTGTGTTGCCTTGTGCCTACCTGTTGCTTGGTGCAGCAGGAAGTACTGGATGATGTCCAGGAAATGAAGAGGGTTGGATGTAAATCTTGTGGCCATACGTTGCCACTTTATGAGCGGTTGAGCCGTTGGGCTGCAACTCGATGAAAAGGCAGATTGCCGAACAGGAAAGGTGAAACCGACCCGCGCCTATAAATAGCCATGGATACTTCCGTATTCGAGGTGGCACGGCGACTTGAGCAACGGGGGGTAGCTAATCCGTACCTGCGTTAGGTCCGTCCGACATGGAAGCCTGGTTATAGGTTTTGTTGGAGCGCCTAATGAGAGTCTTAGGCCCGCGCGCCGAAAAGACTAGAATGCTCAAATACCGTGTAGACGGTGGTGTTGACCCTGGTATTCCGGTACACCAAGAATATGCCCTGAGTGCACGGACTGTCGGGCCGTGTGGCCGATAGTTGTGATGGCTTGAATGTGCCTGCGCGCACATAGTTGCTATATGATGATGCCATGCTTTGCAGGGAAAGAATGCTAATGCCCCGAGAAAGGGGTAGGATTATTATAATTGTGTCAGCTGAATGCTGACCGTTGCATTGTTTGCCACCGGTTGGGTGGATTGTTCCCATGCAGGTGCTGGAGAGCCAAGTGGTAAGTGAAGGGCTGAAGCCCTACTGCTGTTGCTGCTGCTGCTGCGGCTAGCCCTTGAAGGCTAAGCGAATGTTTTTGCTTATTTTCTTTTAATCATGTATGGCCGGCCTGCGCGCCGAGGTTTATAAACCATACGGTGTGAAAAGAGGAACTGTAAGGCCTTAAGGCCAAACTCTATGCATTTGTGTACATTCCGTGGTTATATATAAAGGTGGTTTATATATTGGACATTCCTGGTTAGAGTTCAAATTGCAACTTAAAGCTTCCGCTAGAATGCTCTGAGTTAGGATTCGTGGTTGGTTTGGTATTATCCTGTGACCTCACCGTCTGTTTGTGGCATATAGTGTGGGGCCCCGGCCAGACCTTCTATTATACGTCATTTAACGGATGGGGTCGTTACATTTTGGTATCAGCTTCGTTCGGTCTTCCACTATCGAATTCGTGGACGAATTCTTTTATGGTGTGGCGCGCGCGTGTTTATGCGCCCTGCTGTATCGCTAATGAACTCTGGAATGTCCACTAAGGAATGTACAAAATCTTGTTTGAGGAATCAGCGCGTTCCTTTTTGTGTTGTTTTGCTTGCATACGTTCGCTAATGTGTGTCTTGTCCACCTTTAGGTGACGCGTAGTGGTGCTGGGCAGTCTGAGCCCCAGCGCTCTGATGAGAGTGCGGCACCAGCTGAGGTGCCCACACCTCCTCCATCTATGGAAACTGTTCTCTTAGTTGCTGAGGCTCTATTTGCCATGATTCAGCCGACCGGGCAAGCGCAGCCGGCAGTCGAGCCAGTTCGTGTTGTTGTAAGACCCGAGCCGGTTGAGGCTGTAGATCCACGAGCAGCTGACCGACAGTTGAAGCAATTCATGAGTTTCAGTCCTCCGACGTTTACGGGACTGGGATCCCCAACGCAGGCAGAGGATTGGTTATCGTGTGTCAAGCGGATTATGACAGCGATCAGGGCGGAGGAAACTCTGAAGGTCACCTTGGCCACCTTCATGCTTGAAGGCGAGGCGCGGTTGTGGTGGGATGAGGTTGAGGTACACCATTTGGCGGGCAGGCAATTAACGCAAGTGTCGATTGAGGAGTTCTCTCGGATATTTCTGGCGAAACATGTCCCAGCGGCGCAACGCATTGCTATGGAAAATGAGTTCCAACGGTTAAAGCAAGGGGAAGATAGCGTGGATATCTACTTGCATGAGTTTACCAGGTTTGGACGGTATGCGGGCACAATCTTCGCGGATGACCAAAGGAAAACGAATCGGTTCTATGAAGGATTGCGGGATGAGTTGCGATTCCTGCTGTCGAGTTCAGTGAACCAAGGGTTTCAGGCGTTGGTTGATACTGCGTGTGCGTTGGAGAAGGACATGCGGCGGGTGCAAGGGAACAAAGGCTTGGTTGTGTCAAAGCCAGAGGTTCAAGCACCTCGCCCGAGCAAATCGTTTTACCAGAAGAAAGGGGACAAGAGGTCCAAGCCGTCTGGGCAAGTGACTATGACCGTTGTGTCGGGGGCGACATCAAGGCCAGATTCTCGTACATGCTATAACTGTGGCCGAGTGGGGCATATCGCCCGTGACTGTCGGGTTGTTCAGCCCAAAGGGGACAAGAAGGCGGGTGCGTCATATACTGAGAAGGGCAAAGCGGTGGTTGATTCCTCTGCGTCTCAGGCACAGCCCCGAATCTATCAGCTTGGCCAGCAGGAAGCGATTAAGCAAAGTGACGTCGTCACATGTACGAGTTGATTTAGCTTACTTGCTTATGTGCTATTGTTTTTGGTTATATATAGCTTGTGCATGGTGTGTGTGCTGCAGGCTTTGTCCTGATTCGGAATAATTTGGCGAGAGCCCTGTTTGATACGGGTGCTTCGCATTCTTTCCTGTCTGAGGATTTCGTATCTCGCATTGGGGTACCAAGTCATGTGACGGTGGATAGTACAAGGGTGCTATTGCCGAATGGCTGTGTGATGCTTGCGGATAGGGCTTGCGATGTGGATGTGCAAATAGGAAGTCGAGATTTCGGTTTCAGTGCAGCTGTGCTACCGTTGTCGGAGTTTGATGTGATCTTTGGTATGGACTGGCTCTCGGAGCAGCGTGCCTTTATTGATTGCAACTCCAAGGAGATTACACTGGGCCAGAATACCGGACTTGTGACGAAGTTCGCTGGTATGCGAGGAGTTGGCGGGACTCTGATGTCTGCACTCCAAGTCGTCAATGCTGTTCGGAAGGGCGCGGAGTTATTCTTCATGCTAATTCAGGCTGTTGAGCCAAAGGCCAGTATCGGTGAAGTTCTGGTTGTGTCAGAGTTTGCCGATGTGTTTCCTAAAGATCTTCCTGGGTTACCACCCCAGCGGGAGATTGACTTCTCTATTGAGTTGGTGCCAGGTGCGAAACCTGTGGCCCGCTCTCCATATCGCATTGCGCCAAAAGAGATGGCTGAGTTGAAAGTCCAATTGCAAGAGTTGTTGGAGCAGGGATATATACGCACAAGTATGTCACCTTGGAGCGCGCTTGTTCTATTTATGAAAAAGAAAGACGGTAGCTTACGGTTATGTATTGACTACCGCGAATTGAATAAGCTGACGGAGAAAAATAAATATCCGATCCCACGGATTGATGACCTCTTTGATCAGCTAGCAGGATCAACGGTCTATTCCAAATTGGATTTGAAATCGGGATATTATCAGCTGAGGATTAGGGAAGGTGACATTCCCAAGACGGCGTTTGGAACACGCTACGGTCATTATGAGTTCACGGTAATGCCGTTTGGCCTGTGTAATGCGCCTTCGGTATTTATGGACCTAATGCATCGAAGGTTCCGAGAGTACTTGGATTTGTTCGTTATTGTGTTTATCGATGACATCTTAGTATACTCTCAGTCGGAAGAGGATCATGCAAACCATTTGCGGTTGGTCTTGCATACCCTGCGGAGGAATAAGCTTTATGCCAAGTTCTCAAAGTGTGAGTTCTGGCTCTCTTCAGTAGCCTTTTTAGGCCATGTGGTAAGTGGAGAAGGTATCGCGGTGGATCCGTTGAAGATAAGTGCCATCCGAGATTGGCCAGTGATGTATTCAGTGGCCGAGGTCAGGAGCTTCCTTGGACTTGCGGGCTACTATAGACGGTTTGTGGAAAACTTCTCACGGATTGCTTTACCTCTGACCACGCTGACGAGAAAAGATCAAAAGTTCATTTGGACGCCGAAGTGCGCACGAGCTTTTGAAGAATTGAAGAGTCGTTTGACCACGGCGCCTGTGTTGACATCGCCATGTGGTACCGATGGGTATGAGATCTATAGTGATGCTTCCGGGAGCGGCTTAGGCTGCGTTCTTCTGCAGTTTGGTAAAGTGATTGCTTATGGCTCGCGCTAGTTGAAAGTGCATGAGCGGAATTACCACATCCATGATTTGGAGTTGGCGGCGGTAATCTTTGCGCTCAAGTTGTGGCGGCACTATCTATATGGCGTGAAGGTGGATATCTATACAGATCATAAAAGCCTAAAGTATTTGTTGGATCAGAAAGATCTGAATATGCGACAACGAAGATGGATGGAGTTCCTTGGGGACTATACCTTCGAGATTCACTATACTCCCGGGAAGGGAAATGTGGTCGCTGATGCTTTGAGTCGGAAGACTCCAGTACGGGCAAGCTGGTTGTAGAGGCATGATCAGCGTTTAATCCAGGAATTGGAAGCATTGGAGATATCTTGTGTTGACAAGAGTTCGTCAACCGATGCATGCTTGAACTGGACGGAGGTGCAATATGACCTTACGGACAGAGTTCGGCGAGCAACGGAGCTTGATGAAAGCCTCCAGCGCTATGCAAAAGATGGGCCGGATGACCAATTCTGTTGGGATAACGTTTTGTTAAGAAGAAATGGTCGAGTGTGCGTCCCGAGTGTGGGTAAATTGAGGGAAGAGTTGATGTACGAAGCTCACTTTGCAAAGTACTCAGTTCACCCAGGGAGCACAAAGATGTACAGAGATCTGAAAAAGCTGTTCTGGTGGCCCGGATTAAAGAAAGATGTCGCACGTTATGTGGCTGAATGCAATACCTGTGCGTTGGTGAAAGCAGAATGCCAGAAGCCTGGCGGTTTCCTGAAGTCGTTACCTATTCCGGAGTGGAAGTTCGATGACATTTCGATGGATTTCGTGCACGGGTTGCCGAGATCTCAACGCGGTCATGATTCAATCTGGGTGATTGTGGACCGGTTGACAAAAGTGGCGCACTTCCTTCCAAACAAAAGAGACGATTCAGTGGAAACCTTGGCCAAGATTTATGTGGAGCAGGTTGTTCGACTGCACGGTGTTCCTCGGAGCATCGTTAGTGACCGTGATGGGCGGTTCACATCGAATGATTGGCGGCTCGTTCATCAAATGTTGTATACAAAGTTAGCGTTTAGTACGGCCTTTCATCCCCAAACGGATGGCCAGACTGAACGAACCAACAGGACGATGGAGGATATGCTCCGCATGTGCGCCCTAGACTTTGGTAAGAGATGGGAAGATTATATATTTCTTATCGAATTTGCCTATAATAATAGCTACCAAGCGAGTATTGGTATGGCGCCATTTGAGGCTTTATATGGTCGGAAATGCCGTACACCGTTAGCTTGGGCAGAAGCAGGCGAATCTAAGCTGAGTGGGAAAAAGGAAGTCGAAGAAGCTACCTCGCTCATACGCTCTATTCGGGAGAGGCTATTGATAGCCCAAGACCGTCAAGCAAAGTACTACAATGCCAAACACCGGAATGTGGAGTTCGCGGTGGGTGATTGGGTATATTTGAAGATCAAACCCTTCAAAGGCGTGTCCAGGATTCGGCGTTTGAAAAAGCTAAGTCCGAGGTATCTTGGTCCATTTGAGTGGTGGAGCGAGTTGGGGAAGCTGCTTATCGATTAGCACTTTCAGCAGACTTGGGTGGATTACATGATGTATTTCACATCTCAGTCCTTCGTAAGGCGGTGAAGGATCCAGCTCAAGTAGTGGAGAATGATCGGGTACCGGTCGAGTATGGGCTAACGACGAGGGTTAGACCCATTCGGATCGAGGATCGAGCCGAGAAACAGTTGCGAAACAAAGTGATCGGGATGGTCAAGGTCCGATAGGACAATTGTGGCCGTGAAGAGCTAACATGGGAGCGAGAGCAGACCATGCGAGCTGAATTTCCCGAGCTGTTTGGATAAACTGTAGACCGTGTACTTTTGTTATATCAGAATTCTCAAGTTAACGTATTATTGGTTCTTTTTTCCTTACCATGCAAATTTCGGGACGAAATTTTGTTAAGGGGGGGGGAGGATTGTAACACCCCAAAAAGACCCCGAAAAGACTCAAAATGGTTTTGAGGTGCAGGTCAGTTTACACGGCCTGGGACACGGGCGTGTCCCAGGGCGTGTCGGGGGTACACGGCCTGGGACACGGGCATGTCCCAGGGCATGTCACTCAAATAAAAATGCGGTCCGAGTCAGAAGATTACACGGCCTTGAACCAAGCCTTGAACACGGGCGTGTCAGGTTGGACACGGGCGTGTCCGATGCCGTGTTCCGACCCGTGTACTGCTTGCAGCTCGATGAGGCGGGGGTGACACGGGCGTGTCTCAGGAATGACACGGGCGTGTCAGGTTCGACACGGGCGTGTCGATGCCCGTGTTCTGGTAAATCTCAGTCGGTACGAATACCGCGTGTGCCGCTTAAGGGTACACGGCCTGTGACACAGGCGTGTCACAGGCCGTGTCAGCCAAAAATTGAGTTTTTGGGCAAATCGTGGCCGTTCAGATTTCTCTCTTTTGATCCAAGGGCTCAGGTGATTTCCTGGCTAGATTTAATCCGTAGAGGCTGATGAAGAAAGTCATTCTTCATTTGCTTAAGGAAGAGAGAAAGAGAGAGGAGGAAGAAGAAGGAGGAGGAGATCAAGCCACCGGCGGAGCTCCCGTGGTCCGATTCGTGATCCGGAGCCGGCGTTGTGAAGGCAAGGCTGCTGCGGTTCTTTCTCACCGGCTAGTTTTCGATGGCTCCCAAGAGATCGACAAGGGTAACGATCTCCCTTCTTGGACATGTGAAGTCCTTCTTTTCTGCATTGCATAGGGAAAACCCTTCCCCGTGAGAGTGCGGTGGGTTGTGGTGTCCCTTGGGGTAGATATGTGAAGTCCCCCTTGTTAGAGGCCGGAATTGGAGTACGGCTCTAGGCATGCTGTGTGAAGCCCATCTGGACATGGTCTGGATTGGTGATGCTTGTTTGCATATCGGAGAAGGCTCCGTGATTATGGCTTGTGTTGCCTTGTGCCTACCTGTTGATTGGTGCAGCAGGAAGTACTGGATGATGTCCAGGAAATGAAGAGGGTTGGATGCAACTCTTATGGCCGTGCGTTGCCACTTTATGAGCAGTTGAGCCGTTGGGCTGTAACTCGATGAAAAGGCAGATTGCCGAACAGGAAAGGTGAAACCGACCCGCGCCTATAAATAGCCATGGATACTTCCATATTCGAGGTGGCACGGCGACTTGAGCAACAGGGCGTGGCTGATCCGTACCTGCGTTAGGTCCGTCCGACTTGGAAGCCTGGTTATAGGTTTTGTTGGAGCGCCTAATGAGAGTCTTAGGCCCGTGTGCCGGAAAGACTAGAATGCTCAAATACCGTGTAGACGGTGGTGTTGACCCTGGTATTCCGGTACACCAAGAATGTGCCTTGAGTGCACAGACTGTCGGGCCGTGTGGCCGATAGTTGTGATGGCTTGAATGTGCCTGCGCGCACATAGTTGCTATATGATGATGCCATGCTTTGCATGGAAAGAATGCTAATGCCCCGAGAAAGGGGTAGGATTGTTATAATTGGGTCAGCTGAATGCTGACCGTTGTATTGTTTGCCACCGGTTGGGTGGATTGTTCCCATGCAGGTGCTGGAGAGCCAAGTGGTAAGTGAAGGGCTGAAGCCCTACTGCTGTTGCTGCTATTGCTGCGGCTAGCCCTTGAAGGCTAAGCGAATGTTTTTGCTTATTTTCTTTTACTCATGTATGGCCGGCCTGCGCGCCGAGGTTTGTAAACCATACGGTGTGAAAAGAGGAACTGTAAGGCCTTAAGGCCAAACTCTATGCATTTGTGTACATTCCGTGGTTATATATAAAGGTGGTTTATATATTGGACATTCCTGGTTAGAGTTCAAATTGCAACTTAAAGCTTCCGCTAGAATGCTCTGAGTTAGGATTCGTGGTTGGTTTGGTATTATCCTGTGACCTCACCGTCTGTTTGTGGCATATAGTGTGGGGCCCCGGCCGGACCTTCTACTATACGTCATTTAACGGATGGGGTCGTTACACTTTTGACCCCTATGGACTTGTGACTGCGGGTGTGCCGACGGAAGGTTCTCCCACCACAGTTGTCTTTTTTTCCCAGTTTTTGGTGTCTCAAGGCATAAGGCCACAATCCTTTTGACCACTGTGCATTTTTTACTATGGGTGTGCTAGCGGAGGGTTCTCCACCCAAAGGTGCTGAATTTTTCCCTATGCTTATGTCATCTTAAGAGGATCTGCAATATGTAATTACGTACTCACTTATGTACGTGTCTTCAAAGATTAGATTTTTTATGCACATGGTGCGAAATTTGGGATTTCTAACCTTGTGATGTCTTTCTCACTGTGATCTTATGATTAAATATTAATGATTTCCACGCATCTTTTCTTTTCCAGTTGGGATGGTGAGCCTTCTACTCTTTCGCCTTTTTTTCTTCTGTCAGTTTCTTTTGCTACTTATATTTCTTACTGAGGAGTTCTTTCTTTGAATGCCTCAGGTTTAGGGCTGTAGCCGGTGGAGCGGCTGTGGTGGGTGGTAGCTTGTGGGCTGTAGTTGTTGTGGTGTTTGTCCTCAGCATCGTGAGGTAGTTTGTTGTTTTTAGTTTTAGTTCAGACATGCATACATTCAGTTGGTTCGTGACAAGTTGTTGACGCCCACTAGTAGTTTTCTTTTGGAATGAAGAATACTTTGTGAGATGTTAGTTCACCTTATTTTGGTTTTACTTGCTGTCTGGGAAGGTTTTATACTAGGTGCATGTTTATAAAAATTACTATTATTACTTCATACATGCCATATTTGAAATCTAAATCACTATATTTAACAATCATAAAAGCTACTTTCAAAATTATTATAAATCTAGAGTCTTGCATTTCATGAGTTGTTCTCTAGGGATGTTTATACTCATGTAGGATGTCTAATAATGTAAATAAAGAACTTTCTGCTATGTATAAATATCTTTTTTTCTCGAGGACTAGATGAGCCACAAAGTCGAGGGATACGCTTAACCGCTTAAAATTAAACTGGATGTTCTCTAAATAACTCACGGATCTTTAATAAAGTGTTAAGTTAGAGTTTTTCCCGAGCTTCTGCAGTTATTCAGTGCTGACGTGCCATCATGACGTGTGTTTTCCCTTACTCGGATATATTAATAAATGTGGAGAAAATGGGGGTTGTGATGGTTGGTATCAAGGGGATAAGTTGTTTGACAATTGGTCGAACAGCTATCTCAAGTTTATGTTAGTCGTCTTGTTTCATTTCATACACACGCTGATGTGTCATCAGTACGTCTTGGCTGAAGCTTGAACACTATACTCATAAGAATGATAAGGAGTTACGAGGCTTATTATGTAGTATGGGATGCATAATATGTGTTTGTATATGGAACCTCATAGGAAGCAACATGTGATTGTTATGTAGTATGGGATGAATAACATCATCATATGAATGCACACTAGATTTTTATTTTCATTTCATGCGATATTATGTACTATGGGATGCATAAAATTTCATTTGTACGTCGCTCATAACATTCTTTAAGGCATTTTTAGATTGCATAGCACAACATGCATGACTTAACATTGCATTAACACACATGACAAGCTAAAGATTTACATGATAACATACATATACACATGGTTTTGAGTCAAAAAGAATAAGAATTCAAGCATTAATGGCTTAGGAACACGAGTTAGTAGGATGACGGTATATCATCCTAAGTTTAGGCATGACATCATAAGTGAAAATCATAGAGCAAGTTAGTAGCATGAGCAAGTATTTGATTACGTATAATCTAAACTAAGTTGTTTTGTTCTAGAAGTTAAGTTAGATTTTGATTAGATATTCGTTGTTCATTTAGATGATGCCTAACCGTTCGGTAATGAGGTTGACTCCCCTGTCATAGGGAGAATCGTCTGGTGCCCAGAGTCTGGTTGTGATAGAAGGATTGCGGGAGAGCAATGAATCCTTATCGACGCAAATGTTGGAGATGCAATTGCAGATCCAGGCATTGTTGTCAGTTGTTTCTAGTCAGCCGCTTAGAGGGCAGGACCCGGTTGTGGGTCAATCTATTCATGTTCCCCTTACTCCTCTGGTTCCACTAGTCTTGTTGCCACAAGTGATGACTTTTATTACGCATTGCTAGAGATTAGTAACCCCTACCTATGATGGTAGACCAGATTTTATGGCTTTGGATGATTGGATTATAGTCATCGAGGAGATGTTCTCATACTCAAGATTTTTAGCGAACTAGAGAGTAATGGTCACTGCTTATCAGCTCAAGGGACTTGCAAAGAGTTTGTGGCTGAGAAAAAAAGGTAACCTTAAGGATGGGTATTCATGGGATTCCTTTAAGGGATTACTGCTGAAAAATTTTCTGTCGTCGGTCGAGAGGGATCGTTTGATGAATGATTTTCTATATCAAAAGAAAAGGTAACTCACCGTTCACAAGTACAAGGTGGAATTCAACAAACATTGCCCATTTGCCCCTGACTTGGTATCTTCAGTGTCTAGTCGAGTTAAATGTTTTCTGGTTAGTCTTAGGAATGAAATCCAGTAGCTGGCTAGTGCTTATTGATCTGAAAGCTATGCTGAAGTTGTGAAGGCTGTTGTAAAAGTCGAGGCGATCGACAATGTTAAGAATTGAGGTCAATAAATGAGAAAAGATAAGAGGAAAACTAGTTAGCGTAAGAGTTCCTAAGAATCTGGTGTTGCTTCGAAGAAAAAGAGAAAAGAGATATATAGTTTTTATGGCCGGTCAGGCCATCCGTTCAGAAGATCTTACAAGAGGATAGTATCTCAGAAGCAAGATCTAGTGCATGCCATCTAGAGTGCTCCTAAAGAAGATTTAGTTTATTCTGCATGTAAGTTGAGGGGGTACAATGATGCCCATTGTTGGGAAAGGATAGGGCCGGCTACCAGTGCGAACAAAAAGTATAAGACCCCCTCCCGGAACACAAAACACGGCACAAGGGGAGTTTTATGCCCAGAGTAGCCGCCTTGCAGTAGCACTAACACACGGGTTAGTCTGTACTACAAGACGCCTATTCTGCCGGCTACAACCATTATTAATGTGCTATTCCAACCCCATCAAAAGATAAAAAGAAAGTCAATTCACACATTTTTTTAAGTCCATAACGAAGGGAAAAATAAGAAGCATAACGAGCTTCTAAAATATCAGAGTCTAAAAACTGTTTGCCAAGAAGGCTACAACAAAACACTCATAACTGTCAAGGACGGTATCGACAGTACCGTCACCTCAGGTCCTGTCGTCCGGGCCTGGATGTCCTGCTGCTGGCCTATCTGCGGGGTTTCCTCCTAAAATGGAAGATGTAGAAACCGTTAGTTATAAAGACAAAGTGGCTTCACATCCGCTCCCCCGGCGACACCTCGGCACCGGGCAGAGAAAGGAAACAAGTACAATATTTATATATATAACAGGAGTAAACAAGAAGGTGACAAGGAACTGGTAAGAATAATATCTCTACGAAGTAAGCTAGCAGTTCTATTAAATCAAATAATTAATCAGCAGGTAATCTACAACAGGAACAGTAACTTAACTTATAAGAGTGCCCATACAAACTTATAAGTTAAGGTTCGGCTTAACAGAAAAGTAACTCATCGTATAAGAATGCCCATACAAACTTATACGATAAGGATCTTGTGCATGATATGAATGGTATGATATGAATGCTATGTAATGACCGACCCATGTTCACACACATGCAAGTTGCTATGTCAACACAGACTTGAAGTTCCCACTTTTCGAGCAGGTAGCTAACCTCTCAGGCGTCTACCGTCGTGGCCAGACGGTGACAGTGGAGCGGGCGTCTCCACTACTAGGTGGTATCCACACTACCTGTCCTAGGCCTCCGTACGCCTTAACGCTAATAACATAACAGCGGAGCTCACACGCATACTACGACTCAGAAGGGGTCTTGGGTAGATATGCACCAAGAACACAGCCCTACCTGGCCTTTGATTTCGAATCGGAAGGAACCTCGGAATCGTACGAGGCGCAAGCCCAACCGTTCTCATGGCGCGGAGGAGACCTCGGGTTATGGACACCAAATGTCTAGCCCTACCGCCCAAGGTATAACTATTGGCTCCCATCGGTGTGATGACTGGCGAGCCCGTAGACCTGCCACATTCATTATCTCAGTATCGCGACACATCGATTCGTCGCACACCACATGCACCATCACAACTCACTCGATGCTACCCGTAGGGAGACTACATCTCTAAGAATCGGTTATCAACAAAACCCATTAGGCTCGGATCCCGGGTACAAAATACTCTCCCAATAGAGTTCCTCTCATTCACACCTATCTATTCAATTAATCACCTCAATTCATCACAGGATAGATATAATCTACAACCAAGCTCAACCTCCATTGATCACGAGCCGTCCTATCTCAATTCACATCACCATTAACCTAGATGGCTACCAATGTTGAGCACAACATTACTAAGGTTAACTATAGCATCATAATCAAAGGGCCAAACGATATAAATTGCACATCATAACTTTCACAAGGGTACACTTAACCATGAGTTAACATGGACATTATTATTATATAGCTTGCCACCTAAACTGGAATTCCTGGAGCTACAGGAATCCTCTATAAACGCTCAACCCCTCGTTGGAAAGGTATTCGCGAGGGCTACGACTTTCATGTTGTGTTGGAAGCCCAGATCTGGTCACATCACATCATAAATTTGACTCGAAGTCTACTGCGTACAAGATACAGATTTCCTGGACATATTTCCCCCAATCACAGCAGACTCGAACAGACTTTCCTATGGTTACAGGTATCGCCTGGAAACGTGCAACCACTCGTTGGAAAGATATCTTTGAGGGCTACGACTTTCGTGTTGAGTCGTAAACCCAGATAAGAACAGAATGCCTCCAAAACTGGCAGAGAAGATCGCTGCATGCAGAAGTCAGATTTTTGCACGCATCTTAAGGTGAGATGAACAGCATCCATTCATCTTCCTTCTTGCACCATCCACCCAAAACTCCTCCATACATTCGTCCACCCTTATTCACCCTCACAAAGCCACACTTCTCTACGAATCACTCTCTCATCTTCACTTTGAATGATGGAGAGGTTGAAGAAGACTAAAAGCCTAGAAAAAAACCTAGGCATGGCTTTCCCAAAGAAATCTCCTCTTCACCATCAAGACTCTATGGAGTCGATACCTATCCTAGAATGTAACTACATATCTAGCATTAAGGGAGAGGGGAGGAAGCTCACCTCATTTCCGGTGGTACCAACATTCCCGGCCATGGACCTAGTCGTTCTTCTTTGCGGCATCCCTTGCTTGGTGCTTGTTCTTCAAGGCAAAGGAAAGAGAGAGAGAGAGAGAGATCGAGAGAAGGCCGCCTCCAAGAGCTCCGACTTCCCTCGGCTCCGACGGTTCGCGAGATCCACAATGACGGCAAGGGTTGATCGGCGCAAGGCTAGGGTTCGGCTTTAATGTCCCTTTATAGGCCGATGTATTAGGTTACATCTTCTGCCACGTGTAAACGCCCCATTGGACCGCTCATAATGTGTCATATTGAAGTGACCCGGTCCAAGGAATCATCCAGCACGAATCCCGAAGCCCGGTTCGGTCTGCCTGTGCAAGCCAGCGAATCTGCCTGGGCGAAGAAAACGCACAAGTCAAATTCGGTGGGAATCATCTGTCGGGTATTATCGACGAATTTGTCGGGTATCAACAATGATACCCGGCGATTTTCCCTTAGCCTAACTTATCGGAAATCTGGCGTTGAGTGCGTTGAGTATTCTCATCGATACTCGACGATCGGCGAGAATCACCAAGAATTCTCGACGATTTTCCCTTCGGCAATTCCTATCGGAAATCCGGCGTTGAGAGCGTTGAGTATTCTCATCGATACTCGACGATCGGCGAGAATCACCAGGTATTCTCGACGATTTTCCCTTAGGCCATTCCTATCGGAAATCTAGCATTGAGTGCGTTGAGTATTATCATCGATACTCGACGATCGGCGAGAATCACCAGGCATTCTCGACGATTTTCCCTTCGGCAATTCCTATCGGAAATCCGGCATTGAGAGCATTGAGTATTCTCATCGATACTCGACGATCGGCGAGAATCACAAGGTATTCTCGACGATTTTCCCTTAGGCCATTCCCTTTCGATCCGTTGGATATCACCCAACCCTACACTCCATCCAACTCACTTGACACCTTTTGCCAGTGCGCCCCGAGCCCGAGTCAAGTCTCTTGACTGAAAACTCGTGCGAGGGGCCTAGCGCGAATTGGGACGTTACAAATCCTATAAACAAAATAAAAGATTTCGTCCCCGAAATAAGGCTAGGGCTATGGGGATGCAAGTACAAAATAATATGCGCGATATAAAATGTTATCTTGGGAGAACAGCTCCGGGTAGCGCTTCCGCATTAAGTCCACAGGCTCCCAAGTAAATTCTTCCTTCCCATGATTAGACCATAGAACTTTTACCAGAGGCACACATTTACGGCGCAGAGCTCTCACCTTATTATCAACGATCCGCATCGGCTCCAATCGCACAGACCTATCATATGCCACAGCACCATCAATTATGGGGGTGTATTAGTCGGGCTGCATCAATGCTTTCCGGAGAGATGATACATGGAACAAGTCGTGAAGGTTCCCCAGTTCTGGTGGCAACTCTAACCGGTAGGCCAACGGGCCAATCCTTTCCACTATGACATAAGGTCCAACGTACCTTGGGCTTAGCTTCTTCACACCTTGTACCCATGATACTCCATGCATCGGCCGGATTTTCAAAAACACCCTGTCTCCCACTTGAAATTCCACCATCCGGTATTTCGCGTTATAATACCTTGCTTGTCGACTCTGAGCCTCAAGCATGCGATCCCGTATCAATCTGACTACCACATCAGTATCATTAATATACTCTATGCCCAATGCCTTCGTGTCTTCGTATTGCACCCAGGACAAGGGGGTCCTACACCTCCTTCCGTATAGAGCTTCATGGGGTGCCATACCAATGCTAGCTTGATGGCTGTTGTTATAGGAGAATTCCGCTAAGGGCAAGAGTCTTTCCCACGGCTCCCCCCTATCTATCACACACAATCTCAACAGGTCCTCTAATGTTCGAATGGTCCGTTCAGATTGCCCGTCCGTCTGAGGATGAAAAGCTGTGCTGAAAGTGAGACGCGAGCCCAAGTAAGCCTGTACAACCCTCCATTCTCTTAACGTAAACCGGCCATCTCGGTCAGAGACGATCGTCTTCGGCACTCCATGATACCGCACAAACTGTTCTACGAATTGGCGCACCAAAACATCCACATGCGCCTCCTTCTTCATTGGGATAAACCAGGCTACTTTGGTCAAGCGATCGACAATCACCCACACCGAGTCATTCCCCGAGCATGAGCGAGGTAATCCGTGGATGAAGTCCATGGAGATATCCTCAAACTTCCATTCTGGGATGGGCAATGACTGTAATATTCCACCGGGACTTCTGCACTCTGCCTTCACCTTTTGGCAAGCCACACAATGCGTAACAAAATACTTGACATCCCTCTTCATGCCCGGCCAACATATCGTCTTCCGCAAATCGGTGTACATTTTTGCGATCCCAGGATGTACTGAATATTGGGAGCAATGAGCCTCCTTTAGGATATCCTCTCGAATATTGCCACCTTCGGGGATATAAAGCCGTCCACGAAAATGGACGAGGCTGTCTTTTAAGAAGTACTCTTCCGTCGTCCCATCCTCAATTGACTTGAAAATCGGAATTAGAGCCACATCTTCCTTCTTCTCCATCTGAATCCGGTCCCGTATGTTGCAAACTATACTCATCGTGGCCAAGTATTCCGTATACTCTTCCGGTTGATCCTTAAATACCAACTTGATCTTCATCTCCCTAAGTATCCGGACTAACTCCATGCTCATCAAACGGGACTCCGTGCTCGATTCCGGTACTTTTCGACTAAAGGTATCAGCTACTGAATTAACTTTTCCGGGGTGGTAGTTCAAGGTTAATTCGTAGTCACACAAAAACTCCAACCACCGCCGTTTTCTAAAATTAAACTCCTTTTGAGTATGGATGTACTTTAAGTTCTTATGATCCGAGAAGATCTCCCAGTGGACGCCATACAAATAGTGTCCAAACATTCAGGGCGAACACCACCGCTCCCAACTCCAAATAATGCACCAGATAGTTGGCTTCATGATTTTTTAACTGTCTTGAAGCATAAGCAATCACGTGCCCATTCTGCATCAACACGGCTCCCATCCCTTGGTACGACGCATCCGTGTAAACTTGAAAGCCTTCCTTCCCCGACAGGAGGGCCAGGATGGGCACGGTCGTGAGCCGGTCCTTCAACTCTTGGAACGCGGCTTCACAGTGGGGTGTCCATTCGTACGGCACACCCTTCTTAGTCAGTGTGGTAAGGGGAAGGGCGACCTTCGAGAAGCCTTTCACAAACTTGCGATAGTACCCGGCAAGTCCAAGAAAGCTCCGTACGTCGGCCGTCGACTTCAATGGTGACCATTCCTTCACGGCCCGCACCTTGGCCGGATCCACCGCTAGCCCCGCCCCACTAATCACATGGCCCAAGAAGGCAACCTCTTGGAGCCAAAACTTGCATTTGCTGAACTTGGCAAATAAAGTGTGTTCCTTTAACTTCTCCAGTACTAAGGCTAGTTGTTCGGCGTGCTCCGCTTCTGTCTTGGAGTAGACAGGAATGTCATCGATGAACACGATGACAAAGATGTCCAAATAGGGGCCGAACACCTTGTTCATCAAACTCATAAAGGCTGAAGGGGCGTTCGTGAGCCCGAATGGCATCACGGTGAACTCATATAGGCCGTATCTCGAGCTAAACATCATTTTCTGAATATCGTCCTCTTGTATTCTCAGCTGATAATGCCCCGACCGCAGGTCCAACTTGGAGAACCAATGTGATCCCACCAACTGATCAAATAGTTCATCAATGCGGGGTAGAGGGTAGGTGTTCCGCACCGTTAATCGATTCAATTCTTGATAATCTATGCACAACTGTAGGGTGCCGTCCTTCTTCATAACGAACAAAACAGGAGCTCCCCAAGGTGATGAACTTGGGCGAACGAAGCCTGCTTCCACCAACTCCTGATGTTGGACTCTAAACTCCGCAAGTTCCTTCGGAGCCATTCGGTAAGGAGCCCATGAAACGGGCTTGGCACCCAGAACTAGCTTGATTTGGAAATCCAGCTCCCTATGCGGGGGTAGTCCCGGCAATTTCTCAGGGAATACCTCGGGGAAATCCCGCACCACCCGCACATCTTTGACATCTAATGCCATCTTCTTCAACTCAAAACAAATTACATAGACTTCGTCCCCCTCCATATGAGATTTTATAACCTGAATTGAAGATAACAGTTTACGAGGTGTGAATCTAATACCTTGGAAGACGACTTCTGAGTCTCCATGCCTCAAGGTAACTTGCTTCTCCGCACAATTAATTCTGGCGTGGTTCCAGTCCAACCAATGCATACCCAAAATGAGGTCGAACTCCGGAATCTTCAATACTGTCGCTGCAGTTTCGAAGAACTTCCCTCCTATGAGCGTGTCGAAGTCACAGCTGGCGGACGACGTCATCTCGGATCCATACGGGAGACGCACCCTTTGCGTAGTGCCAGTAGAATGGTGCACCCTCTCTAAGTCTTTCACGAAGTCCACCGAAATGAACGTGTGAGATGCGCCCGCATCAAATAACGCATAAGCGGGGCTCCCACTAACCATGACGGTGCCTAAAATATCAAGATATAACCACTAGCTAGGGATGTGCATGTTCCATGTATCATAAAAAGAAACATGTCCGAGAACTATTAATAAACTCAGTACGTACCTGCGATAACCTCTTGCGGGTTCCGCGCTTGGGTCATATCTAATGCGAACACCTGCTCCCGCGCATCTCCCTGATTTCTCCCTGGTGGTCCCTGTCCCCGACCACGAATATGCCCCTGTCCATGAGGAGCTGCTGGAGGGAGAGCAAGAGGAGCATTCGCGAACAACCGCGGGCAGAAATGTCGGGCGTGCCCCGGTTGGTTGCACTCGAAACACACTATGTCTCGTCGGCCCCCAAGTTGTTGAAATTGTTACTGTTGTGGTGGTGGAGGCAAAGCCGGTGGCTGCAGAATCGGGTGCTCCATTCTATAGTTCCGGTTGAACCACCGGCCTCCTCTCTGATTTCCTCTTCCTCTACCATGATCATGTCTCCTTCTATTACTGGGGCTGACTTCCATCACCCCTTCTGCAGGTCTCTTATTACTTTTCATATGATCTGCCTCTAGTCTCTTCACCATGTCAATAATTTCCGCCAGGCTAGCGTCGGCTATAAACAAAAGGGCATGTCTCAGGGGGTCCCTTAACCCTTTATAAAAGCGCTTCGCATAGCCTCTATCATCCAAGTCATAAGAATCGGCAAACCTAGCAAGGTGTTGGAACTCTTGCTGGTATTCCGTCACCGATTTCGATCCCTGCTTCAGTTGTAGAAATCTCTCTTCAAGTCCATCCCGTGCGGAAGAGGGGAAGAAATGTTCCAAGAAAACTTCCGAGAATTCACATCCGCTCCCCCGGCGACTCCTCGGCACCGGGCGGAGAAAGGAAACAAGTACAATATGTATATATATAACAGGAGTAAACAAGCAGGTGAAAAGGAACTTGTAAGAATAATATCTCTACGAAGTAAGCTAGCAGTTCTATTAAATCAAATAATTAATCAGCAGGTAATCTACAACAGGAACAGTAACTTAACTTATAAGAGTTCCCATACAAACTTATAAGTTAAGGTTCGGCTTAACAGAAAAGTAACTCATCGTATAAGAGTGCCCATACAAACTTATACGATAAGGATCTTGTGCATGATATGAATGGTATGGTATGAATGCTATGCAATGACCGACCCATGTTCACACACATGCAAGTTGCTATGTCGACATAGACTTGAAGTTCCCACTTTAAGAGCAGGTAGCTAACCTCTCAGGCGTCTACCGTCGTGGCCAGACGGTGACAGTGGAGTAGGCGTCTCCACTACTAGGTGGTATCCACACTACCTGTCCTAGGCCTCCGTACGCCTCAATGCTAAGAACACAACAGCGGAGCTCACATGCGTACTACGGATCAGAAGGGGTCTTGGGTAGATGTGCACCAAGAACACAGCCTAACCTGGCCTTTGATTTCGAATCGGAAGGAACCTCAGAATCGCACGAGGCGCAAGCCAAACCGTTCTCATTGCGCGGAGGAGACCTCGGGTTATGGACACTAAGTGTCTAGCCCTACCACCCAAGGTCTAACTATTGGCTCCTATCGGTGTGACGACTGGCGAGCCCGTAGACCTGCCACATTCATTATCTAAGTATCGCGACACATCGAGTCGTCGCACACCACATGAACCATCACAACTCACTCGATGCTACCCGTAGGGAGACTATATCTCTAAGCATCGGTTATCAACAAAACCCATTAGGCTCGGATCCCGGGTACAAAATACTCTCCCAATAAAGTTCCTCTCATTCACACCTATCTATTCAATTGATCACCTCAATTCATCATAGGATAGATATAATCTACAACCAAGCTCAACCTCCATTGATCACTAGCCGTCCTATCTCAATTCACATCACCATTAACCTATATGGCTACCAATGTTGAGCACAACATTCCTAAGGTTAACTATAACATCATAATCAAAGGGCCAAATGATATAAATTGCACATCATAACTTTCACAAGGGTACACTTAACCATGAGTTAACACGAACATTATTATTATATAGCTTGCCACCAAAACTGGAATTCCTGGACCTACAAGAATCCACTATAAACTCTTAACCACTCGTTGGAAAGGTATTCGCAAGGGCTACGACTTTCATGTTGAGTCGGAAGCCCAGATCTGGTCACATCACATCAGAAATTTGACTCGAAGTCTGCTGCGTACAGGATACAGATTTCCTGGACATATTTCCCCTAATCGCAGCAGACTCGAACAGCCTTTCCCGTGGCTATAGGTATCTCCTGGAAACGTGCAACCACTCGTTGGAAAGATATCTTGGAGGGCTATGACTTTTGTGTTGAGTCGTAAACCCAGATATGAACAGAATGCCTCCAAAACTGGCGGCGAAGATCGCTGCGTGCAGAAGTCAGATTTCTGCACGCATCTTAAGGTGAGATGACCGACATCCGTTCATCTTTCTTCTTGTACCGACCTCCCAAAACTCCTCCAGACATTCGTCCACCCTTATTCACCCTCACAAATGTGCACTTCTCCACGAATCACTCTCTCATCTTCACTTTCAATGATGAAGAGGTTGAGAAGACTAAAAGCCTAGAAAACAACCTAGGCATGGCTTTCCCTAAGAAATCTCCTCTTCACCATCAAGACTCTATGGAGTCGATACCTCTCCTAGAATATAACTACAGATCTAGCACCAAGGGAGAGGGGAGGAAGCTCACCTCGTTTCCGGCGGTACCAACATTCCCGGCCATGGATCTAGTCGTTCTTCTTTGCGGCATCCCTTGCTTGGTGCTTGTTCTTCACGGCAAAGGAAAGAGAGAGAGAGAGAGAGATTGAGAGAAGGCTGCCTCCAAGAGCTCCTACTTCCCTCGGCTCTGACGGTTTGTGAGATCCACGATGACGGTAAGGGTTGATCGGCGCAAGGCTAGGATTCGGCTTTAACGTCCCTTTATAGGCCGATGTATTAGGTTGCATCTTCTGCCACATATCAACACCCCATTGGACTGCTCATAATGGGTCATATTGAAGTGACCCGGTCCAAGGAATCATCCAGCATGAATCCCAAAGCCCGGTTCGGTCCGCCTTTGCAAGCCAGCGAATCTGCCTGGGCGAAGAAAACGCACAAGTCAAATTCGGCGGGAATCATCTGTCATTCTCGACGATCGGCGAGAATCGTTAGGCATTCTAGATGAATTCGTCGGGTATCAACAATGATACCTGGCGATTTTCCCTTAGCGTAACTTATCGGAAATCTAGCGTTGAGTGCGTTGAGTATTCTCATCAATACTCGACGATCGGAGAGAATCACAAGGCATTCTCGACGATTTTCCCTTCGGCAATTCCTATCGGAAATCCGGCGTTGAGAGCATTGAGTATTCTCATCGATACTCGACGATCTGCGAGAATCACCAGGTATTCTCAAAGATTTTCCCTTAGGCAATTCCTATCAGAAATCTGGCGTTGAGTGCGTTGAGTATTCTCATCGATACTCGACGATCGGCGAGAATCACCAGGCATTCTCGATGACTTTCCCTTAGGCAATTCCTATCGGAAATCCGACGTTGAGAGCGTTGAGTATTCTAATCGATACTCGACGATCGGGTAGAATCACCAGGTATTCTCGACGATTTTCCCTTAGTCCATTCCCTTTCGATCCATTGGATATCACCCAACCCTACAATCCATCCAACACACTTGACACCTTTTGCTTGTGCGCCCCGAGCCCGAGTCAAGTCTCTTGACTCAAAACTCGTGCGAGGGGCCTAGCGCGAATTTGGACATTACAAAAAGGACATTTCAAGTCGACGTGCTAGCGGACTCTGCCCCTATTGTAACAAGTTCCACTTCAGGTCTTGTCGCCACCACATCAATTGGACAAGGGGAAGGGCAAGCTGAACGTGGTGTCTTTGGATGAAGCTCAGACATCTACTCATATAATTTCATGTTAGATCCTAACATAGTTCTAGCATTTAATTTGTAGCTGTAGTTTCGATAGTCGTTCTCTTAGTTGCGTATACGATTTTTTAGGAAAGTTTTAGGTAAAGAACCACTGTGCCTACCATCTTTTCGATTCTGGTTCTACCCACTCATTCATGGCTAGAACCTCTGTAGAGTGTCACCGTTTGACCCTCGATTTTGTGGGAAATGTGTTTCGTGTCAAGTTTCTCGTTGGCGATTCAGTGGTGTTGGACTAAGGCATTAAGAGTTGTCTGATTCAATTAGGTGATTTTCAAGCCGTTACTGATCTGAAGGTGATATACTTATAATATTTCGATGTGATTTTTGGCATGCACTAGTTGTCCAAGTATGATGCAGTTATCCAATGCAAGGTCAAGCTCTTAGACTTCAAGATGGACAACGGTCAACCCAGGAGTGTTTATGGTTCTCCGCGCCAAGTTTCTCAAATTATTTCTTCGGTACGTGCTCGGAAGCTTTTAAATTCCTGATGTTTTGCTTATTTTCCTTTCAGTATTTGAGATCGGTGGTAATTTGTCGCGTGCAGAGGAGTTTCCTGTAGTGCGCGAGTTTCTTGATGTGTTTCATTATAACCTTCTTGGTCTTCCACCTGCGAGAGATATGGAGTTCGTCATATATTTGGAGCTAAGTACCCGTCCTATTGCTAAGTCGATGTACTGTATGGCCCTGTGTGAGCTAGAGCCATTGCATACCTAGTTGGATGGGTTGATGCAGAATGGATTCATTAGACCAATTTCTTTAATGTGGGGTGCTCCTATGTTGTTTATGAAGAAAAAGGATGGATAGATTAGTCTATGCATTGATTATAGAGAATTGAATAAGGTAACCATCAAGAATAGGTATGCCTTGCCAGGAATAAACGACTTGTTTGATCAGTATCATGGCAGCACTATATTTTCAAAGATTGACCTTCGTTCAGGCTACCATCAGTTGAGGATTCTTGACACTGATATCACATGGACTACTTTCTGTTCCGGGCATAAATATTTTGAGTTTTTTGGTAATGTTCTTTTGATTGACTAATGCACCCTCTGCCTTCATGGACGTGATGAACCGAGTGTTTAAGGATTTCATGGACCGTTTTGTGGTTGTATTTATAGATGATGTTCTGGTATACTCCTGTATTGCCGAAGAGCATTAACATAACTTGCGTTTAGTATTGTCTGCTTTGAGGGAGCATAAATTGTATTCCAAGATAAGTAAGTGTGAGTTTTGGCTTCCTCAGGTTTCTTTTTTGGGTCATGTGGTTAACAAGCAAGGAATTTATGTGGTCCAAGAAAAGATAGTTGTTGTTATGGATTGGAATAGACCTACTACTCCCAAAGAGATAAGATGTTTCCTAGGATTGGCAGGATATTATAGGAGGTTTGTGGAAGGTTTCTCTACATTGTCTGCACCGTTGACTAAGCTCACACATAAGAACGTAGCTTTTGTTTGGAGCAATAAGTGTGAAGAGGCTTTTCAGGAATTAAAAAGTATATTGTGAACTGCTCCAGTATTGGCAATGACTAACGAAGGGATAGAGTATGTTGTGTATGTGGATGCATTGAACGTGCGGCTTGGTTGGGTGTTGATGCAAGAACGCTAAGTGATCGCGTATGGGTCGAGAATGTCAAAAAATCTTGAAAGAAATTACCCTATGCATTATTTAGAATTCGCAGCTGTGTTTTACACCTTGAAGTTATGGAGACATCTGTTGTATGGCGCTCGATGCAAGATTTATATGGATCATAAGAGTTTGAAGTGCGCCTTCACTCGAATGGAACTAAACTTCGCCAACGGAGATTGATAGAATATGTTGCATATTATGATGTTGAAATCCAATACAATCCGGGAAAAGCTAATGTGGTAGTCGATGCCCTGAGTAAGAAGAAAATGAATTTTTTTAACCTTTCCGCAGATTTGCTTGTAGAGGAATTTCTCTCGATGGATATATCGGTTGGGAGTAGCGACCTTCCTAGCAGCATGGAAGTAATAGAGCCATCTAGGATTACACTTACGAGGTTACATACAAAGGATGATCCTAACTTGCTACACCTTTATATTAGAACTGTGAATGGGGAATTACCGGACTTCTCAATTGATGATGCGGGTGTAACACCCCTATCCGTCACATAGCATATAGCAGTAGGTCCGGCCGGGGCCCGACGCCATATACTACGGACAGACCGGTTGGTTACGCGTTGAAACCATTCAACCAATCAAGTCGTCCTACACAACACCTAGCGGAAGCGAATTATTAAGTTGCAAAAGAAAATAAGAACCCTGCTACAAAGCATGAATGTCCACTACCAACTCAGGAATGTAATCATACACAAAAGAGAACTGGCCTTAAGGCCTTACATTGTTCACTTAACAAAATAGTGTTTTCCAAACTTCGGCACGCAGGTCGGCAATACATGAAAACGGGAAAGATACAAAAGCAATTAGTCCTTCGAGGGCCGGCACAGCAACAAGGGCTTTAGCCTGCTATTTCCCGCTCTGCTCCGCAGTACCTGCAAGCCACAAACCACCGCCCAGTGGCAAATAATAGCAACGGTCAGCAATGCTGACCAAATTATAACGATCCCGCCCCCAAAATCGGGGCGGCGATGCTCTTTCCCTGCACTTCATTAGTATAGGAAATGCTTATTAATGTGAACACACATCAACACAGGCATAGGCTCGCACGGCCACACACCCCGTGCACTCAGGGCACATTCTCGGCGAACCGGCCAACGTCACGTCAATTCAAGCCATAGACGTTCCCAATCCACCACCGCCTCTTGAACGGTCGTCCATATGAGCATTTTGCCTTCCTGGCCTTGGTCACGGCAATTTAAGCCATAGACCGCCGAAGACCCTCATCCATGCCAACGGTCCTACCGAACGACATAGACCGGGTACGGTTCCGCCTGACCCGTGCTCATATCGCAACGACAACTTAAGCCATATGCGCATGTCAAGACTCACCGAGTCCCTTTTCCGCCACAACAATCACATAACCCGGTTATGTTCACGTTGGCTCCCCGGCCACCGTGTTGGCAAAACTCGCTTTTGCCCAGTTTTCCGGGTGCACCTTGGAGTTAATCCCCAAGGCTCCCTGATGCAATCTACCACGTAGAAAACCCGAAAAACACCCAAACACCCGGAGTCTTCCCCGGTTCGTATGCAATGCAACATCACCGATCCGGCTCTACTTGTCCGGATAGGCTTCACACACAATGCCTATGTCCGTTTTCGCATACGGACTCTACACAAGGGGGACTTCACATATCTACCCCAAGGAACGCTCCAACTCTTCGCTCACTCGCGAGAGCGGGCTTCCTATGCAAAGGAAAAGTGGGCTTCACATGCCCAAGGATGAGAAATCGTTACCCTTGCATTCTTCCGCGGCGCCATCGAAAACTAAACGGTTGGAAAGCACCGCAACGGCGTCGCCTCCGCGGATCTGGACTCGGATCGTGATTCGGAACTCTGAAGCTCCTCCGGCGGCCGGATCTTGGACTCCTCCTTCCTCTTTGCTCTCCCTTCTCTCTAAACTCTTAGAGAGAGAATGGCTAAGGGAAATGAGGATTCCCAACCCTAAATCCCGGCTAAAACCACCCAGGAGCAGCCCCCCACCGTCGGATCCAAAGTCAAGGAAACGAACGGCCAAGATTAGATCTGAAATCATAAAATCTGGGCCGAACACGGGTTGGCACACGGCTGTGTGCCTGGCCGTGTAGCTCATTCGCCGTCTCGATCCCGATTGAAAACCAGCACACGGCATGTGACACGGCCTCCGACACGCCCATGTCGACTGCGACACGCCCGTGTCGGGACCCGTGTCACGCCCCCCGTGTGCAATAAATCGACACCTTGCAGTCAGAGTGGTACACGGCTTGTTGACACGGCATGGGACACGCCCGTGTCATATCTGACACGCCCGTGTCTGTGCCCGTGTCACGGCCCGTGTACCACTTCGACGATTCCCTTGAGTGACACGGCCTGGGACACGCCCGTGTCCCTCCACATGACCATCGTTGACCTGAACTGGTCGACGACACGGCTCGAGCTCGACACGCCCGACACGGCCTCCGACACGCCCGTGTCGGGGCCCGTGTCACCTGCACCAAAAACTGACTTGGCCCAAAAACGATCCCCGTCGCTCCTACAACAATTTGGGGTGTTACAATTCTACCCCCCTTAAAGAATTTCGTCCACGAAATTAATAAAGGAAAAAACAGGACTTAACGTAAAACAGTACCTGAGCGGAATAATTCCGGGTACTCCTCGAGCATAGTCTGCTCTCGTTCCCAAGAGAGCTCCTCACGCCCGCAGTTATCCCACCAGACCTTAACCATCCGGATCTCCTTGCTACGAAGCCTCTTGACCTCAACATCTTCAATACGAACGGGCTTGACCCTTGTCGTCAACCCTTCGTCCACCGGCACTTGGTCAACCGCGAACACCTGCAAAGGCTCTTGCACCGCCTCCCGCAACACAGAAATGTGGAACACATCATGTAATCCACTCAACTCCACCGATAGCTTCAAACGGTATGCAGCTTCGCCGACTCGCTCCAGAACCTCAAAAGGTCCAAGGTATCTTGGGCTCAGCTTCTTCAAGCGTCTCACCCGCGAAACCCCCTTGAACGGCTTCACTTTCAGATATACCCAATCGCCTACCGCGAACTCCACGTTCCGGTGCTTGGCATTGTAATACTTCGCCTGCCGGTCCTGAGCGATCAACAAGCGCTCCCGAATGATCCGCACTAACAAGGTAGCACTCTCCACCTCCTGCTTCTTGTACAACCTTGCCTCACCCGCTTCAAGCCATGATAACGGCGTGCGACACTTCTTACCATACAGGGCCTCGAAGGGCGCCATTTGTATACTCGCTTCATAGCTGTTGTTGTACGCGAACTCCACCAAATAAAGGTGGTCTTCCCAATGCTTCCCGAAGTCTAGAACACACATGCGGAGCATGTCCTCCATCGTTCTATTGACCCTCTCGGTCTGCCCATCCGTCTGTGGATGGAAAGCTGTGCTGAACTTTAACTTCGTTCCCATCATCTGCTGCACCAACCTCCAATCATTTGACGTGAACCGCACATCGCGATCACTCACAATGCTACGGGGCACACCATGCAGCCTAACAATATTGTCGACATACAATTTTGCCAATTTCTCCACTGGATCATCCTTCCTATGCGGAATGAAATGCGACACCTTGGTTAGTCGATCTACGATCACCCAGATGGCGTCGTTCCCCTTCTGCGACCTTGGCATCCCGTGCACAAAGTCCATAGATATATCATCGAATTTCCACTCCGGTATAGGCAAGGATTTCAGAAATCCTCCTGGCTTTTGGCACTCCGCCTTCACCAAGGCGCACGTTTGGCATTTAGCCACGTACAATGCCACATCTTTCTTAAGCCCCGGCCACCAAAACAGCTTCTTGAGATCACGATACATCTTCGTGCTCCCTGGGTGGATTGAGTACTTGGTATGATGAGCCTCGTACATCAACTCCGCCCGGAGGTTACCCCCACTCGGGACGCACAACCGATGATCCTTCCTTAACAAACCATCATCCACCGAGAACTGGGAATTTGACCCATCCAGAGCGGCCTCCATAAGCTCTTTCATGGAGTCATCTAACTCCAATGCCTGCCGAACCCGGTCAGCCAGGTCATACTGCACCTCTGTCCAGTTTAACATTGCTTTGGCGCTCGCCTGCTTGTCAATGCAACAGATCTCAAGCTCCTCCAACTCCCGCACTAGCCGCTCATCATGCACCGACAACCAGTTGGCTCGGGCGGGAGCCCTGCGGCTCAGCGCATCCGCAACTGTGTTGCCCTTCCCGGGTACATAATGTATCTTGAAGGTGTAGTCCCCCAGAAACTCCATCCACCTCCTCTGCCTCATATTAAGGTCCTTTTGATCCAACAAGTATTTTAGGCTCTTGTGATCGGTGTCTATATCGACCCTTACGCCGTATAGGTAGTGCCTCCACAACTTGAGTGCAAAAATTACGGCCGCCAACTCCAAGTCGTGCATCGGATAATTTCTTTCATGCACTTTCAGCTGACGCGATCCATACGCGATCACACTTCCATGCTGCAACAACACGCAGCCCAAGCCACTACCCGAAGCGTCGCTATACACCTCAAAGCCCTCGGTCCCACTCGGCGAACTAAGCACTGGCGCCGTGGTCAACCGCCTCTTCAGCTCCTCAAAAGCTTGCACGCACTCTTGCGTCCACAAGAATTTCTGATCCTTCCTTGTCAACTTCGTGAGAGGTAACGCTACCCGCGAGAAGTTCTCTACGAAGCGCATGTAATATCCGGCAAGCCCGAGAAAACTACGGACTTCCGCGACAGAAGATAACGCAGGCCACTCCCGTATCGCAACAATCTTCGCCGGATCCACCTCTATACCTTCCCCACTCACTATATGACCAAGGAACGCTACCGAGGGTAGCCAGAACTTGCACTTGGAGAACATTGCGTAAAGCTCATTCCTCCTCAAAGTCTCCAACACCAAATGCAAATGCTTGAAGTGGTCTTCTTCGCACTGCGAGTATACCAAAATATCGTCAATAAAGACGATCATAAAGCGATCCAGGAAATCTCTGAACGTCTTGTTCATCAGATCCATAAACACCGATGGCGCATTCGTCAGTCCAAACGGCATGACCGTGAACTCGAAATGCCCATACCTCGTACTGAACGCCGTCTTCGGGATATCATACTCCCTGATCCTCAGCTGATAGTACCCCGACTTCAAGTCCAACTTGGAGTATACCGACGATCCGACTAACTGATCAAAGAGATCATCAATCCTCGGGATCGGGTACATATTCTTCTCCGTCAGCTTGTTCAACTCTCTATAGTCGATACACAGCCGCATACTCCCGTCTTCTTCTTAACGAAGAGGACCGGTGCGCTCCAAGGCGACGAGCTTGGACGCACATATCCTTGCTCCATCAGCTCCTCTAGCTGAACTTTCAACTCTGCCATCTCCTTAGGCGCCAACCTATACGGAGCACGTGACACCGGTTTGGCCCCCGGTACGAGCTCGATGGTGAAATCAATCTCCCGCTGCGGTGGGGCTCCGGGAAGGCTATTCGGGAACACATCGGGGTATTCGCAAACCACGGGGATGCTATCCAACATGGACTTTGGCTCTACAACCCCACTATTGCAAAGAACAGCTCTGCACCAGCACGAACTGCCTTCACCACCTGAAGAGCAGACATCAGTGTCCTGCGCGACCCCTTTAACCCCTCGAATGTAGTCTCCCGCCCTACACCCAGCTTGCCCTCCTTCCGGTCATAGTCAATCCAAGCTTTCTGCTCTGACAGCCAATCCATTCCAAAGATCACGTCGAACTCTACTAGCGGCAGCAATGACGCTAGCAAATCAAACTCTTGGCTCCCAATGTGAACCTTTACGACGCACACCCTGTCCGCACGCATCGAGCACCCATTCGATAGCAGCACATCCAACTTGTCCTTCGCCATCGAAGAAGGGACTCCGATGCGCGATATAAAGCTTTCGGACAAGAAGGAGTGTGAAGCTCCCGTATCGAACAGTGCCCGTGCCGGACTATCGCTAATCACAACAAAGCCTATACAAACAATATTAGGCTAACAAGCAATAGATAACGGTATTAAAGCTAACTTGCTATAAATTAACTCATACCTGTCACCACATCCGCTTGCTTGATGGCCTCCTGCTGGCCCAAGTTATAGACTCTAGGCTGAGTCGGAGCATAGTGGGATGCGGTCGACTCCACCGCTTTGCCCTTCTCCTCGTAGGTAGCTCCTTGTTTCCTTTCGGACTTTGAGCGTCCACTCCAGCAATCACGGGCAAAGTGCCCCGGCTTCCCACACGTGAAACAAGCGCCCGGGGTTCGATTGGTAGTTGTCCCCGAGGCACCTGAAGCAGCTGGACCCGACGTCTTAGCTTTCTTATAGAATTTGCGGTAGCCCGACTTCGACGTAGTCGGTGCCTTGAACTCCGCTTTCTTGCTACCGGATTCCTTCTTTGCTTGGACATTCTTCATGTCCTTCTCCAAGGACCGGGCCGAATTGACCAGGGTCATGAAACCCTGCGCCTTGGGCCCCGACAGTAGCAACCTTAAATCATCTCTTAGCCCTTCATAGAAGCGACTCGTCTTGCGCTCCTCGTCTGCGAAGGTAGCGCCGGCATATCTCCCCAACCGAGTAAACTCGTGGAGGTACTCGTCAATGGTACAATCCCCTTGCACCAACTTCTGAAATTCGCTTTCTAGCGCAATCCTTTGCGCCGAGGGGAGGTATCGAGCCATGAACAGTCTCGCAAACTCCTCCATCGAAACTTCGGCCAATGGCCTTCCCCGCAACTGATGTAGCTCTAGGCCTTCCCACCATAACCTTGCGTCCCCATCCAAAAGGAACGTCGCTATAGTGGTCTTCTGCCACTCTTCCGTTTCCGTCGCAGTCATCACCCTGTTGACCCTTGAGAGCCAATCCTCTGCTTGGGTCGGGGTTTCTGCGCCCGTGAATACAGGTGGGTGAAAGCCCATCACGTGCTTCAGTTGTCTTTCCATTGCTCTCATAGGCAACTCTGGCTCCAACACTACTTGCTCAACCCTCCTTTGCTCTGCCGTCTGAAGAGGTAATTGCTCCATAGCAGGAGCGGGCTGCTGCACCTGCCTTGCAGGCTGCGCATTGATCATTGCCATGACCGCTTCTGCCACCAACCTAATGGTCTCGGCAGACGGAGGTGTTGCAGGCGCATCGCTTGGCGCACTGCTCGCCTCAGAACCTGGCCGTTCAGACGGCCCAGCACCACTTCTGGTCACCTATAATCGTGCAAAACACCGATAAGCGACCCAAAAATTACTGCAAACAGCAATTATAGGAACACGTAGGTTCCTCAAACATGTATATTTTCATTCCTAAGTGGACATTCATGGGTTCTTTTCATGTTATAACGATGACGCACACATGTGCTCACACCCCTTAAAGTGAATTTGTCCACGAATTCATTTAAGCTTGACCGAAACCAGTAGTCTGATACCAATTTGTAACACCCCTATCCGTCACATAGCATATAGCAGTAGGTCCGGCCGGGGCCCGACGCCATATACTACGGACAGACCGGATGGTTACGCGTTGAAACCATTCAACCAATCAAGTCATCCTACACAACACCTAGCGGAAGCGAATTATTAAGTTGCAAAAGAAAATAAGAACCCTGCTACAAAGCATGAATGTCCACTACCAACTCAGGAATGTAATCATACACAAAAGAGAACTGGCCTTAAGGCCTTACATTGTTCACTTAACAAAATAGTGTTTTCCAAACTTCGGCACGCAGGTCGGCAATACATGAAAACGGGAAAGATATAAAAGCAATTAGTCCTTCGAGGGCCGGCACAGCAACAAGGGCTTTAGCCCGCTATTTCCCGCTCTGCTCCGCAGTACCTGCAAGCCACAAACCACCGCCCAGTGGAAAACAATAGCAACGGTCAGTAATGCTGACCAAATTATAACGATCCCGCCCCCAAAATCGGGGCGACGATGCTCTTTCCCTGCACTTCATTAGTATAGGCAATGCTTATTAATGTGAACACACATCAACACAGGCGTAGGCTCGTACGGCCACACACCCCGTGCACTCAGGGCACATTCTCGGCGAACCGGCCAACGTCATGTCAATTCAAGCCATAGACGTTCCCAATCCACCACCGCCTCTTGAACGGTCGTCCATATGAGCATTTTGCCTTCCTGGCCTTGGTCACGACAATTTAAGCCATAGACCGCCGAAGACCCTCATCCATGCCAACGGTCCTACCGAACGACATAGATTGGGTACGGTTCCGCCTGACCCGTGCTCATATCGCAACGGCAACTTAAGCTATATGCGCAGGTCAAGACTCACCGAGTCCCGTTTCCGCCACAACAATCACATAACCCGGTTATGTTCACGTTGGCTCCCCGGCCACCGTATTGGCAAAACTCGCTTTTGCCCAGTTTTCCGGGTGCACCTTGGAGTTAATCCCCAAGGCTCCCTGATGCAATCTACCACGTAGAAAACCCGAAAAACACCCAAACACCCGGAGTCTTCCCCGGTTCGTATGCAATGCAACATCACCGATCCGGCACTACTTGTCCGGATAGGCTTAACACACAATGCCTATGTCCGTTTTCGCATACGGACTCTACACAAGGGGGACTTCACATATCTACCCCAAGGAACGCTCCAACTCTTCGCTCACTCGCGAGAGCGGGTTTCCTATGCAAAGGAAAAGAGGGCTTCACATGCCCAAGGATGAGAAATCGTTACCCTTGCATTCTTCCGTGGCGCCATCGAAAACTAAACAGTTGGAAAGCACCGCAACGGCGTCGCCTCCGCGGATCTGGACTCGGATCGTGATTCGGAACTCCGAAGCTCCTCCGGCGGCCGGATCTTGGACTCCTCCTTCCTCTTTGCTCTCCCTTCTCTCTAAACTCTTAGAGAGAGAATGGCTAAGGGAAATGAGGATTCCCAACCCTAAATCCCGGCTAAAACCACCTAGGAGCAGCCCCCCACCGTCGGATCCAAAGTCAAGGAAACGAACGGCCAAGATTAGATCTGAAATCATAAAATCTGGGCCGAACATGGGTTGGCACACGGCCGTGTGCCTGGCCGTGTAGCTCATTCGCCATCTCGATCCCGATTGAAAACCAGCACACGACATGTGACACGGCCTCCGACATGCCCGTGTCGACTGCGACACGCCCGTATCGGGACCCGTGTCACGCCCCCCGTGTGCAATAAATCGACACCTTGCAGTCAGAGTGGTACACGGCTTGTTGACACGGCATGGGACACGCCCGTGTCACATCTGACACGCCCGTGTCTGTGCCCATGTCACGGCCCGTGTACCACTTCGACGATTCCCTTGAGTGATACGGCCTGGGACACGCCCATGTTCTAGGCCGTGTCCCTCCACACGACCATCATCGACCTGAACTGGTCGACGACATGGCTCGAGCTCGACACGCCCGACACGGCCTCCGACACGCCCGTGTCGGGGCCCGTGTCACCTGCACCAAAAACTGACTTGGCCCAAAAACGATCCCCGTCGCTCCTACAACAATTTGGGGTGTTACAGCGGGTACCTTACAGTTGAGGATATTCGAGTTAAGTTGTGCAAAGAGGCACATGGTTATAGTGTTGCTTACCACCCTGGTTATACTAAAATGTATAAGGATCTGAAGAAGATCGTTTGGTGGTATGATATGAAGGGCGATATAGCTAAGTTTGTATCTGAATGTTTTACTTGCAAGCGAGTTAATTCCGATCATGGAAGGCCAGGAGGCAAGTTGATGCCTTTAGAAATTCAAAGTTGGAAGTGGGAGAGTCTTTCGATGGATTTTATTACTAGATTATCGAGTTCTCCCAAAGGACATGATTCGGTATGGGTTAAATTGGGAAGACTAACGAAGTGTGCTTACTTCGTGGCATTCAAGATCAACTACTCCATGAAGAAAATAACTGAGTTATACTTGGATGAGGTCATCAGACTATATGGAGTGCCGGTGAGCATTGTGTCGGATCGAGACTACACGTTTACGTCTCGATTTTGGAAAAGTTTACAGGAGGGGTTTGGTATTGATTTGAGGTATTCCACCGTCTATCATCTAAAAAAAATATTCAGACCGAGAGAGTAAATTAGATCGTGGAGAATATAATTAGGTGTTATATTTTGGACCATGAAGGAGCGTGGGACGAGCGTTTGAGGTTTATCGAATTTGCGTACAATAATAGTTATCAAGAGAGCTTGTAGATATCCCCGTTTGAGGCTTTGTATGGGAGACGTTGCAAAACTCCCTTGTTTTGCGGCAAGGTTGGTGAGAGGCCGTTGTTGGGTTCGGAGTCCCTAGAAGAAATGGATATCTCTGTTAAGCATATTCGAGAGAAGCTTCAGATAGCTCACGTGCATTATGAAAAGAACGCCAATCGTCGATGGACTGAACTGGAATTTGTTGTTGGGGAAATGGTTTCCTTAAGGTTTCCCCTATGTCTGGCGTTAAGAGGTTTGGTAATAACCATAAGATGGATCCTAGGTATGTGGGACCCTTATAGATTGCAGAGTGTATTGGAATGTCTGCTTATAGGCTGGAATTGCTAGCTAGCTTTCCTGGTGTGCATGCTGTTTTCCTCGTGAGCCAATTGCAGAAGTGTGTGCTGAGCAATAGGCAAATTCTTGATGTTGTGCCCTAGTTGGAGCCAAACCTTTCCAATGTGGAGGTGCATGTTTGTGTTTTGGATACTGAAGATTGGGTATTGCGAAGAAAGAGAATACCCAAGGTTAAAGTTTTGTCGAGGAACAAAGACGTGGATAGTGCGACTTAAGAGTTAGAGTCAGTTTGTAGGGAGGCTCATCCTCATCTATTCTCCAGATGCTTTTGGTAAGTGTTTTCTTTGATAGCCTTTGGTTACTTTTCTTCTGTTTTGGATTTGATCCTTTTTATATCATGTTTCGGGACGAAACTTCTTTTTAGGGGGGTGGTTGTAACGCCCCTTCTTTTTCGGTGTTTATTTTAATTCCCGTAGTCACGTATTTTTGACTTCAGGGCATTACATTGACGCGTAGTAAACGGGTGTCATTTGTTGGAACATGAGTTTGCTCACTGGGTATTCCCGTGGGGTTGTTTTGGCTTGGTTGTCCACCTTCCCTCGCGAGCCGGGTCTATTTTAGTGACTCAGTGGAGATTTTTATAAGGATGTGGTGGTGTTTTATCTTTGGGTGGTGTTTCAGATAAGTTTTGTTTGTCGGATTTGGATTTCGACTTCGCCGTTATATTCATAGCGTCGATATTTAGCTATGGTGTAATTTTCGTAAGATTCTGTATTGCTTCGGATTTCGGGTCATTTTGACGTTATTTAAATAATTAATATTATATTGTATATATAAATATTAGTATAAATAGGAATTCATCACGTCAAAAGCCCTATTCATCAAACTCCCCCAAGCTTAAGCTTTGCTTGTCCTCAAGCAAAAATATAAAAACTAGTTAACATAAAAGTGACTAATTAGGAAAATTCTAATTTTGATAGCACAAGTACTATGCAAAATTCTAAGTAGGGATATGGTGAAACATAAACCTAAAACAATAACCAAAACAAGGTTTAACAATTTATAAATTTACTAACAAAAATAAATCATCCAAAAATTTAACAAAATTCTTTAAATAATTTTAAGCAAAGCAAGAAAATAAAAAATGCATTGAGTTTTACTAGATCCAAGGGACATATTATAATTATATCAATCAAATAACAAAAATCTAAATTTAAATCAAAAACTTTACTAAATTACTTTTCTTCTAGATTTAGCTAAATTTAGCAAAATTTACCCGAGCGATAATGGTTTTGTGAGCAGAAGAGGAGCGGCGACTTCTCGTGCGACTGACCGGAGATAGAGAGCGATTCGGTGGTCAGTTTTGTCAATAGATTAGAGCTTTGGGGAGCTATCACCAAGATCAACATGTTCGTGGTAAGATTTTCCCGATTCCTCAATTTTTAGGTGCTAGGGTTTGTGATTTTGACTTCCTTATTCCCCCAAAAGTTTCAGGAAATGTTTCTAAGGTCATTTGGCAGCCGATTCCTGTCGCGGTGCGAGTGGGTAGCGTTTTTCTGGAATTCAAGGCAAGTGGATTTTCCCCTCTTGCATGTCCATTTCTAGCTTATTTTCTTCCTTCTTTCCTCCTCCCTTAGAGAGTAGGATTAGTGTAAGTTAACTATGAAATTAATCATAGAGTAAGGGCAAGTTTTCGGCCAAGGCATGAAGACTAGGTTTGGGATTTTAAGTAGAATTCGGCATATATCGAAAGGTAGAGTTCAGCTGGTTTAGGTTAGAAATTTGCCGAGTATTGTAGCCGAGTTTCTCAATTTTAGGTAGGTAGGATTCATCGAGTATCGTCGTTAGAATTTGCCGGTTATGGAGGCATTTATTCAGATGATAATTAAGCGAGTATTAATGCACTTCGTCGAGTATCAGTTTAGGCAGATTTGGCGAGTATCGCCGAACTGCGTTAAGAAAATTTTGCCGAGTAACCGTTAGGATTCGGTGAGTGTCACCAAATTTTGTTAAGGCAAATTCGGAGTGTTTCTAGAAGGATCATCGAGTATAGTCTAGGTCTAGTAATCCTCGAGTGGTCGGTAATGCTAAGGAAAATTCGGCGTGTATAGTTGTTATTCGCCTAGTATAGCAAGTCTTATTCGCCAAGAATGGTAGAAATTCGACGAGTATCGTTAGTCAATTATTCGAATATCATTAGTCTATGCCGAGTATCGCAAGTGTTATTCGCCGAGTATTGTGGAATTTCATCGAGTATCCATGTAGTTCGTCGTGTGTACTAACAGAATTTGGCCAGGACACAGAATATTTTTGTCATTTTGTGTATGATTCGTCGAGTTTGGGTCTTAGGGTATATTTTTGGGTATTTGCCACGGGTGAGTTGGTCCTTAGTGTGATTTGGGGTTTTCTCCCTCCGTTGGAGATGTCTTATGGTTTAGGTTGTGTTTTTATATGCATTAAAAGTATTTTGATGCGGACAAGGTTAGCTATGAATCTTTCGACCCTGGTGGACTTGTGACTGTGGGTATACTAGCAGAGGGTTCTCCCTCCACAGGTGCAAATTTCTTTCAGTTTTCGGTGTGTCAAGGCATAAGGACACCTTCCTTTTGACCCCATTGGGTTTGTGACTGTGGGTATCCTGACAAAGCGTTGTCCCCCCACAGGTGTCGGTTTTCCACCGGTTTTTATACTCATCTTAAGATGGATCTGCTATATGTAATTACGTACTCACTTATTTACATGGCTTCTAAGCTTAGATCATTTATGCACTTGGTGCAAAATTTGGGATGTCTAACCCTTGTGAGAACTTTCTCACTTTGATCTTATGATTTAATATTTATGATTTCCACGCAGGTTTTCTTTTTATGTTTGTGTGGTAACCCTCCTACTCTTTTGTATTTTAGTCTACTGAAAGTTTCTTTTGCTACTTGTATTTCTTGCTGAGGTGTTTTTTCTTTGAATGCCTCAGGTTCAGGGTCGTAGCCGGTGGAGCAGCTGTGTTGGGTGGCTGCTTGTAGGCTGCAGTTGTTGCAGTGTTTGTCCTCACCATCATGAGATAGTTTGTTGCTTTTAGTTTTAGTTCATACATGTATACCCTCTGTGGGTTTGTGTCAGGTTGTTGACTCCCACTGATAGTTTTCTTTTTAAATGATGAATACTTTGCTAGGTGTTAGTTCACCTTTTTGGTTGGTTGTACATTCTCTCTCGGAAGGTTTAATGCTAGGTTGCATGTTAGATATTTTAAAGTATAAAAATTACTACTATTACTTTATACATGCCATATTTGAAATCTAAATTACTATATTTAACGGTCGTAAAGCTACTTTTGTAATTATTATAAATCTGGAGTTTTGCATTTCATGAGTTGCCCTATGGGGATGTTTATACTCATGTAGGATGTCTAATACTGTCAATAAAGTACTTTCAACTGTGTATAACTATTTTTTCTCGTGGACTATATGAGCCATTGAGGCGAGGTATACAGCTAACAGCTTAAACTTAAACTGGATTTTCTCTAAACAACTTATGGATCTTTCATAAAATTGTTAAGTTAGAGTTTTGCTTGGGCGTCTGCAGTTATCCTCTACTGACGTTCCATCACGACACGCATTTTCCCTTACTCTGATATTTAATTAAATGCGGAGAAAATGCGGGTTGTGACAACATGTTCTATCACTTAGCGTGTAGAATATAAAATAAAGTAATTTACGCGCGAGATCAGAAAGCATTTGATTATTAAGCACAGTAAAATTTTTTAAGCACAATAGTGTGAGAGTACACAGGAAGAAATAATATATGAGAAGTTATCTAAAGATGCAAGAGCTAAGAGGTCTAAGGGGTGAGTGTCGGGAGGCTCAGCTCGGGAGAAATTTCTATATACCCCTGCCTCGCGCCCTTATCCTCGGTGGTAAGGGAGGATTATTGAACTCGCGGACAAATTCGAGGTCCTGATGTATGACATGCAGGTTCTCCTATATTTGATCAATGAGTGGTCTTGGAGATGTCATCCTGCTAGTCGAGCTACACATCACCTCATCCGACAACACACATAGTCCTGCTCGAGTGCGCACAGCCTCCCCCCGTTGACCGCCCTCTCTTCCCTAATCTCGCGTAGTGTGAGCCAATACTTCTTGAGGAACCCAATAGTTCGCCTCCTCTTCTTGGTAGGCTGTATTGAGGCATTCGGGAAGTCTTCAATCACGCTGGGGGAGAGAGGTGGTGAGTGGAGTACCGGGTCGGAGGGTTCTTTGTCTTTAGATTTATCGGGAAGGCCTTAGTTGATAATCAATACAAATAAGAGACTTGGGGTTCTAAATATGGCGAATACTTCAACTAATCGTGTAAGGAAGAGGTCCCATGGAGTATGCATTGATGGAAGAACTCGGTTTCCATTGAACAGGCTGAGTTAGAGGAGATATGAGCACCTTGCCGTGACCTGGAAGATAGGAATTTGGGTAGGTGATCAGATCAAAACCAGGAATGGGGATGTCCCTAAAGCCTCCCCCCACGAGTGTAGGATCCGAGGTAGGGTCGTGAGGTGGTTCGCGAACCAGAGTTTTCGGCTACCGAAAGCCCAATCTAGTTCTCCTAAAGGTAGGAGCATGGCTTCTCATATGGTCATCAGTGGTGATTTGTGGGCGCGAGTTATTCGGTGGAGAAACATCTCACACCAAAAGGTTACCCTCATCCTCGGGAAGGCGAGTATCAGGATTATCGAGGGTGTCATGAACCTCCTTCCCTTTGTGTTAGGTGGCTGGTTTGGAAGAAGAAAATGCGAGTCCATAGTCCGGTGTAGGGACCAGATCACCAAGGATGGCCTCGCCGACTTTAGGGTTGGATTTAGCCAATTTTGTGGGTTTACGCTTTGGTGACTCGTGAGGATACTAATTAGAGAGCCAGGGGCTCATCTTGACAGCGTGAGTATATCTGAGCTCCCTAGCACGGTTGAGCCTCTCTTGGAACTCCTTTGAAAGAGACATGGAGACAAAGATCATAAAAGTAGGGGAAATGGAAATGCTCTCCCTAGCAGGCAGACAAATATATATAGCAGCTAGTGGATCCCTCCAAAAGATTCCTCTTGCTCCTACCGCACTTACCGATCTTCTGTATTTAGATGATTCTTTCCGAGCTTAGGACAACCTCGCAAAGAGGTGGGATTGGGTACAACTCCATATCCGGCGAGTGGGATTGATAGGAGCAAAACTAGCAAAATCATGCGGTCTAAGGCTCAAGTGCGTCAGCTGGGAGGCGAGTGCCTTGAGAGCTCCCTGACACACCCAGGTTGGGGGTAGATAAAATGAAGGGAGAGTGGAGTAAGCAGGCTCGCACTCATCATCGGCCCTTAGTAGATAGTAGGCTAGCGGCATGGACAGGTCCGCACTCGCCCTAGGCCCTATAGATGCAGCGATTGAAATCTCATAAAGCCACTCGCTACCCCAGTCGAGTGGTAATTTCGAGGACAACTCGCCTAGCGATGCTTTATCATTCCACCCCCCAGGTTTGAATATATCCGTTCAGAATAGTGGAGTTGCGCTATTGACAGACCATTTTAAAAAAATATTAAAATAGACCCAAGAGGGTACCTCAGAAGGCAAGCTTTCTAGTTATCTTATTCTCTGTTATCCAAGTGCTTTCTAAGGCGCCCTTAGCTCAGCATTATCTAAGGTGGGGAAGCGCTTTAAGATCTACCAGATGTGTTGTGGGACCTCCGTGGTGGAGCCCTGTGTTAGTCTTAAGTCTTAAGTTCTCTATAAAGCAGGCTTACCAGGAGAAGTAAGTGTGTGGTCGCCCGTTTTTAAGGGTCCAAACTACATAGAAGTTATTTTCCGGTTTCAATATACCATACAAATTACTGATGGTTGTGTGTACTTACCACTTAAGGAAACATTTCACTTATGCTCATCCTCTATAACGGATACCTCCACTATTGAGCCCACAAAAAATCGTATCCAATTGTTATTTCCGATTAAGTTTGTAGTTTAGAAGTGTACAATCCAAGTATGGGCGATCCAAGTGAATTAGATATTGAGCATGTTGTTGAAGAGTGTGAGAACATGATTAAACATGGTTAGCTGATGGAGTAATGCAAGTTTGATGTTGATTTTGATGTTAAGGAGGTTTTAGTTGATGAAGTAGAGGAGGCTTACTACGAGGCTGTTTGTGAGAATATAAATGTGGCGCAATGCTCCACCAAACATAGTTTAATTTTGATTGCTCTAGATATAATCATACACTATGTAAAAGGGCATTGCATGCTTATTAGGTTTGACAAAATTTGTTTTGATCATGGTGTCAGGCTTGTATGTCACAACCCGTATTTTCTCCGAGGAAAAAGGATTATCCGAGTAGGAGAAAACACGTGTCATGATGCCACGTCGAGCAGGGGATAACTGCCAACGCTCAGGCAAACCACTATCAACTATACTTTATGAAAATTCATAAGTTATATGATTAGAAAATCAGTTATATTTAAGAGGCCGTATCCCTCGGCTCAGTGGATCATCTAGTCCACAGTTTGAAAACTATACTTATACGCTGCGAAAAAAATACTTTATTCAGGTTTGACATCCTAAAAGAGTGCATAAGTGCCCCTAGAGGACATCTTATACCATGCAGGACCCTACATTTAATTTATACTATACATAGGAAAACAATCATTTTACGTTATTTGGAAAATAGTGTTAAGCTTTATAAAACATGCTGATCATGAGGTATACTTATAATAGTGTTTTTAGGTTTAAAAGTAACTAGCAACCTAGCATAAATCATCCCCAGAGCAAGTATACTATCTCCAGAAAAGGTAGAAGCAAAAAAGATAACATATCTAGTATCAAGGTAAAACTACCAGTGGGCGCCAACAACTGACACGAACCCACTGGCAAGTATGTGTGTCTGTGAGAAAGAAGTACAAAAATACCTCAAAAGACAAAGGAACTGATCTCCACAGTACGAGAGACCACCAGCAACAGCACAGCACAACTAGCCGCCTAATCGGCTACTAACCAGAACCTGAGGCATTCAAAGAAGAAAAGAATACCTCAGCAAGAAAAACAAGTAAGCTGTACGGAAATGTTAAGTTAAAAGGTAAGCAAGAAGAGTAACCAAAACGAAACAAGCACCACTGTCCAAAGCAAGACAAAAAGAAAAGCACTATGTGCGAGGAAACATCAATAACCCTGCCAAAAAATAAATCCTGCAGAGTTTACCAGGCAACTATGAGGCCAAACGCTGCAAATTTACAAAGGAAGAAATGTCTAACACCCTAAGATGTGAGAGTTGATAGTAGCAAAACAATGCGGATCCGGGTTGGAGGCAAACTCAGTCCCCCAACCACCATTTTCAAGAAACAAAGCTCAAGGGTCTACATGTGAAAGCACTAGGGACCTCCCACCCCCTTGCCCAACCCGTACCTATTGCAAGATAAAAAAAGTGTGGCCTCGGCTAAATTACACAACAAAACCCCCATTTAGAGCTTCAAACCACCACTACTAACCATGACCCATGATTCGGCCTTTTTGAAAAAAATATAGCCGACAAGGAACCTCATAATAAAGGAATTCACTCGGGAGAGAAAATCAAGGTAAGGGAAAAGCGTTGAGATTACTCAACACGGCATGGCGTTGAGTGAGCCCCACTCACTCAACGCCTAAACAGACGGTTGCGTTGAGTGATCTAACCTCACTCAACGCCAAAAAAGCTATGGCGTTGAGTGAGGTTCACTCACTCAACGACTTTTACAACACTGGTTGTGGCGTTGAGTGAGCTAACCTCACTCAACGCCAAAACCGCTATGGCATTGAGTGAGGTCGACTCCCTCAACGCCTTCAGCAAACAGGCTGTGGCGTTGAGTGAGCTAACCTCACTCAACGAAAAAATAACTATGACGTTGAGTGAGGTACACTCCCTTAACGCCTCAGCAAAATAGGATGTGGCATTGAGTGGGCTAACCTCACTCAATTCCAAAACAGCTATGGCATTGAGTGAGGTCCACTCCCTCAACGCCTCAGCAAAACATGCTGTGGCGTTGAGTGAGTTAACCTCACTCAAGGCCAAAATAGCTATGGCGTTGAGTGAGGTCCACTCCCTCAATGCCTCAGCAAAACAGGCTGTGGCGTTGAGTGAGCTAACCTCACTCAACGCCAAAATAGATATGGCGTTGAGTGAGGTTCACACACTCAATGCCTTCTGCGACATAAGCTGTGGCGTTGAGTAAGCTAACCTCACTCAATGCCAAAACAGCTATGGTGTTGATTGAGGTCAACTCACTCAATGTCTTAGCATTTAGCTGCAAAAACCAACTGCGGCGTTGAGTGTATCCACCACTCTCAAAGATAAAACAGCTTTGGGGTTGAGTGAGGTCGACTCACTCAATTCCAAAGTACTTAACCACAAAAACAAGCTGCGGCGTTGAGTGAGCCAACCTCATTCAACGCCTAAACCGTTATGGCATTGAGTGAGGCCCACTCACTCAACGCCATCCGACATAACCGTGTGGATTAGCTGTAGCGTTGAGTGAGTCCGCTTCACTAAACGCCTAGACAGCCATGGCGTTGAGTGAGGTCGACTCACTCAACGCCACACTACTTAGCCGCAAAAGAACAGATAAAAGGCAATGGCATTGAGTGTGTGCACCACACTCATCGCCATTTCCAAGCAGACCCGGCATTGAGTGTGTGCACCAAACTAAACGCCAAGGCAAAGCAGACCCGGCGTTTAGTGTGTGCACCACACTCAACCCCAAGGCCAAGAAGACCCGGCGTTGAGTGTGTGCACCAAACTCAACGCCAAGCCTTGAATTCTCCAACGCTAACTCCAGCAAGTCTAAGTACCGGGAAGGCTTCTGCTACAGCCACTATACAGGCAAACACATATACATCCCAACCCGAGCCTAAGCAAGATAGATTTGCATAAAAATTAAACTATAGCTTTGCCACTCTACCCGGCTACAACTAATGCACAAGAAAAATCGACCCAACCCACAAGCCCTCACACGGCCCGAGAACAAGGCTTCTCTACCAATAGTTGGGAATTTGTACCCGGTTTCAAGCAAGAATAGGGTTTCTAACCTAGGGCTAACAGGGATTTATTAATATAGCAAAAACAATCTAGACGAGCTTTTCTACGACCGCAAGAACAAAGAGAAAAAGAAAACAATACTAGGCATGGGCAAGAACACCACTTGCCTCGATTTCTAAGAGAAAAGCTTGGCCGGCTTCCCTTATCCTTACTCGGCACCAGCAGCAACAATACCTAAAGCATAAAATCTTGAGCTTTAATGGCGGAAATGGACAACCCTAGAAAATCGAGACCCCTAGAAACACCACGAAAACTGAATTTCTTACCGTAGGAATGAAGGTCTAGGCGAGAGCAATCCATATCCGCTTTCAGAATCGAATTCCGTCCACAAAAGCTCCCGGAATCAACGTCCGAAGGGGAGCAGGTTAGGCGGTTTCTCTGTTTTCTACGAACAGGCGCTGCGGGCTGGGGAAGAAAGTGAACAGGAGCGATTTCTTTCTTCTCTAATTCTAAAATATCCTATTTATAGCACCCTCTTAATCTTAATAGCTAATCAATTAAATATTATAAATTGAGACACAATATAACCGCCAAGCACCCGCACCTTTCCAAAATAATAATTAATATAATATTTATTAAATAGTATTATTTTTCATAAAATACAAAGCGACGCGAAAACAAAACATCCTCGGAATTCGACAAAATTCACCCCGTAGCTAAATATCCACGCTACGAACACAACGGCGAAGTCAAAATAAACTTTCGACGAACAAAACTCGAGTTATATCCACCCGAAGTCAAAACACAAGCATCCCTCGAGAGGCCACACTGGGTCACCCAAAACAACCCGACTTGTAAGGGAGATCTTGCTAATAGACTACAAAATGGGCCACTAAGTTCTAAGGAGTTAAGACCACACTCTATAGATGACACAAGCCAAGAAAATGCGTCGACGTAACGCCAAGCAAGAATTAAATAATCGCAGAAAAATCGGGGGCGTTACAGTCACTCCCTTTAAAAGAAAGTTTCGTCCCGAAACTTTACGCACAACACTTCTACTATAGAAGGGAAAGTAACAAGCCAAACATTACAAGAAGAAAACATACCAATCCAATCAGGAAAACAGTTGAGGGTGAGCCTCCCTCATAGCCGACTCTAACTCCCAAGTCGCGCTTTCCAAATTCTTATTCTTCCATAGAACTTTGACCATCGGGATGGACTTCCTTCGCAGCACCCGATCTTGAGGATCCAAATTGCGGACCGACACTTCAACAAAAGAGAGATTAGGCTCCAATTGGGGCACAACATCCAAGACTTGTGGACTGCTGCGCACACACTTCCACAATTGGCTTACATGAAATACATTATGAACACCTGGGAAGTTTGCTGGAAAATCCAACCTATAAGCTGACACGCCAATCCGTTCAACGATCTTAAACGGGCCCACATACCTCGGGTCCAGTTTCCAATTTTTACCAAACCTCTTAACTCCAACCATTGGGGAAACCTTAAGAAATACAAGGTCCCCTACAGAAAACTCAAAGTCAGACCTACGCCGATTGGCGTTCTTCTCGTATCTCTCCTGAGCTATACGAAGATTTTCTCGAATAAGCTTCACCACGAATTCCATCTCCCCGATTGCATCCGGACCCAACAAGGGCCTCTCACCTGCCTCAGCCAAAAACATGGGGGTTCTGCAATGCCTCCTATACAAAGCTTCAAACGGAGCCATTTGTAAACTATCTTGATAACTGTTATTGTATGCAAACTCCATAAGTCGCAACCGCTCATCCCACGCTCCGTCGTGGTCTCGAATGTAGCATCTGATCATATCCTCAACTATCTTGTTCACCCTCTCTGTCTTCCTATTGGTCTGTGGGTGGTAAGCAGTAGAATACATCATATCTGTACCCAAACCCTCCTGCAGACTCTGCAAAAAAAGAGAAGTAAACAGGGAGTCTCGATCAGAAATGATGCTAACAGGTACACCGTGCAATCTGATGACCTCATTCAAGTACAACTCTGCTATCGTCTTCATCGGATAGTCAATATTATACGGCACGGAGTGAGCACACTTCGTCAGTCTATCCACTATAACCTAAACAGAATCAAATCCCCTTGGATATTTCGGTAAGCCTGTAATGAATTCCATAGAAATACTTTCCCACTTACAAGTAGGGATCTCTAACAGAGTCAATTTGCCACTAGGCCTTCCGTGATCGGCCTTTACACGCTTGCAAGTGTGGCACTCAGCAACAAATCGGGATATATCACTCTTCATCCCATACCACCAGAAAATTTGCTTCAAATCACGATACATCTTTGTAAATCCCGGATGGTAGGCAACACTGGATCCATGAGCCTCTCTGGATATCATACCCCTGATGTCTTCAACAGCGGGGATGCAAAATCTGCCGTGGTACTTAGAAGTACCCGCATCATCGATAAAAAAATCTGGCAACTCCCCCCTCTCAGTCCTTGAGTATAAGTGCAGAAGATCCGGATCATCCTTCTGGTGCAACCTAGTAAGGGAAATCCAAGACGGCTCTACCACTGCCAAACTGCTCTGCATGTCACAGCATCCCAATGAGATATCCATAAGGAGGAACTCTTCCACTAAACGATCGGTGGAGAGATTAAAGATCTTCCCCGTCTTCCGGCTCAGGGAGTCGGCCACCACATTGGCCTTGCCTGGATGATACTGGATCTCTACATCATAATCAGCCATATACTGTAACCACCGCCGCTGGCGCAGATTCAACTCCTTCTATGTGAACACGTACTTCAGGCTCTTATGATTAGTGAAGATCTTGCACTAAGCCCCATTAAGTAGATGCCTCCCCAGCTTCAACGCATAAATCACCGCTGCAAACTCAAGGTCATGCGTAGGGTAATTTCTCTCATGAGTCTTTAATTGCCTTGACGCATACGCAATCACTTTTCCAACCTACATCAACACGCAACCCAGACCAACATACGAAGAATCCACATACACATCATACTCCACACCCTAAGTAGGTAGGGTTAGAACAGGAGCAGTGCACAATCTGTTCTTTAGCTCCAGGAAGGCTTCTTCGCACTTCTCGCTCCAAACAAAGCCCACGTTCTTCTGAGTCATCCTGGTCAAAGGTACAGCCAGGGTAGAGAAACCCTCAACGAACCTCCTGTAGTAGCCGGCCAACCCTAGGAATCTTCTGATCTCCTTGGGCGTGCCCGGCCTGCTCCAATCCATCACTACTGCGATCTTTTCTGGGTCGACCGAGATCCCATCTTTGTTCACCACGTGGCCCAGAAACGAGACCTGAGGCAACCAAAATTCACACTTGCTCAACTTGGCGAATAACTTGTGATTCCTCAACTCCGATTGAACCAAGCACAGATGCTACTCATGCTCCTCAGCGCTGCGAGAATAGACCAACACATTATCGATGAAAACTTCAACGAAATTATCTCGGAAATCCTTGAACACCCGGTTCATCATATCCATAAAAGCTGATGGTGCGTTGGTCAGACCAAATGACATCACCATGAACTCAAAATGTTCATGCCTCGATCTAAATGCAGTCCGTCGAATATCAGCCTCACGGATCTTGAGCTGATGATAGCAAGAACGAAGATCGATCTTGGAAGACACTGCGCTACCGCACAACTGATCAAATAAGTCATCGATCCTCGGCAGAGGGTTCCTGCTATTAATAGTGACTTTGTTCAACTCCTTGTAGTCGATGCAAAGCCACATCGAATCATCTTTCTTCTTCACAAACAAAATTGGAGCACCCCAGGCGACGAACTCTTCCTGATAAATCCTTTTTCCAATAACTCATCAAACTGGACTCACAACTCCTCTAACTCACGAGGGGAAATCCGGTACTGCGCCTTAGCAATAGGACGCGTACCCGGTTCCAAATCAATCACAAACTCAACATCCCGATCGGGAGGAAGACCAGGAAGGTCATAAGGAAAAACATCAGCGAAACCACGAACAACGGGAATCTCCTCTAAACACGGTACACTAGAAGCAGTCCCAACCACCGAGACAAAACAAGCAAAACAATCAAGAAAGAAACAACTTCTGATCACATACCGCAGAAATGACAGGAGAATCTTGGCACGGATCAGCATACATGCTTCCCGGCTGACCATTGTCCTTGATGAAGTCCAAGCGCATCCCTTTGCACTGAATAACCACATCATACTTAGACAGCCAGTCCATGCCCAGAATATCATCAAAGTCCTCTAGATCAATCATCTTCAAGTCTGCCTTCGCAAGAAAGTCCCCCAACAAAACAGGGCAATATAGAATGCCCAAATCTGATAACACAGATTCACAAGAAGGGAACTTGAGGCGAAAGGTATCACGAACTCGATCTATAGTCAACCGATGTCGCTCCACAAAGGCTCTAACCACAAATGAGTGGGTAATGTCAAAGTCGAATAGAACACGCGCCCAGCGGTTCTTCACCTTAAATTTCCCTATAGGAGTATATACAACTAAGGAACTAACAAAACAAAACTGTAACCATTCTAGTAAATAAAACTTTCAAGCTAGAAAAACAACTAACCTGAGATGACCTAGGTCGAAGCTTGAGCCTCCTCGAAAGAGATCACGTTCAGCTTTCCCTTGGCCTTGTCCACATGCTTAGGCGGAGGTAGTGCCTCAAGTGGAACTGCATGAAGAGAAGGCTGGACTTGAGGACACCTAGACTTGATGTGACCCTTCTGCCCCCACTTATAGCAGACTTTATCCTTGGAACAGCACTGGGCAGCATCATGCCCGGGTCGCTTGCAAACAGAATAGGAAACATCCCTCCTAGGAGCACCCTGAATAGCATGAACTTGCTCCTTCTTGTGAGCTGCTTCCTTTTTGAAACACCTCTCAAAAGGGTGGCCTGACCGGCCACAGAAGCTACACACCACCTTGCTCTTCTTTCCCGAAGCAGCACCGGGTACCTGGGGTTTCTTATCCTCGACGGACTTCCTCTTTTCCTTCCTCATTTTCTTGCCTCTTCTCTTTGCGGTCTCGATTGCCTCCACCTTCAGAGCAGCCTCCACTACCCCTGCATAAGTCTCTCATCCATAAGCATTGGTCAACTACTGCACCTCGCTCCTCAAGCCACCAAGAAATCGCTTGACTCGATCATCCTCAACACTCACAAACCTAGGAGCAAACCGGCTCAACTTGCTGAACTCTATCTCATACTCACCGATCGTGAGTTGCCTTTGCTTCAAGTGGAGGAAGTCGTTCATAAGACGGTAATGCTCGACCGAAGGCAAGAACTTCCTTAGCAGTATTTCCTTGAATACTTCCCAAGAGCAACCAGCTACCAAGATCTCCTTTTCTCTAAGCCACCAACTCTTAGCCAAACCCTTGAGCTGATAGGAGGCTATCATCACTCTCTGATCATCTGCAATAACGGAGTATGAGAAAATCTCCTCCATGGAGATCAGCCAATCGTCTATGACCATGAAATCTGCCTTCCCATCATAAGTAGGAGGGGTAAGTCTCTGAAACTGTGAGATAAATGTCATATCCGTTAGCACCACCACTGGAGGTGTCAGGGGTGTAGGAGGAGGAGGAACAACTAACCCCTCTGTAGGGCCTTGCACTCCCTGAGTATTTCCTGCAACAACTGCCACAAGAGACTGGATCTGGGCCTGCATCTCCACCATCTTCCTGCTCAATGAAACACTACTCTACAGCAGGCTCTCGATCACCGCAACATTCTGCGCTCCCGATGACTCGCCCTTAGATAGGGGGGTTAATCTAGTCAAAGGGCACCTCGCCATCCTAAAATCATAACAACATTAGTCAGATCCTAGTACAACCGCTACAACTATCTACAAGTACAGACAATACATACATAAATATGAACTTAAAGATGCTAAACTTGCTATGGGAGTTTATCTTTAAAAGAATTGATGTTATTCCTTAACCTAGGATGCTTAACCACCACCATACTAACTCTTGTGCCTAGATCGGGAATGCATGACTTTATATTATTTTTGACTCGAAAACTTATGTGTGTATATATGTCATCCTGCCAGTCTTTAGCTTGGCACGTTGTGCTTATGCAATGTTATGTTATGCATGTTTGTGCTATGGATTCTAAAAAAAAGGCCCTAATGCATGTTATGAGCGGCGTACACATGAAAATGTTATGCATCCCATACTACATAACATCCTCATGCAACGAAAAATAAAATGAGCTAGTCGCATCCATGTGGTGAGGTTATCCATCCCATACAACATAACCCTCACATGTTACCCCTATGGTGGATCCATATACGAATACATATTATGCATCCCATACTACAAAATATGCCCCGTATACTTCATGTTATGCTATGAGTGTAGTGTTCGTGCTTTTTCCAAGACGTGTTGATGACATATCAGCGTGTGAATGACATGATGCTGAACTTCTAATGCAATCAAAAGGGAAGGTTGCCCGACTAACTTGTCAAGAAACCTCCCTCTGATATCAACTGTCACAACCCGCATTTTCTTCGAGGAAAAAGGATTATCAGAGTAGTAGAAAACACGTGTCATGATGCCACGCCGAGCAGGGGATAACTGCCGACGCTCAGGCAAACCACTATCAACTATACTTTATGAAAATTCATAAGTTATATGATTAGAAAATCAGTTATATTTTAGAGTCTGTATCCCTCGACTCAGTGGTTCATCTAGTCCACAGTTTGAAAACTATACTTATACGCTGCGAAAAAAATACTTTATTCAGGTTTGATATCGTAAAAGAGTACATAAGTGCCCCTAGAGGACATCTTATACCATGCAAGACCCTACATTTATTTATACTATACGTAGGAAAACGATCTTTTTATAGATCCTATAACTCAGGCAAAGCCCTACCTCAATCTTTACAGCTAAAGATCTACACATAGATCATTTTATAGATCCTACAACTCAGATCACAATGATCCTACAAATATGATGGAGTTTAATAAGAGTTTGACACAACATACAAGGCTTTATTCTTCAAATAAAAGCATAGAGTAGGCTTCTTCTATTTCTTTGATCAGTACTTGAGTATATTGGCTTGAAAATAATGAGGCTAAATTAAGAATACTTTTATAGAAAGGGGAATGTTTTAGAAAGAATATTGTTGAGATTAGCTTGGGAAGAAAATCACTCTTTTTCTGTTAGTGGATGAAGAATCGATAGTGTTTTTTATGCTTGTGCACTCCTGAATACTAGTAAAAAAATTGAAAAAGTGTAGGCTTGTGGATCCCAGTGTATTACTTGTATATCTTCTATTTTTAATAAATTTCAAGTCCCCTTTTTTAAGTACACGTGATCGGTAGAGGGCTTGCTTCCTGATATGGAAACTTCAAACATCTTGTCAATCTTGCTAAGGAAAATTCTGAAATATGAATTGGTGTCTACTAACCGTGAAGAGAATAAGAACAGAACTAGCAATCCAACTAGGCAAGTATACCTATCAAACTGTAGCTAGGGGACATAAGTGTTATATTAAGATTTGGGAACTGTTGAGTAATCTTACACACACACAGACTATTATCTTATCGAAGGATTCTTTTAGAGTTTGTTAAGAGAAAACTAATTGTATTTAAGTAAAGAAATATAGCGCTAGAAAGAGAACTACTTGCGGTTAAATAAAGAGCTTCTAAAAGCAATTATAATGAGGTGTTTAAACGATGAAATAGAAAAGCACTTGATCAAGAATCACCTCTGTAAAAGTTGATTAAAAATGCGATAATAAAGCCTAACTTAATAAGGTAAAGGTAATTGACCGTGGAGGTTCCTAAAGCTTGAACACGCTTCTCTCGAAGTCATGCCCAACTGAGTTTTGGAAGTTCCGACCAAACTCTCATTCAAATCGGAGACCTAAAGCTCGCTTTATGCGATGAACCCCACTATTGGATTTCACTTCAATTCAGGAGATTTTATGTCTGCCTCTCAAGAGGGGAGCATGCAACTCTCTTTACTCCCGAGTGTTCAATTCAAATTACGAGCCTCTTGGCTAGCTAAGAGTGAAAAATAGATTGAAATTATATATCTATGATATAACTCCAAACAAGATTTTTGAAGAGTAAATCGAAGGCCTAAACCCTTAAAAGAAAAAGTAAACATAAAGTATCATAACTTAATTAACTCGAACCCTGGATCATCAAGATCATGTACCAGGAGGATTAGTTAATAAAGGATAAGTGAGGGAAGAGAGATCGGTAGCAAAACATCATGAAAACAAAGAAAAAGGGCACTTTATATTAATGCTAAAAGGGAGCTACAACTTTGAAATAAAAGATTACAAGTTCTTGTAAATTTAACCTAGCCTAGCATTAACATTAAGATACTAAAGAAATTACAAGAGCTTTTACAAAAGGGGTACACTAATCTAAAATTAGGAAAAGCTTAAAATGAGAAAGAGAAAGAGGAAGAAAATGAAAAAAAAACTCCAAGAAATAAAGTGCCGCACCTCCCCTCTCACACCAAAACTCTTGCTGGACATAAGGGGGAAGGCCTGAATTTATAGAATTTTATTGGGTCAATCATGTCCCCCTGTCACGCCCGGGCAGCGTGTGTTAGGGGGGCGTGTAAGGTACGGGGTTGACTTTGGGAATCAAATTCTGACGGAAATTATGATTTCCTCTGTACAATGGTGGACATGCCCTCAGACATACTCATGTAGGGGGAAAGTAAGGCATGTCATGTCACAATAATGTGTCGGAAATCCGTAAATTGTTAAAATGGCGCTACACGCCAGTTGACATGCCTGTATAGGGGGAGTGTCAGTACTGTTGTTGTGCATCAGCGGAAAATCTTTAAAGGCAACCTGCAAGTTTTTGCATGAGGGTGATACGCCTAGAGACACGCCCAGTTAGGGCGTGTCGGGGGGGCGTGCCAGGTATTTTTCTTGGGATTTGGGTTCTGGCAGCAAGCTTCCTAAGCATCACATTACACGCCCGGTGACACGCCCAGGGAGGGTGTGTCAGGGGGCATGTCAGGTCATTTTGGCCGAAAGCTGTGAAAACCTTCAAAAAGAAGAGAACATATTATTGGAAATAATATATACCAAATGCGGTCAACATATAAGCTTATAAGACATGATTTGTGTATTAATAACCTGAAAATACCCTAATTATTTAGAATACAAAATGTACTATCAAATTACCCCGAGCTTAAGCTTTGATTGTCCCCAAGCAAAGATATAAAAATAAGCTATCATAAAAAGTGTCTAATCAAAAAGTTATAATTATTCTTACACAAGTACTATGCGAAATTCTAAGTAGGGTGAATGAGAAACGTAAACCTAAAACAATTACTTAAAGATAGGTTTAATAATTTAAAAACATTACTAACCAAAAATATCATTAAAATTTTTAACAAAATTCTTTAAATTAATTTAAGCAATGAAACAAAATGAAAAAATACATTGAGTTGTTACTAGATCCAAGAGACACATAATGTAAGACCCCCACCCATGGGAACAAAAGACACAGGATGCAAGGGGGTCTTATGCCCAGAACAGCCGCCTTAGGGTAGCTCTAACACACGGGTCAGTCTGTACCACAAAACGCCTATTCTGCCAGCTACCACAAATATCAAACCAATATGCCAACCCAACCAAAAGAGTAAACAAGAAGTAATTCCACACAAGTTATATAGTCCAAAAATAATACAAAATAGAAGATAAAACATGCTTCTATAATATCAAAGTATAAAAACAAAATTGCCTTGAAGGGCTACAACAAAACTCTCGTCACTCACATCCATAACAGACGGTAACGACGACACCGTCCCTTTAGGCCCTGTCATCCTGGCCTTGCTGACCGGCTCCATCGTCTGCTGCTCCACCTCTGGGGTTTCCTCCTAAAAGGGAAAACGTAACAACCGTTAGTCCTAAAGACTAAGTGGCTTCACATCCGCTCCCCCGACAACTCCTCGGCATCGGGCGGAGAAATTGATAAGGTATAATATTTTAACAAATATTAAACAGGAGTATAAACAAGCAAGTGCCAACACGAGTATAAGAGATTCTATCAGTTCTACCATCTAGCACAGCATATGAATATAAAGTTACAACAAAAGTAACAAAACTTATATGGATGCCCATACAAGCATATAAGTTGACGATCATTCAGCAGTAAATAACTCATCGTATAGGAGTGCCCATACAAACTTATACGATAAGGGTCTTGTGTATGTAATGAGTTGCAATGTTATGTATGCAATGCAATGATACACCCATGATCACGCACATGCACTTGCTATGTCGACACAGACTAGAAGTTCCCACTTTTCGAGCAAGTAGCTAACCTCTCAGGCGTCAACCATCTTGGCCAGACTGTGATCGTAGAATGGGAATTTCTACTACTAAGTGGGTATTCACACTACTTCACTTAGGCCCCTGTATGTCTCAACACTAAGAACACAAAACAGCGGAGCCCATGTGTGCTACGGCCCAGCAGGTTCACTTGGGTAGATGTGAACCAAGATCCTACCCCCGAACTGACCATGTGTGATGGATGGATCCTTGGAAAAGCATGAGGATCAAGTCCAAACAATCACTTGGCACGGAAGTGACCTCGGAGAAAGCACGAGGGGCAAGCCCAACTGCCCTAAGTCTATCCATCAACTCCCATCGGTGGAACGATAGGCGAGCCCATAGAGCTTCCACACTATCCTTAACCCAAGATTACGGCACCACGTATCGACTCACACCACATGCAATTCCATAACATAGTGGCATGGAAGGAAACTCGGAGAAAGCACGAGGGTCAAGCCCAACCATCCACTTTATTTATCTCAGCCCATTCCTACTAGTGACGACCAACGACGCACTTACAACCTTCCACAATGCCACCCGTAGGGAGACGACAATCTAAGTATTGGACTACTATATGTCATTCTATCAATTAAACATACCTATGGCCATAAGTGATTCATCTAAATGTCATCTCATATGATTTCCAATAGAAGGTAATTATAATGCGCATAAATGATATAACAATTTATATAAAGACTTTTCATTTAAAGTAAGCTTACATCACCACTGGTATTACGAATTCAAATTAACCAGATTCTACATTCATATCACTACGGTGGTTATCATAAAATAGTTTGCCCGAACTTTGCATTAGATCGCAACATCAATCCCACCAAATCCAAGTTCATGTAATAATCACCAAGAATTTTAAGTGAAGAATTAAATCTGGATAGCAACATCAACCGAGGATTCCCGTGGCTACAGGAATACAGTGATTGCGTGTAACCCCTCAATGTAAAGGTTTCTCCATTGGATACAACGTTCGTGTTCAGCCTGCAACCCAGATCAGGCACTAACCTACACGAAATCGGCTCCAAAGACTGCATCGTACAGAATATAAATTCTGTGAGCTTAGTTACAGCCCTTACTTCGATCAGACATTCCCGTGGATACAGGCTTTACCCAAAGACATATAACCACTCGTTGGAAAGAAGATTTAAGTTGCTACGACTTTCGTGTTAAGTCGAGAACCCAGATTCAACCTTTTCTTGCCCGAAAATGGACAAGAAGGTCGCTGCGTGCTGAACACAGATTTTCACGCATCTTGAAGCGTAATGAACGACATCCGTTCATCTTCCTCCTCAAGCTATTTTCCTCAAATTGCCACCAAAAACTCCTCCACCCTTATTCTCCCTCTCAAGGCCATTCCTCTTCACGGAGCCACCCCCACCATAATTTGAGGAAGGGGAGGTTGAAGATGACTAATCTTTAGAACACATGTTCTAGCAAGGCCCTTCCTAAAGAAATCTCCATCTCCCATGTCTAGACTCTCTTGAGTCGACATCTCACCTAGATATCTACAGATCTAGCACTAAGGGAGGGGGTAGGAAGCTCACCTCATTTCCAGCGGTACCACCATTTTCGGCCAAAGATCTAGTCGTCCTCAACCGTGGCATCACTTTCTCCTTGACAGCAGTGGCGTTTCTCCTCCTCTGAAGATGTCTCCCGCAAGAACTCCTTCTCCAGAATGTTCTCTTAGGAAATAGGGATGAAATGAAGAGTGAAAATTCCTAGTGTTTCACTTTTCCTTTTTATATAGAATCGATACGGGTAGGGACACAGCCGTGTTCTTACCCATTTTCAGGTGACACGGCCGTGTCACCTTCCCGTGTCAAAACCCATGTTCTACTCGAGACCATTTTTGTCGACTTGGGCTTGAAGTACACGGGTAGGGACACGCCCGTGTCTCTACCCGTGTCCTTCACAGGACAATTATTGTCGACCTGGGCTTGAAGTACACGGGTAGGGACACGGTCGTGTCCCTACCCTTGTCCTTCACGGGACATTTCTTGGCTCTTGTTGGGTAGATGCACACGGGTAGATACACGGCCGTATCTCTACCCGTGTCCTTTTCATGTCGTTCCTCTACACAGGTATGTACACAAGGCATGGCACACTAGTAGGGACACGCCCGTGTCCTGACCCGTGTCCTTCTAGGGACAAACAACTCAAAACAATTAAAAAATCACCCAGCGCCATAGCAACTCAGCACCATTGAACACGGGTAGGGATACGCCCAAGTCCCTACCCGTGTTATGCTTAACCCCAGTTTTAAACTTGTTTCCTCATTTCCAGCAAGTGCATACCTGATCACCTGCACCCCTTTGAGCCTACCTCGGTTCTCCTAACACCAAAAACATACACAAGGGGCCTGGCGTGAATTGTGACGTTACACATAATAACTATATCAATCAAATAAAAAAAAATCTAAATAAAAATACAAAACTTTACTAATTTACTTTTCTTCTTTACTTAGCTAAAAAATAAAATTCAAAAACATGAATCAAAAGAACTTATTTGGACCGAAATGTTTGGTTTAGGATTATGATTAAGGGTGGAATTCAAAGATAAACAAGGAAATCACACTAAATCAAAATAAAGTGTTTCAAAATTTTCATCATAAATAAAATATTTTTCTTTTCTTTTTTTTTCCATTTTATTTTATTTTTTTTCAAAACAAAGGCCATAAATAATTTTTCTTTTCATTTTGAAATTGGCCAAGCAAAAGTAAACACTTCTTTTAAGCATACTTTTTCAAAAAGTTTTCCAAAAATATCACAAAACAACCCTATCGTAATCATGAAAATTTTCATTGAAACTCAAAAGGTTAGTGTGTTTAGATAGGTTGAAAATTTTTAACCTTAGTGAAAATGAAATGATAAGTGGAGCTATCAATTGAAATTGGAAAAAGGCTCAAAAGCGACTAAATAGGGATAAAAAAAAATTTAGGTTGGTAAGAAGGCTCAAACGAAAACAAAAACGGCCTAAAACATTTTCATGTTTCTAAATTTATTTAAAGCATTAGCTTTGAAAAATTTCAAAAAGCTAATCCTAGATTATAAATGAAGACTAATGAAATTATCTTTAAAATAAAAATAATCAGTGACTTTGATCGTTCACATCTACTACTCTAATCAAAAGTTGTTATTACAAAAATTATGCAAAAATGGAAAGTAAAATAGTGGATGAAAGATTTTTGAGAAACTAAAGAAAATAAAGTACAAAAACCGTAATAAAAATGCATGTTTTTGAAAAATGTTTTATATTAACTTGCTACCGTAAATTAGAAACACAACATGGCCAATATTTTACTTGTGAAACATAATTAAAAAAATGATTAGAAAGATTATAATTAGCTAAGTTATTATAGGGAATATTGAGAAAAACAAAACAAAAAGAATGGGGTACTATTGAAATACCAAAATTCGTTTAAACTATTAAAGTAAAAACAAATAGTATATATATATATATATATTTATTATTTTGAAATATTCTTTATTTTTTGGATTTTAAGATATATATATATAAAATAAAGAGGAGGAAATCCCCCCAAGCTTAAAATGGGCATTGTCGTCAATGGAGAAAGGAGGGGAAGGATAGAGAGAGAGAAATTAAAACAGAAATGAAAGTATAGAATTAAAAAACAGGTACTTCCCCGGATTTATGCGTCACGAATGTTGATTGATTGATACCTCTCCCCTATGCTTGCATTTTGGAATTTCCTGAAATGACTTCATTGGACTGTGATGGATTCATCAACATTGGAGTAGGCGATCGCAGATGCTTCAGCTTGTCGGAGTCGTCCGAGGCAAAAAGTGTAAAATAAATAAAACAGAAAAATAATTTGGGCTGCCTCCCAAGAGCACCCTTTGTTTAAAACATTGTTTGAGCTCGATGCAACAAAATAATATTGTCCAAAAGATTACGTTCCAAAATAATAATTAAAGTTTTTACCAAAAATAAAATACTCTTATGTTAGTTAAAGTTAATGCAGAAGAAACTTAACATTGTTCGGATTGACATCATCATCACCAGAGAAATAAAGTTTAAGATATTGCCCATTCATTTTGAAATAGCCATTATTAGGGTGCGAAATTAACAAAGTGCCATACAGAAAAACTTCTTTAACATAAAGTGGCCCAAACAATCGTGAATTTAGTTTTACAGGAAATAAATGTAAACTTGAATTATATAAAAGAACTTGGCCGCTTTGTTTGATGGTTTTTGGGTGCCTTAAGTGTTTGTCGTGAAAAAGTTTCGTCCGCTCTTTATAAATTTTGTTATTTTCGTACACGTAAGAGCGCCACTCTACGAGTTTGTTAAGTAAAATTTTTCGAATATCGCCGACAGAGTGGGGTTAAAAATTTAAAAACTTTAAGGCCCAAAAAGCACGATGTTCTAATTCTACAGGTACAAGACACGATTTTCCATAAACCAACCGATACGTCGTGCATCCGAGGGCGGTTTTGTATGTTGTTTGGTAGTCCCATAGAGAATCGTCTAATTTGATTTACCAGTCATTTCTAGGAGTGGAAATACTCTTTTCTAAAGTATTTTTAATCTCATTGTTCACTACTTCGACTTGCCCGTTAGTTTGGGGGTGGTAGGTAGTTGAAAGCTTATGATAACACCATATTTTTTAAGAGTTTTAGAAAATTGCGCGTTATAGAAAAATGAACCCCTATCACTAACAATGGCTCATGGAGAACCGAATCGTGAAAATAAATTTTTTAAGAAAGCAATTACGACTTGGGAGTTGTTAGTAGGAAGAGCTTGGGCCTCAGCCCATAACGAAACATAATCTTCATCAACTAAAATGTATTTTTTCCCGAAGATAGAAGGAAGGGGCCCAACAAAATCAAATCTCCAGAGGTCGAAAACTTCGCACTCGAGGAAATAATTTTGCATCATTTAGTTTTTATTAGAAATATTGCCCGACCGTGGTCAACTATCACACCTACTCATAAAAGTTTACGTGTCTTAAAAGAGGCTAGGCCAATAAAAACCTGCGCAAAGAACTTTGTGAGCGGTGCGAGCAGCTTGATAGTGACCATCGGTCGGTCCTTCATGCAAGTTTTTTAGAATATCCTATCCTACTTCAAAAGAAACAAATCTCCTTATCACCTGGTCCGCACAATGTTAAGTTTCTTCTGCATGAACTTTATGCTGAGAGGAAAACTCCTTCATGATGAGAGGAAAACTCCTTCAGGAGGACACGGGACACTAAATAGTTGGCAATGTTTGCAAACTAGGGGGAAGGATAAGTGTTAATATAAAATAGCTTTTCATCTAGGAAGAAACCATTAAACATTTATTCATCTAAATTTTCTATATAAGGATTATTTAAGCGAGAGAGATGGTCGGAAGCCAAATTCTTGGCACCCCTCTTATCGAGGATTTTAAGTCAAACTCCTGGAAGAGAAAGACCCAGCATATCAGGCACGGCTTGGCATCCATCTAAGCAAGTAAGTACTTGAGAGTCGCGTTGTCCGTGAAAATTATAATTTTTGAAAGCGTAATATATGGCCGAAATTTATCGAAGGCAAAGACAACAATTAGGAGCTCATTCTCTGTCAGGGTGTGGTTTTCTTGTGCATATGTTAGTGTTTTACTTACATAATAATTGGGGTGGAAGTTTTTAGATAATCGTTGACCTAATACGGCTCCAACCGCGAAACTACTCGTATCACACATTATCTCAAATGGAAGGTCCCAAACTGAAGCGTTAAAAATCTAGAAAATCAAGTAGGACAACTCGCAAAAAATTATTTCTGAGTGACCCGTCGGGTCTCTTCCTTCCAATACCGAGCCCAACCTAGGAGAGCAAAAAATCTATAACTCTTCGGAGTGGGAAGCAAGTTTCCGGTATGGTTAGCGAATAGGCCGAAGCAAGCTTCGCTCCCTTTTTTAAAATTCCACCCTCTACTGAAGAATAAGTTATCACTTCGCTCTCTGCTTTAAAAAATGATCTCACTCCCCCACCCTTCTTTAAAAATAATCCAACTCCACAATACCCTTACAAACTTAACAAACAACATCAGGATGATCAGTACTCTCGCTTCCTAGAAATATTCTAACAAATCTATATTAAACTTCCCTTCCATGAAGCGATCTCTCAAATGCCAAGGTTCGCTAAGTATCTTAAGGACCTTCTGACTAAAAAGAAGAATTTAGAGAACTTATCCCATGTCACGCTAAATGCCGAGTGCTCTGTTGTCTTGACAAATTGTTTACCGAAGAAGATCAGTGATCTTGGTAGTTTTTCTATTCTGTGTATCTTTGGTGATCTTTTTGTCAAGCACGCATTGGACGACTTAGGTGCGAGTATCAACCTTATGCCCCTCTCGTTGTTCAATAAGTAAGGAATTAGTAGCCTCAACCCCACACACAAGAGTATCTAGCTCGCCAATAGATCTGTTAAGTACCTGTTTGAAATAGTGGAGGATGTCTTAGTCAAAGTCGACAAATTCATCTTCCCGGTGAATTTCGTCATATTGGACATCAAAAAAGGCATCGAGGTTCCCTTTATCCTAGGCCGACCCTTCCTTGCCACCTCCTGAGCTATCATTGACGTAAGCAATGGCAAGATCTTCCTACGAGTAGATGACGATGAATTGACCTTGTTTATAACCCCTACGATGAAAAATACCCTAAAAAATGATGACTCCTGTTTCTTCAAAGAAGCCTTAAGTGATGAATCTTCCTACTGCACTTCTGATATTGAAAAAGAATTTTCTTATTTTTTTTCCTCCCTCTAGTCTTCCAATAGAATCTCTGCAAGAAGCTGCCATGGACACTAACTCCACTCCTTTTAATTTTTTATTTAAACAAGTCTACGAAGATAGTTTTTGAAAAAGAAAGATTTTTTAAAAACACGTATGAAGACCCCCCTACTCTGGAATTAAAGGAACTACCCGAACATCTTAGATATGCCTTGTTAGAAAAGGATTCCAAACTGCCAGTAATAGTTTGGGCCCACCTTACTGAAGTATAAAATGATAAACTCCTAGTTTTACGTAAACATCGTCGAGCTAGTGCATGCAAAATTTCTTATATAAAGGGCATAAGCCCATTTTTCTGCACTCACAAAATCTTAATGGAAGATAATTTGTGTAACTTAATACAACCTCTACACCGTATAAATCCAAACATGAAATAAGTTGTAAAATACGAGGTGATGAAACTATTAGACGTTGGAACTATCTATCCTATATTCGATAGTAAGTGGGTTAGCCCTGTCCAGGTAGTTCTGAAAAAGGGAGGGATAACTGTAGTTGTAAATGAAAATAATGATTTAATACTGATATGGACGGTGATGGGGTGGCGAATGTGTATTGACTATTGTAAGTTAAACGACGCCACCCGCAAGGCCCACTTTTTCTTGTCGTTCATAGATCATATTTTAGAGCGATTATCCAACCATAGCTTTTATTGTTTTCTCGATGGCCTCTCGAGGTATTTTCAAATCCCCATCTCTTCCGAGTACCAGGAGAATACTACGTTTACTTGTCCCTTCGGCACCTTCGCCTACCGAAGAATGCCGTTTGGATTATGCAATGCGACAACTACATTCCAGTGATGTATGCTCGCTATCTTCAATAAGTATGTAGAAAGCATTATGGAGGTATTCATGGATCATTTCTCTGTGTTTGGCGACGCTTTTGACAATATTTTAGAAAACCTCGATAAAGTCTTAGAAAGATGCGAAGAAACTAACCTTGCCCTAAATTGGGAAAAATGACATTTTATGGTAAGGGAAGAGTTAGTTTGGGTCATAAGATTTCTACGAGAGGGATTGAAGTAGATTTAGCCAAGATAGAAGTTATTGAAAAGCTGCCGCTGCTTACGAACATCAAATCTATAAGAAGTTTCTTAGTATACGCTTGCTTTTACAGTCGTTTCATAAAGTACTTCTCCAAATTCACCAAACCCCTTACTCAAATCTTAGAAAAAGACGCCCCATTTATTTTTGATGACCTTTGTTTATCTGCCTTTGAATTAATAAAAGATAAATAAATTTATGCTCCTATTATGATAGCTCCGGTCTGGAACCTTCCCTTTGAAGTTATGTGTGATGTGAGTATTTTTGTTGTAGGAGCCGTATTTTGTATAAGAATATCTAAAAACTTCCACCCCGTCAATTATACAAGTAAAACACTCACATCTGCACAGAAAAATTTCACCACAATCGAGAGGGAGCTCCTAGCTGTAGTATTCGCTTTTGATAAATTCCGGCCTTATATTACACTTTAAAAAATTATTGTTTTTATGTACCACTCGGCCCTCAAATATCTTCTTGCCAAGTTGGATGCCAAGCCGCGCCTGATTCGCTGGATTTTAATACTCCTTGAGTTTTACTTAGAGATCCTTGATAAGTGAGGAGCCGAGAATCTGGCCGCCGACCATCTCTCCCGATTAGATAATCTGTTTATTGAAAAATTAGATGAAAAATCTTTTTACGATTTCTTCCCAGATGAGAAGTTGCTTTCAATTAACACATCTACTTCTCCTTGGTTTGCACACATCGCCAACTATTAAGTGGCTCGTGTTCTCCCAAAAGAGTTCTCCTTTCAACAAAAGAAGAAATTCTTTTTAGAGTTGAAGAACTATTTTTGGGAGGACCCACATCTTTTCAGAGTCTATGCGGACAAAGTTATAAAGAGATGTGTTTCTTTAGAAGAAGGTTTAGATATTTTAATATGTTTGCATGAAGGACCGACTGGTGGTCACTATCAAGCTGCTCGCACCGCCCACAAAGTGCTTTGCACGGTTTTTTACTGGCCTAGCCTATTTCAAGACGTGCAAGCCTTTATGAGTAGGTGTGATTGTTGCCAACGGTCGAGTAATATTTCTAATAAAAAAGAAATACCATAAAATTATTTCCTCGAGTACGAAGTTTTCGACCTCTGGGGAATTGATTTTGTTGGCCCTCTTCCATCTAGATTCAGGATTAAAATTTATTTTATTTGTCGTAGATTATGTTTCTCGATGGGTTGAAGCAATCATTAACGATATGGGTTTTCATTTTAGTAACGTGCAGTTTTCTAAAATCCTTATTAAATACGGCGTTACACATAAGCTTCCAGTTGACTACCATCCCCAAACTAACGGACAGGTCGAAGTAGTGAACAAAGAGATTAAAACAATTTTAGAAAAGATTATTTCAACCCATAGAAAAGATTGGTTAGCCAAATTAGACGATGCTCTATGGGCCTACCGAACAGCGTACAAAACCGCCCTCGGATGTACGCCGTATTGGTTGGTTTATTGAAAATAGTGTCATTTACTCGTAAAATTAGAACACCGTGCTTTCTGGGCCTTAAAGTTTTTTAATTTCGATCCCCACTCTGTCGACGACCTTAGAAAATTTCAATTTAACGAACTCGACGAGTGGCTCTCTTACGCAAACGAAAACAACAAATTTTATAAAGAGTGGACGAAACGTTTTCACGACAAACACTTAAGGCACCCAAAAACCTTTCTGCCGGGCAACCAAGTTCTTCTGTATAATTCTCGTTTATGATTATTTTTGGGCAAATTAAAGTCACGATGGTCTGGGCCATTTTCTATTTTAGAAGTATTTCTTATGGTGTTGTTTTAATTTCACACCCTAATAAGGGTGATTTCAAAGTGAATGGTCACCGTCTTAAACTATATTTTTCTGGTGAAGATGATGTCAATCCGAACAATGTTAAATTTCTTATACACGAACTATAACTTAAGACTATTTTAAAAACTCTATTTATTTTTTTGGACAAAATATTTTTGGACAATATTATTTTGTTGCGTCGCTCAAACGATGTTTTAAACAAAGGGCGCTCTTGGGAGGCAACCTAAGTTATCTTTTTCTGTTTTCTTTATTTTACAATTTTTTCCCCGGACGGCTCAGACAAGCTGAAGCTTCTGCGATCGCCTGCTCTAACGCTGTTGAATCCATCACGAAGTCCAAAGAAGTCATTTCATGAAGATCGAAAGTGCAAGCATGGGGGAGCGGCATCACTCAACTTTTGCGACGCATAAATCTGGGGAAGTACATATTTTATTCAATTTTGTACTTTCATTTCTGTTTAATTTTCTCTCTCTCTAACCTCCTTTCTCTATTGAGGACAATGTCAATTTTAAGCTTGGGGGAGGGTTTCCTCCTTCTCTTTGCTATTTGTGTATATTTTAAAAAATCCAAAAAAAGTGAATATTTCAAAATCCAAAAAAAAGAAAAATATTCAAAAATTCCAAAAAAAGAGAATATTTCAAAATATAAAAAAATATTTACTATTTGTTTTTACTTTAATAGTTTAGACATTTTTTTTGTATTTCAATAGTACCCCTTGCTTTTGTTTTATTTTTTTTCTCAAAATACCATATAAATAACTTAGCTAATTATAATATTTCTAATCATTCTTTTTAATTATGTTTCACAAGTAAAATGTTGGTCATACTATATTTCTAATTCACAGTAGCATGTTAATGTGAAATGTTTTTTCTAAAACTCACAATTTTATTATGGTTTTCATTCTTTATTTCCTTAACTTTCTCGAAAATTTTTCATCCACTATTTTCTTTTTCATTATTGGATAATTTTTGTAAGGTCGACTTTTGATTAACGTAGTAGATGTGAACGATCAAAGTCACCTATTATTTCTATTTTCAAGATAATTTCATCAATCTTCTTTTTTTATCTAGGACTTGCTTTTTGAAAATTTTCAAATCTATGCTTTAAATGAATTTAAAAAGCATGAAAATGATATAGGCCTTTTTTGTTTTTGTTTGAGCCTTCTTGCCAACCTAAAAGACTTTACCCCTAGTTAGCCGCTTTTGATCCTTTTTCAAATTTCAATTGATAGCTCCACGTATCATTTCATCTTCACCAAAGCCAAATTTTCCAACCTATCTAATCACGCTAACTTTTTTGAGTTTCATTTAAAATTTTTCATGATTATGATAAGTTTTTTTTATGATATTTTTGTAGAAATTTTTGAAAATGTATGCTCAAAAGAAGTGTTCACTTTTGTTTGGCAAATTCAAAATGAAAAGAAAAATTAATTATCGCCTATATTTTGAAAAAAAAATGGAAAGGAAGAAAAAGAAAAAAAAATATTTTATTTAAAATGAAAATTTTGAAACTCTTTATTTTTGTTTACTCTGATTTTAAAGCCTCCTTATTTATCTTTGAATTCCACTTCTAATCATAATACTAAACCAAACGTTCCGGTCCTAATAAGTTCTTTTAATTCACGCTTTTGATTTTTATTTATTTGCTAATAAAAAAGAAAAGTAAATCAGTATTAATTTTGGATTTAAATTTAGATTTTTGTTATTTAATTGATATAGTTATAATGCGTTGCTTGGATCTAGTAATAACTCAATACGTTTTTCATTTTGTTGCTTTGCTTAAATCTATTTAAAGAAATTTGTTAAAATTTTGGATGATTTATTTTCATTTGTAAAGTTTTTAAATTGTAAACCATGTTTAAATATTTGTTTTAAGTTTACATTTCACCTTCTCCCTACTTAGAATTTTGCATAGTACTTGTGTCGGCATAATTAAAACTTTTTGATTAGTCCTATTTTATTATTATCTAGTGTTTATATCTTTGCATGGGAACAAGCAAAGCTTAAGCTTGGGGGAATTTGATAGTACGTTTTGTAGTGTAAACTATTAGGGTATAATTTCTTGTTTTTATTGCACTAATCATGCTTATCACGGGGCATATCGCCCTCATTCCGAAGCCTGCTGCCATATTTAAAGATTTTTCACCTCTGCATGCAAATAGTACTTACACGCCCCCCGACACGGGCGTGTTCCTGGCCGTGTTCAACCTTTTTCTAAGAGTAACGGATTTTCGACCAATGATTTTGATGTGACATGCGTGTCACCCCCTCCCCCAACACAGGCGTAACCTAGGGCGTGTCCATCATCATACAGAAGCAATCATCCTTCCCGATAGAATCCAGAGCCCGAGGTCAACCCCAAACGTGTCATGGCCCCGTAACACGCACTCCCTAGGTGTGACAGAGGGCGTGACCAACCCGATATTTTTGCCTATAAGTACAAGGCCACCCCTTGCATTCCCGAACAGTTTAGGTTGAGAGGGAAGGTGTTGCCCTTTTGTTTACTTGTGTTTTTCATGCTTTTCTTCTCCCTCTCTCTCTTTCTCATTTTAGTATTTGTTATTCCTAGTTTAGTTTAAGCTTTTGTAATAGCTTTGGTAATTATTTTTTTAGTTTAATGTAATGGTAGCAAAGTTTTTATTACATGCAATTGTAATTTTCCTTTGAAGTTGTAGCTCTCATTAAATATTTGTATAAAGTGCCCCTTTATTTCATTGTGTTCATAATGTTTTTCTACTCATCCCTCCTCCTTCACTTCGCTATGATTAACTAATCCTCCTTGTACTCGATCTTGATGATCCGAGGTTTGAGTGGATTAAGTTATGATGCTTTGAATTTACATTTTCTTTTTAGGGTTTAGTCCTTAAATTTACTCTTGATTATTCTTGTTTGGAATTATATCATCGATATATAATTTCCATCTCAATTTTTACTATTAGCTTGCCGAGAGGCTCGTAGTTTGAAGTGAACACTCAAGAGTAAAGAGATTTGCATGCACCCCTCGAGAGATGTAGACGTTCAAAACTCCCAGATTGGAGTAAAATTCAATAGTGGGGTTCACCGCGTAAAGCGAGCTTTAGGCCTCTGATTTGGATGAGGGTTCGGTCAGACCTTCCTAAACTTAGTTGGGCACAACATTAAGAGATGCATGTTCAAGATTTAGGAACCTCCACGGTCTAGGACCTTCACACTATTAAGTTTAGGTTTATTATCGTGTTTTTAATCGACTTTTGCTGAGGTGATTATTGATCGAGTGCTTTTCCATTTCATTGTTCCAACTATTTATTGTAATCTTTTTTATTAGCTCTCTACTTAACTACAATTAGTTCTATTTTTAGAGTAATATTTCCTTTCTTAAGTGCATTTAGATTTCTCTTTAACCCTAAAGATTTCATTCGATAAAATAATAGTTTTTGCGTGAGTAGGTTTACTCAAAAGTTCCCGTATTTCAATACGACACTTGTTTCCCCTAGCTACAGTTCCATAGGTATACTTGCCTAGTTGGATTGCTAGTTCGCCTCTCTTTATCACGACACTAGTTCTGAGGTTGGATGGAATTATTCGAATTATCTTCCATTAATATTGTGTGGGTGCAGAAAGATAGGCTTATGCCCTTTATATCAGATATATGTCAGGCGATGGCTCGACGATGTTTTCGTAAAACTAGAAGGAGTTTGTCAATTTGTAATTTAGTTAGGTAGGCCGAAACTATCACTAGTAGTTTGGAATTTTTTTATAAGAAGGCATACTTGAGATGTTCATGAGGTTCTTTTAATTCTAGGATAGGTGGTTCTACATAAGATGTTTTTGAAGTTCTTTCTTTTTCAAAAATAATATCTTCGTAGACTTTTAACTTATACAAAAAATTTGAAGGGGCTTAATTAGTAGTCATGGCGGTTTCTTGAAGACTTTCAGTAGGAAAAGTTGAGGAAGAACAAAAATAAGAAAATTCAAAGTCAGAAATGCTGTAGAAAGATTCATCACTTAAGGTATTTAAGAAGAAACATGAGTCATCATTCTCCAGGGTATTTTTCATCGGAGGAGTGATAGAGAGGGTCAATTCATCATCGCCTACTCGTAGGAAGTGCTTTCCATTGCTTACATCAATGATAGCTCGGGAGGTGGAAAGGAAGGGTCGGCCAACGATCAGGGGAACCTCGACGTCTTCTTCAATATCCAATATGACGAAATCCACCTGGAAGATGAATTTGTCGACTTTGACTAGAACATCCTCCACTATTCCTAATGGGTACTTAACGGATCTATCAGCGAGAAGGATACTCATACGCATGGGTTTGAGTCTACCAATTCCTAACTTCTCAAATAATGAGAAGGGCATTAGGTTGATACTTGCACCTAAATCAGCCAATTCATGCTTGACTAATAGATCACCAAAGAAACTCGGTATAGAAAAACTACCTGGATCACTGATCTTCTTTGGTAAGTTGTTTAACAAGACAGCAGAGCACTCATCATTTAACGTGATGTGCGATAAGTTCTCTAACTCCTTATTAATCAGGAGGTCCTTTAGGTACTTAGCGTACTTCGACATCTGAAAAATCGCTTCATGAAAGGGTAGATTTATGTGGATTTGCTTAAACATTTCAAAGAACCGGGTATACTGATCATCAAGACGATGCTTGTTAAGTTAAGAAGGGTATGGTGGAGTTTGATAATTTTTAAAAATGGGTGGTGGAGCGCGATCTTTTTCTAAAGCAGAGAGCGGAGTGATAACTTCTTTTTCAGCAGGTGGTGGAATATTCAAAACTAAGGTAGAGCTTGCCTCGGGATCTTCGCTAACCATACCAAAAACTTGATTCCCACTCCGAAGAGTTATAGCTTTTGCTTGCTCTCTTGTGTTTGTCTCGGTATTGTCAAGAAGAGACCCGGTATAACGGTCCAGGCCCGCCAACCCGCGGGACCCAGCTGGCACCGCCGGCCCACCAGTAGTCCAGACCCGGGCCCACTACTGGCAGTAAGCCTATCACATTCAAGCCTGCAGGCCGTGCACCCCAACCCCTCTCCATTCACAGGCGGGTTATTGAGGCCGGGGATCGAACCCGAGACCCCCTTGATAAGGAGTTTTCAAACCACTCCTCATCACCAACTGATCTGCAGCTCAGTTGGTGATGAGGAGTGGTTTGAAAACTCCTTATCAAGGAGGTCTCGGGTTCGATCCCCGGCCTCAACAACCCGCCTGTGAAAGGAGAGGGGTTGGGGTGCACGGCCTGCAGGCTTGAATGTGATAGGCTTACTGCCAGTAGTGGGCCCGGGTCTGGACTACTGGTGGGCCGGCGGTGCCAGCTGGGTCCCGCGGGTTGGCGGGCCTGGACCGTTATAAAAAGTGCACTTTTTGTAACGGTCCAGGCCCGCCAACCCGCGGGACCCAGCTGGCACCGCCGGCCCACCAGTAGTCCAGACCCGGGCCCACTACTGGCAGTAAGCCTATCACATTCAAGCCTGCAGGCCATGCACCCCAACCCCTCTCCGCGCCTGTTTTTCAGCAGCGGTAGGTTGTTGCCACTGGGGATCGAACTCAGGACCTTGATAAGAGACTCTTTACCACAGCTCTCATCACCAACTTGTAACGGCCTCCCCAGCACCATGCTCGCAAGGACGACCGCCGGCACCCCCAGCACCACGCTCGAAAGGGTTCAGCCTAACCAGGTCTGCAGACCATGCACCCCAACCCCTCTCCGCGCCTGTTTTTCAGCAGCGGTAGGTTGTTGCCACTGGGGATCGAACCCAGGACCTTGATAAGAGACTCTTTACCACAGCTCTCATCACCAACTGAGCTGCAGCCCAGTTGGTGATGAGAGCTGTGGTAAAGAGTCTCTTATCAAGGTCCTGGGTTCGATCCCCAGTGGCAACAACCTACCACTGCTGAAAAACAGGCGCGGAGAGGGGTTGGGGTGCATGGTCTGCAGACCTGGTTAGGCTGAACCCTTTCGAGCGTGGTGCTGGGGGTGCCGGCGGTCGTCCTTGCGAGCATGGTGCTGGGGAGGCCGTTACAAAAAGTGCACTTTTTGTAACGGCCTCCCCAGCACCATGCTCGCAAGGACGACCGCCGGCACCCCCAGCACCACGCTCGAAAGGGTTCAGCCTAACCAGGTCTGCAGACCATGCACCCCAACCCCTCTCCGCGCCTGTTTTTCAGCAGCGGTAGGTTGTTGCCACTAGGGATCGAACCCAGGACCTTGATAAGAGACTCTTTACCACAGCTCTCATCACCAACTGAGCTGTAGCTCAGTTGGTGATGAGAGCTGTGGTAAAGAGTCTCTTATCAAGGTCCTGGGTTCGATCCCCAGTGGCAACAACCTACCGCTGCTGAAAAACAGGCGCGGAGAGGGGTTGGGGTGCATGGTTTGCAGACCTGGTTAGGCTGAACCCTTTCGAGCGTGGTGCTGGGGGTGCCGGCGGTCATCCTTGCGAGCATGGTGCTGGGGAGGCCGTTACAAAAAGTGCACTTTTTGTAACGGCCTCCCCAGCACCATGCTCGCAAGGACGACCGCCGGCACCCCCAGCACCACGCTCGAAAGGGTTCAGCCTAACCAGGTCTGCAGACCATGCACCCCAACCCCTCTCCGCGCCTGTTTTTCAGCAGCGGTAGGTTGTTGCCACTGGGGATCGAACCCAGGACCTTGATAAGAGACTCTTTACCACAGCTCTCATCACCAACTGGGCTGCAGCTCAGTTGGTGATGAGAGCTGTGGTAAAGAGTCTCTTATCAAGGTCCTGGGTTCGATCCCCAGTGGCAACAACCTACCGCTGCTGAAAAACAGGCGCGGAGAGGGGTTGGGGTGCATGGTCTGCAGACCTGGTTAGGCTGAACCCTTTCGAGCGTGGTGCTGGGGGTGCCGGCGGTCGTCCTTGCGAGCATGGTGCTGGGGAGGCCGTTACAAAAAGTGCACTTTTTGTAACGGTCCAGGCCCGCCAACCCCGCGGGACCCAGCTGGCACCGCCGGCCCACCAGTAGTCCGGACCCGGGCCCACTACTGGCAGTAAGCCTATCACATTCAAGCCTGCAGGCCATACACCCCAACCCCTCTCCATTCACAGGCGGGTTGTTGAGGCCTGGGATCGAACCCGAGACCTCCTTGATAAGGAGTTTTCAAACCACTCCTCATCACCAACTGAGCTGCAGCTCAGTTGGTGACGAGAGCTGTGGTAAAGAGTCTCTTATCAAGGTCCTGGGTTCGATCCCCAGTGGCAACAACCTACCGCTGCTGAAAAACAGGCGCGGAGAGGGGTTGGGGTGCATGGCCTGCAGGCTTGATGTGATAGGCTGACTACCAGTAGTGGGCCCGGGTTTGGACTTCTGGTAGGCCGGCGGTGCCAGGTGGGTCCCGCAGGGTTAGCGGGCCTGGACCGTTATAAAAAGTGCACTTTTTGTAACGGTCCAGGCCCGCCAACCCGCGGGACCCAGCTGGCACCGCCGGCCCACCAGTAGTCCAGACCCGGGCCCACTACTGGCAGTAAGCCTATCACATTCAAGCCTGCAGGCCGTACACCCCAACCCCTCTCCATTCACAGGCGGGTTGTTGAGGCCGGGGATCGAACCCGAGACCTCCTTGATAAGGAGTTTTCAAACCACTCCTCATCACCAACTGGGCTGCAGCCCAGTTGGTGATGAGGAGTGGTTTTCAGCCCAGTTGGTGATGAGGAGTGGTTTGAAAACTCCTTATCAAGGAGGTCTCGGGTTCGATCCCCGGCCTCAACAACCCCCCTGTGAATGGAGAGGGGTTGGGGTGTACGGCCTGCAGGCTTGAATGTGATAGGCTTACTGCCAGTAGTGGGCCCGGGTCTGGACTACTGGTGGGCCGGCGGTGCCAGCTGGGTCCCGCGGGTTGGCGGGCCTGGACCGTTACACCCGGAGGGTCACTCAGATATAATTTTATCTAGCTGTCCTACTTAATTTTCTAGATTTTTAATAGATCCGGCTAGGCTTCTTATAGTCACGTTATTAACATTCATATATTTTGAAAACATTTCCTCCAAGCTTAGAGGTTTTTTATAATTTTTAGGAGGTGGTGTAGAAAAATCATTTTTTGGTGGCGGGCGTATTGCGTTCAAAGGGTTACTCCACGAGAAATTCTGGTGGTTTCGTAAAGAGGGATTATAACTTTTCGGAAAAGCAAAGCCCTGCGCAGGAAAATTTGCAGCAGAAAAATTATTAAAAGCATTCCTAGGCATATTGTTAACATGATCTATTTGTTCATGGGCAGTAGTTGAAGATTCCCATACCTGAGGGGCAGAAACAGTCGACATATCCGTTATCTTTTTGCTTTGTATTTCCACTTGTAGGGCGAGCTGGAAAATATTATCTACATCAAATATACCTACAGGTTTGTTTGGGCGAGGTCTAAGCACATTCCACAGATATGTGTTCTTGTCAATGTCCTCGAAAAGCTCAAGAGCAGCTTCCAGGGTTTTATGGTTTAAAGGACCATCAGAAGCTGCATCTATCATTTGCTTGGTATTTTGATTTAGCCCGTTATAAAATGTCTGCACTTGTAACCATACAGGAATTGCGTGATGGGGGCATCATCTTAAGAGTTCTTTAAATCTTTCCCAAGTTTCATAAAGAGATTCAGATTCTATTTGACAAAAGGCAGAAATATCGTTCCTATGTTTTGTATTTTTAGTTGGCGGAAAATACTTCATAAGACATTTTTTGGTTAAATGATCCCAAGTGGTTATGCTCCCTTTTAGCAGAGTCATCAATTACTGTTTAGCTTTAGTTCTAAGGGATAAAGGGGAAGAGTCTTAGCCTAATAGCATCATTTGTAACAACATTGATTTTAAAGGAGTCACAAATCTCAATAAGCTAACGATGTTCGCATTCAGGAGTTCATCATGAAGTTCGTCATATTGCACATACTGCTACACCATTTGAATTATGCTAGGCTTTAGTTTGAAGTTATTATTAGCTATAATAGGGCAAACAATGCATGATTCCATACCCTCTAGATTCGGCCATGCATAATAGGACATAAGCATTTACAGGGCTTCCTCTACGTTTGGTTCTTCCATTCTTAAGGTATAAAATGACTCGAAATCCTCAACCGGTATTTGGAGAGTAGGGCCTTGAAATCTAAATCTTCTCCGAAGAGTACGCTCAATTTCGTGGTCCAAGTCCAAAATAACCGACGGATTTTCGCGGGTCATGCACTGGAAGAAGAGAGGATAAAGGAAGAGAAAAACAAAAACTAGAAAAAATTGTTAAAAATTTTTGAAATAGATTTTTTTAATGTTTTAGTCCCGAACTTCCAAAGGACTACACGGTAAAGGGTTTGCAAGATACTAGACAAGATAGTAGTATTTAAGCCACATTGCCCTTGTCGAGAGAGTTTGGTGGTGTAGAAAAATTGTGATGCGGTTTCTATTAAGAGCATTAATATGTTTTTTTGGATTTTTTAATTTTTTAGAAAGAGAGTGAGAAAGAGAAATGACGAAAGTAATAGGTTCATGATTTCGATCTATCAACAAATTTTGCATCCCCGGTAATGGTGCCAAAAATAAGTTGTCTACTATTCATGAAGAGAATAAGAATCGAACTAGCAAACCATCTAGGCAAGTATACCTATCAAATTATAGCTAGGGGACATAAGTGTCGTATTAAGATCCGGGAACTGTTGATTAATCTTACTCACACGAAGACTATTATATTATTGAAAGATTGTTTTACGGTATGTTAAGAGAAAACTAATTTCAATTAAGGAAAGAAATATTGTGCTAGAATGAGAACTACTTGTAGTTAAATAAAGAGCTACTAAAAGCAATTACATTGTGGGGCTGAACTGATGAAATAGAAAAGAACTCGATCGAGAATCACCTCGGCAAAAGTTGATTAAAAAATGCAATAATAAACCCTAACTTAATAACATATAGGTCCTTGACCGTGGAGGTTCCTAAAGCTTGAAAACACTTCTCTCAAAGTCGTGCCCAACTGAGTTTAGGATGGTCCGACCGAACTCTCATCCAAATCAGAGACCTAAAGCTCGCTTTACGCGGTGAACCCCACTATTAGATTTCATTCCTATCCAAGAGATTTAACGTCTTCCTATCTTGAGGGGTGCGTGCAACACTCTTTAATTTTTATTGTTCACTTCAAACTACGAGCCACTGATCTATCGAAGAGTGAAAATAAAGATGGAAATTATATATCGATGATATAACTCCAAACATGATCTTTCAAGAGTAAATCGAAGGCCTAAACCCTAAAAAAAAGTAAACTTAAAGCATTATACGTAATCAACTCGAATCTTAGATCATTAAGATCGAGTACAAGGAATATTAGTTAATCATTCAGAAGTGGAGCAAGAGAGATGGGTAGAAGAACATCATGAAAACAAAGTGAAAGGGCACTTTATATTAATGTAAAAAGGGAGCTAAAACTTTGAAATAAAAGATTACAAGTGCATGGAAATTAAACCTAGGCTAGCATTAACATTAAGCTACTAAAAAAATTACAAGAGCTTTTACAAAAGGGGTACACTAATCTAAAATTAGGAAAATATTAAAATGAGAAATAAAGAGAGGAAGAACATGAAAAAAACTCCAAGAAATAAAAAAGGGGGTCAACATATAAGCCCGGTGTTTTTCTCAGGATCAGGTGTTTTTCTCGGGATTTGGGTTGATCAGGTGTTTGTCTCTGGATTTAGGTTCTTGCAGCAAGATTCCTCGGGATCAGGTTTCATGCCCAGTGACATGCTCGGGGAGGGGGTGTCAGGGTGGCGTGTCAGGTCATTTTGGCCAAAAGCTGTGAAAACCTACAAAAAGAAGAGAACAAATTAGTTGCAATAATATATACAAAAGGTGGTCAACATATAAACTTACATGACATGATTTGTGTATTAAAAACCTGAAAATACCCTAATAGTTTAGACTACAAAACATACTATCATAAATCCTCAAACTTCTATAGAATTTTACTTAAGGAAAAATTCTGGAAAAGGAATGATTACAAATTGAATGAGAATATACCTCTTTCTCAGGTAGCGTTAGGCCCACAAAACCTCACTAAGTAAACTTTACTTACTACAGTCGATAAACTGATTTAGATCTAATAAAAGATATGTTGTCGGCATGAAACATTGTAAGGACTCAACTGAACACACCCTCTACATAGGCATTAAACTCTGCTGATTTCTTTTTGTCACTGTATAGTAGATGTTGTCGACATATTATATAAGGCCTTCTATACAATGCAATCGATATAGTTGATAAAGTATATGAAGCCTGCAGTCAATACAGTCAATAAAGTATATGCATGAAAGTCTTTAGTTTCAAGAGTAGCTAAACACCTTGAGGGGGACTTAATTGGTTTTTGTGTGTTTTGGGATTATCTTCTTACTTAGGTGTGTAGTGACTTAGTGTTATTTTCGCTTTCAAGAATACACAATCAACACACAGGTATTTATAATGGTTCCCCAAGGTTTGGGTGCATCGAATATCCCTCCCAACTTTCTAACAATGTATTAGACAGGGCCAACTTCTTCAAACTTTGCACCAAGATCTTATAACACAGATCCCTCAGGATCTCTCAAACTCCTCCAAGTCTTACCTCAGGCCCAAGGCCCTACCACTCAAGGAAAATAATACTCCTACAGCTCAGTGATCCATATATCACCTACCTCATACTTTATTCAAAGTCATATAGCTCTGGCTAGGAGGGTACCCATACACTCAAATCTAAAGGAGGATCCTACACTAAGTGAATGAAATCACCTACTACTCAGGCACATAGGCCCTACCTCAGATCCACAAAAGGATCCTACACACAGACTTTAAAGATCATACTTATAACTCAGATCGGCTAAGATCCTATAAAAGAAATATTGTTTATGACATGAATCCAAAGAAATGATCTTTGGGTCTATCTCTTCTTGAACTGAGAATGCCCAGTCCTATACTCTTCATAACACCAAGATTGGATCTTCAAGTATATTCTTCTTATTCTATGAAATAACTCGGGAAGATATCCTCCTAAACTAGCTATTGAAGATGAGACAATCAGCAGTTATTTGGTTGAGCTTCAGAACAATAGATAGGGAGTTCTTCTTCTTGCACTGCAACTTTGTCGAGAAGATGAATATGAAGCTCTAAACCATTTCTCCAAATAGTTAGTGTTCCTTTTCCTCGAAACTTTGAATAAGTATCCCGCCATCAAACGTCTCTCTAGGCAGTATGGACCACTAGGTTTGGTAGTTGTAACTCTTCATTTTTGCATCATAGATTTAGTAAAGGAAAGCAGTACCTTTTGTCCTATAGCAAAACGTTCCCGCATTATTTGAATTTCTTATTACATCTTCATGACTCAGCTCTTATGGACATAGTAAAAATTCTAGTAATTCTTCTTAGGCATTGAGTGAAGCCTTGTCAGTCAATGTACTGGTACTAAGTTAAATTTCTTACTAGTGGAATTGAGTGCATTGAGTGGTCCTTTATTACTCAACGAATGTAGCCAATTATGGTCTAACTTCATAGGCATCGAGTAAACCATCATCACTCGATGCATCCTAACTTAATTGAATTATTCTGCGTTAAGGCATTGAGTGAGACTTCTTCACTCAACGCTTTCAGACTTTGCCAGTTTTCTTGATGTGGTGTAGAGTGGCCTTTCTTCACTAAACGCTTCTTTCCTTAGTAGAATTGTCATTTGAGGAGGTGTTGAGTGAACTGCATTCACTAAATGCTTCTGGACTTGGATAGATTTCTTTGATAATAACATCACTGCTTTGACTGCATAATGTCTTGTCGACAATTTTGATTCTAGGCATTGAGTGAACTGCCTGCACTCAATGCTTCTGGAATTAACAAGATTTTTTCTTTGGAAAAATATATGCTTTTATTGCTTGAGCATCAGTAGAAATTTTTAGCGTCTGGGCATTGAATGTACTCTCTTCACTCAATTCTTCTTAACTTAACTAGTTTTTTCTCTGCCAGCGTCCTATCATGAGTCCATCTAACTTTGTGACTTTGACAACCTGTCAAATCAGTTCACTTGAGAATAACCTACATACATTTAACAAATGATATGCATCAAATACATTCTTTTGTATACTATTGACTTGTGGGTCTTCTTAAATCTAGGACATTGTGATCAAGCGACCAAACAATCTCCCCCTATTTTAAAAATTCAAAACCTTAGTCAATGATACACACTAAGTTAATTAAGCAGATAAGCATTACAAAAAATGCAATCCATAATATGTAAATAAAAGCCATAAGATTTAAACACACAGAAATAATATTTTCATAAAAGGGAATGTTCATAAACAGACAGTGTGCTTAAAACAAAATATTTATTTTCTTACATATCCTTAAGGAAAGAAAAAACATCTTAAGTTTCAGGTTCCTTCATCAAAATCCCCCTGTTGTGTTTCTTGATAGCCTCCTCCTTTTTTTGGTTGTCCTTTTTCATTTACTTTTGTCTTTCAAAATAACTCTAGGGCTTGAAGAAATTTTTGCTTGGCTCCACAACATCTGGAGGTAGTTCACCTGACTTTTTATCCCTACTAAATCTTCTCATTATCTCTTTATTTCATTCAAGATTGGCCCATTATAGGGAGCTGTAGAGCTTTCCTCTTTATGTTTTCTTAGATTTGACTTGGTCCCAGGAACACAATATTATTGTCCTTGATTGAGGACTCCACAGCTAAAAGTCTTTCCTGGTCTTTATCTCTTCTTTGTACTACTTCTAACTTAGCCTAAACTCTTCTTCTTTGTAGTAGACTTGCCATTTTCCTTTACTATCTGTAACGCCCCAAAATGTTGTAGGAGCGACGGGTATCGCTTTTGGCCAAGACAGTTTTTTTGGAGCAGGTGACATGGGTCCCGACACGGCCGTATTGGAGGCCGTGTCGGCCGTGTCGAGCTGGCCGTGTGGTAGACCATGTTAAGGTCGACGATCGTCGGGTATGGAACACGGCCAGGCACACGGCCGTATCCCAGGCCGTGTAACATCGAGTCGTTTCGAAATGTTTCTGAGGTATTGCACACGGGACATGACACGGGTACGGACACACCCGTGTCCCAGGTGACACGGGCGTGTCAGGGGCCGTGTCAGAGGCCGTGTACTTCTCTGACTGAAAATGTTGAAAACGGGTGCCGTGACACGGGTTACGACACGGCCGTGTGGAGCGAGACACGGCCGTGTCGAAGACCGTGTCAGGAGCCGTGTGCTGGTTTTCGAATCGATCGAGACGACGAATGGCTAACATGGCCATGCACACGGCCGTGTTGCAACCCGTGTTCGGCCTAGATTTTCTAATTTGGGTTCCAATCGTGGCCGTTCGGTCTTTTCCTTGGAAGATCCAACGGTGGGTGGCCTCCCTGGGTGGTTTAAGACCGGGAATAGGGTTCCAATCCCTCATTCCCCACTTTCTTTTATCTCTCTAAGTTCTAGAGTGAAGGGAGAGCAAGGAGGCCAAGTTCCGGCCGCCGGCGAAGCTTCGGAGGTCCGTTTCGCGAGCGGAGTTCAGATCCGCGAAGGTGGGAGCGTTGCGGTGGTGTTCGACCAAGCAAATCTTCTCCATGGCTAGGAATAGGGGACAGAAGGTAACGACACTTCTCCTCTCGGTTTTTAGGATTTAGGATGCATGAATAGCATCCCCTTCCTTTCGTATTTTGAGCACCGAATCTCTCAAATGAGAGGGATTCGTGTAGCCTTAGTTCAAGAGGAACCTCCGGGTTGAGTATGTTCATCCCGGCATGCTTTGCATTAGAGATCCGCTCCATTAGCGGATTAGGCATTATGGGTGAAGCCGTGGTCATGACCGTTAGTCCGACCCGGTGATGTTGTATAGCGAGATGAGAGGTTTCGGTAGAAATCCGTTGCGGCATTACGCTGTTGTGTATGCGTTTTCCCTCTTATATTTGAGTGAGTACTCGTGGTCGGAACCGGACAAGGTTAGCTCCGTGTTGTGCGGTAGATGATTTCCTTGGAGCATGGGGAAGACACAGTGCGAATGGTGATTGGGGGGGGGAAACCTTTGTTTGTGCTGTGCAAAGGCGCGGCTATGTCTCCGTGGTCGGCTGGCTATCCCGTGACGCGCAAGTCATGTGGGGGAAGTGTCCCGGCGAGATGTAACGACCCTAGCCGTTCCAACGTGGCAGTGCCACGGCTCCGCTTTAGGCGTCGCTACCGGGCTACAGCCCAAGCACCCCAACCCCTCTCCCTCCACAGGAGGGTTGTTGGTGATGAAGGTTGAAAGAACTCCATAGTTAAGCGTGCTTGGGAGAGAGTTGTACTGGGATGGGTGACCTCCTGGGAAGTCCCCGTACGGCCCAACTTAACTATCGAGTTCGCTCATCAAAGGGAGGCTGTGGCCACCAACAACCCGCCTGTGGAGGGAGAGGGGTTGGGGTGCTTGGGATACAGCCCGGTAGCGACGCCTAGAGCGGAGCCATGGCACTGCCACGTTGGATCTGCTAGGGTCGTATTGTAACACCCCCAAAAAGACTCAAAATTGGATTTGAGGTGCAGGTTGCTTAACACAGCCTGGGACACGGGCGTGTCCCAGGGCATGTCGGGGTATACGGCCTGGGACACGGGCGTATCCCAGGGCGTGTTCAGGTTAGTCGACGATCAGAGGTTGACGATAGGCGAGCCTGGGACACGGCCTTCGACACGGGCGTGTCCCAGGGCGTGTCACTCAAGAAAATGCCGTACCAAGTCAGAAATGTATACGGCCCGGAACCAAGCCTTGCACACGGCCATGTCCGATTTGACACGGGCGTGTCCAAGGGCTTGTGCCTACCCGTGTACTGCTCTGACTGGTTTTAGCGCTCGTTGAGTACCGTGTAACAGGGGTGTCACGGGCGTGTCACATGACCGACACGGGCGTGTCAAGTTCGACACGGGCGTGTCGATGCCCGTGTTCTGGTAGATTTCAGTCGGTGCGAGTGCCGCGTATGCCGCTTAAGGGTACACGGCCTGTGACACGGGCGTGTCACAGGCCGTGTCGGCCAAAAAGTATAATTTTTCAGGCCAATCTTGGCCGTTCATTTTCCTTAAAGGAGATCCTGTGGCTGGGGCTCATTCCTGGGCTGATAAGGCCGGGAAAGGAAGGAGAAAGGCTCATTTCTAAAGTTCATCTTCTCTTTCTAGCTTTAAGAGAGAGGTGAGAGCAAGGTGAGGAAGAAGAAGTGGAATCCGGCTGCCGGTGGTGCTAGAGTGGTACAAATCGCGAGCCGAGTTCGGATTTGTGAAGGCAACGCTGCTGCGAAGGCTTTCATCCGTCTCAAATTTCTCTCCATGGCTCCGAAGCGAGTTCCTAGGGTAAAAATTTCCTGCATGGACATGTGAAGTCCTTAATTCCTGCATTGCATAGGGAAAACCCTTCCCCGCGAGTGTGTGGCGGGTTGTGGCGTCCCTTGGTGTAGATATGTGAAGTCCCCCTTGTTAGAGTCCGTAATTGGAGTACGGATCTAGGCATGCTGTGTGAAGCCCATGTGGACATGGTCTGGATTGGTGATGCTTGGTTGAATATCGGAGAAGACTCCGTGATTGTTGCTTGTAGGCATGATGGATAAAGTACTGGAGGAAGTCCAGGAAATTATGAGAGTTGGACTCTCTTGTAGCCGTGAGTTGCTACTTTGTGTGAGGTTGAGTCGTGGGGCTGCAACTAGGCAAATGCCTTGGTGGTGGAACGGGCAAGGTGAAGCTGTACCCGTGTCAGTCCAGGCTTGAGTCTGACAATTTGAGCAACGGGCAAGGTGGATCTATACCCAAGTTATGGTTGTCTAACCTTGGGTGCTTAAGACCCTGTTAGGATCACATTGCGAGAGTCGACGGCCTGGGTGCCGATCAGACTAGAATGCTCATATTGGACCGTTATGTCTGGGACCTCTGAACGGTGGTGTGGCCGTAGAACTACAGAACACCGATAATGTGCCCTGAGTGCGCGGAGCGTCGGGCCGTCGTGCCGACGTTTGTGATATGTGACTGTGCGGGCGTGCACGTCTTGCTTGAATTGCTATATATCATATTGAAAGATTGCTATGCAGGGATGGAATTCCGCTGCCCCGTGCCAGGGGCAGGGTCGTTATAATTGGTCAGCTGAATGCTGACCGTTGCCCTGTTTGCCACCGCTTGGTGGATTGGTTCTTACAGGTATTGGAGGTGCTGGTCCGAGCGGGACTTAGCGGGCTGAAGCCCAAAGTTGCGCTACTGCCCTCGAAGGCATTGTTTTGTTTCTTTTGTTCATGTGTGGCCGGCCTGTGTGCCGATGTCTGTAATCCACACTCTTATTAAGAGAAACTGTTGTAAGGCTTTAAGGCCAGACTCTTTTGATATTTGTATACATTCCTATGTTATAGTGGACCGTGTTCTTGATCTTGAGTTCAATGATTCAACCGTGAAACTTCCGCTAGAATGCTCTGTGTTAGGATGCGTGGTTATGATATTATTTCGTAGCATCTCGGCCTGTTTGTGGAATATGGTGTGGGGCCCAGGCCAGACCCTCTACTATATTCTTCTTGACGGGTAGAGGTGTTACAATTTGGTATCAGCTTGTTGGTCGATCTCTTCCGAATTCGCGGACGAATTCTTTTGAGAGGTGGCGAGCACGTGTCAGTGTCGTCGTTATAACACTTAATTTGAACTCAAGATCGTCCACTTAGGAATGCAAATACACTTGTTTGTTGAACTTGTGTATTCTTTTTATATGGTTGTCATTTTCATTGGTCATTAAATTGTGTATTTTACACATATAGGTGACCAGAAGTGTTGCAGGTCAATCCGAACCACAACGTTCTGTTGAGAGTGCGGCACCAACCGAGGTGCCCACAACTCCTCCATCCGCTGAAACAGTCCGTCTCATCACGGAAACGGTACTTGCTGTGATGAATGCTCAGCAGGCTGGGCAGGCACGTCCTGCAGTGGTGCCAACGCAAGCTGGGGTACGGCAAGAACCGATAGAAGCCGAAGTTGATCCGCGGGTAGCAGATCAACAATGGAAGCAATTCTTGAGCTTCAACCCTCCGCAGTTTCATGGGGCGGGTACACCGGCCCAAGCAGAGGATTGGATTGTAAGAATCAAGAGGATTATGAGAGCTATCAAGGTTGAGGAGGAACAGAAAGTCATGTTAGCCACTTTCCTACTGGAAGGAGAGGCGCGATTGTGGTGGGATGAGATTGAAATGCATCACTTGGCCGGCAGGCAATTGGCAGAGATTACAATGGATGAATTCTCTCGATTATTCTTAGCGCAACATCTGCCGATGCAACAAAGGATATCGATGGAAATGGAATTTCAACGGTTAGCGCAGGGAGATCGAAGTGTGGATGACTACCTGCATGAGTTCACCCATTTAGGAAGATATACGGGCACGATCTTCGCCGAAGAAGAGCGTAAGACTAGTCGGTTTTATGCGGGACTTCGAGATGAGTTGCGGTATTTACTCTCGAGTTCTGTGAGTCAGGGATTCCAAGCCTTAGTCTGTACGGCTCGTTCTTTGGAGATGGACATGAAACGGGGGCAAGCAAAGGGCAACTTGGCTGTTGTGAAGCCAGAGTTTAAGCCGCCACGTCCGGACAAGTTTGGCTACCGAAAGAGATCGAATAAGAAGTTTAAGTCTTCTGAACAAGCTCCTTCTGCGACTGTGACGGATACATCAGGGTATGGATCTCGTGCTTGTTTTACGTGCGGGAAGGTTGGACACTTCGCACGTGAATGTCAATCTTGTCCTCCAAAGGGTGATAAGAAGACGGGAGCGTCTTATGCGGAGAAGGGGAAGGCTGTGGTGGAGTCTTCTGCCTCGCACGCGCAGCCTTGGGTCTTCAACCTTGGTCAACATGAGGCCATTAAGCAGGCGGATGTCGTCACAGGTGCGCGTAGGTTTTAATGTTCTTGTTGTTATGATGTGCTGTGCTTGTTTTAATTGTAATGTTATAGGGTTTGTCCTTATACGAGAGTATCCGGCGCGAGCACTGTTCAACACAGGTGCTTCACATTCGTTTCTGTCTGAGGACTTTGTCTTTCGTGTCGGGGTGCCTATCCGGACCACGATAGACAGTGTAAAGGTGTTGTTGCCTAACGGATGTTTGATGTGCGCGGATCGATCTTGCGGTCTTGAGGTCAGGATAGGAAGTCGGGAGTTCAAGGTGGAAACATTAGTATTGCCGATCAAAGAGTTTGATATAATCTTTGGTATGGACTGGCATTCAGAGCAGCGTGCCTGTATAGATTGCACTTCAAAAGAGGTCACACTTGGGCAAAATACCGAACAAGAGACCAAGTTCATTGGTATGCAAGGGATGAGTGGGATGTTGTTATCCGCTGTCCAAGTTGTTAAGGCAGTTCGGAAGGGTGCGGAGTTGTTCTTCACACTCATAGAGGCGGTGGCGCCGAAGGCCAGTGTGAGTGAAGTGCCGATTGTGTCGGAATATTCTGATGTGTTTCCAAAGGACCTTCCGGGGTTACCTCCCCAAAGGGAAATCGACTTCGCTATCGAGCTGGTGCCGGGTACGAAACCTGTGGCCCGTTAGCCGTATCGGGTAGCGCCAAAAGAAATGGCCGAACTGAAAGTTCAGTTGCAAGAGTTGTTGGAGCAGGGATACATACGCCCAAGTATGTCACCTTGGAGCGCGCCTGTTCTTTTTGTGAAAAAGAAAGACGGTGGTTTGCGACTATGTATTGATTATCGCGAACTGAACAAGCTGACGGAGAAAAATAAGTATCCAATTCCACGGATCGATGACTTGTTCGATCAGCTAGCAGGCTCAACCGTATATTCGAAGTTGGATTTGAAGTCCGGGTATTACCAGTTGCGGATTAGGGAAGGTGACATTCCCAAGACAGCGTTTGGCACACGCTATGGTCATTATGAGTTCACAGTGATGTCGTTCGGCTTATGTAATGCGCCTTCGGTATTCATGGATCTCATGCATCGAACGTTCCGCGAATACCTAGATCTGTTTGTGATTGTGTTTATTGATGATATCCTTGTATATTCACAATCGGAGGAAGATCATGCAAACCACTTGCGATTAGTATTGCATACCTTGCGAAGGAATAAGCTGTATGCCAAGTTTTCTAAGTGTGAGTTCTGGCTCTCGACGGTGGCTTTTCTAGGCCATGTGGTAAGTGGAGAGGGCATAGCGGTGGATCCGGCTAAGATAAGTGCCATTCGTGATTGGCTAGTGTTGTCTTCGGTGGCCGAGGTCAGGAGTTTCCTTGGACTGGCGGGCTACTATAGACGGTTCGTGGAGAACTTCTCCCGGATTGCTTTTCCTCTGACTACGTTGACAAAAAAGGATCAGAAGTTCGTTTGGACGCCGGAGTGCGCACGAGCTTTGGTGGAGCTGAAGAATCGTTTGACCACGGCACCCGTTTTGATGTCGCCATGTGGTATAGATGGATTTGAAATATACAGCGATGCGTCAGGAAGCGGCTTAGGCTGCATTCTCCTGCAGTTTGGCAAGGTGATCGCTTATGGCTCACATCAATTGAAAGTGCATGAGCGTAATTACCCCGTCCATGACTTGGAGTTGGCGGCAGTGATCTTTTCGCTAAAGTTGTGGCGGCATTATATTTATGGAGTGAAAGTGGATATTTATACTGATCATAAAAGCTTAAAGTATCTGCTCGAGCAAAAGGAGTTGAATATGCTACAAAGGAGGTGGATGGAATTCCTTGGGGATTATACCTTCGACATTCACTATGTTCCCGGAAAGGGAAATGTGGTCGCTGATGCCTTGAGTCGTCGGACTCCGGTGCGGGCAGCTTGGTTGCGGATACATGATGAGCGGTTAATCCAGGAGTTAGAAGCTTTGGAGATATCTTGTGTGGAAAGAGATTCTTCGACTAATGCATGCGTGAACTGGTTGGAGGTTCAATATGACCTTGCTGACAGAGTTCGGCGGGCAACGGAGTTGGATGAAAGTCTCCAATGCTATGCAAAGGAGGGGTCTGGTGATCAATTCTCCTGGGATGACGGTTTGTTACGGAAAGATGGCCGATTGTGCGTCCCTAGTGCGGGTAAATTGCGAGAAGGATTGCTATATGAAGCACACTTTATAAAGTACTCTATTCACCCTGGGAGCACAAAAATGTACAAGGACATGAAGAAACTGTTCTGGTGGCTTGGTTTAAAGAAGGACAGAGCCGCGTATGTGGCTAAATGTCGTACTTGTGCTTTGGTAAAGGCAGAATGTCAACGGCCGAGTGGTTTCCTGAAGTCGTTGCCGGTTCCGCAATGGAAGTTTGAGGATATTTCTATGGATTTCGTGCACGGATTGTCGAGATCTCAGCGTGGCCATGACTCAATCTGGGTGATTGTAGACCGGTTGACAAAGGTGGCTCACTTTATACCGAACAAGCAGGATGATTTAGTGGAAACGTTGGCAAAGCTCTATGTGGAGCAGATTGTTCGATTGCACGGTGTTCCCCGGAGCATCGTAAGTGACCGAGATGGGCGCTTTACCTCGAAGGATTGGAGATTAGTTCATCAAATGTTGGGCATGAAGTTAGCATTCAGTACGGCCTTTCATCCGCAAACGGATGGCCAAACTGAACGAACCAACAGAACGATGGAGGATATGCTCCGTATGTGCGCCCTGGACTTCGGTAAGAATTGGGAAGAGCATCTTGTTATGGTGGAGTTTGCCTATAATAATAGCCATCAAGCGAGTATAGGCATGACCCCATTTGAAGCGCTGTATGGTCGTAAGTGTCGTACACCGCTAGCTTGGACAGAAACTGGCGATACTAAACTTTTAGGCAAAAAGGAAGTCGAGTATGCTACCTCAACAATACGCTCTATTCGAGAGAGGCTCTTAATAGCCCAGGATCGGCAAGCCATGTATTACAATGCTAAGCACTAGAACGTGGAGTTTGCGGTGGGTGACTGGGTCTATTTAAAGATTAAGCCCTTCAAAGACATATCTCGGATTCGGCGGTTGAAAAAGCTAAGTCCGCGATACCTTGGTCCGTTTGAAGTGGTGGAGCGAATTGGGGAAGCTGCCTATCGGCTAGCTCTTTCATCAGAATTGAGTGGATTACATGATGTGTTTCACATCTCGGTGCTACGCAAAGCAGTCAAGGATCCAGCTCAAGTAATTGGCAATGATCGAGTGCCGGTTGAGTATGGGCTAACGACAAAGGTGAAGCCTATGCGGATCGAAGATCGAGCCGAGAAACAGTTGCGGAACAAAGTGATCGGGATGGTCAAAGTCCGGTGGGACAATTGTGGCCGAGAAGAGCTAACATGGGAGCGCGAGCAGACCATGCAAGACGAGTTTACCGAGTTATGTTCGTAACTTGTTTGCTCGTTATATATGTAATAGAAACATATAAATGTTTTGTTATTTTTCTCCCTACTGTCTTCAAATTTCGGGACGAATTTTTATTAAGGAGGGGAGGATTGTAACACCCCCAAAAATACTCAAAATTGGATTTGAGGTGCAGGTTACTTAACACAGCCTGGGACATGGGCGTGTCCTAGGGCGTGTCGGGGTACACGGCCTGGGACACGGGCATGTCCCAGGGCGTGTTCAGGTTAGTCGACGATAGGCGAGCCTGGGACACGGCCTTCGACACGGGCGTGTCCCAGGGAGTGTCACTCAAGAAAATGCCGTACCGAGTCAGAAATGTACACGGCCCGGAACCAAGCCTTGCACACGGCCGTGTCCGATTTGACACGGGCGTGTCCAAGGGCGTGTGCCTACCCGTGTACTGCTCTGACTTGTATTAGTGCTCGTTGAGTACCGTATAACAGGGGTGACATGGGCGTGTCACATGACCGACATGGGCGTGTCAAGTTCGACACAGGCGTGTCGATGCCCGTGTTCTGGTAGATTTCAGTCGGTGCGAGTGTCGCGTGTGCCGCTTAAGGGTACACGGCCTGTGACACGGGCGTGTCACAGGCCGTGTCGGCCAAAAAGTATAATTTTTCAGGCCAATCTTGGCCGTTCATTTTCCTTAAAGGAGATCCTGTCGCTGGGGCTCATTCCTGGGCTGATAAGGCCGGGAAAGGAAGGAGAAAGGCTCATTTCTAAAGTTCATCTTCTCTTTCTAGCTTAAGAGAGAGGTGAGAGCAAGGTGAGGAAGAAGAAGTGGAATCCGGCTGTCGGTGGTGCTACGGTGGTCCAAATCGCGAGCCCAGTTCGGATTTACGAAGGCAACGCTGCTGCGAAGGCTTTCATCCGTCTCAAATTTCTCTCCATGGCTCCGAAGCGAATTCCTAGGGTAACGATTTCCTGCTTGGACATGTGAAGTCCTTAATTCCTGCATTGCATAGGGAAAACCCTTCCCCGCGAGTGTACGGTGGGTTGTTGCATCCCTTGTGGTAGATATGTGAAGTCCCCCTTGTTAGAGTTCGGAATTGGAGTACGGATCTAGGCATGCTGTATGAAGCCCATCTGGACATGGTCTGGATTGGTGATGCTTGGTTGCATATCGGAGAAGACTCCGTGATTGTTGCTTGTAGGCATGATGGATAAAGTACTGGAGGATGTCCAGGAAATTATGAGAGTTGGACTCTCTTGTATCCATAAGTTGCTACTTTGTGTGAGGTTGAGCCGTGGGGCTGCAACTAGGAAAATGCCTTGGTGGTGGAACGGGCAAGGTGAAGCTGTACCCGCGTCAGTCCAGGCTTGAGTCTGACGATTTGAGCAACGGGCAAGGTGGATATATACCCGCGTTATGATTGTCTAACCTTGGGTGCTTAAGACCCTGTTAGGATCACATAGCGAGAGTCGATGGCCTGGGTGCCGATCAGACTAGAATGCTCATATTGGACTGTTATGTTGGAACACCCTATTACTATTTGGATCAGGATGACTATATTTCTATAGGGATTTTGTGTTGTGACCTCCTTGTTGTTATAAAGGTCACATAGGCTAGTTAGAGTAATCTTCAGCTCGACGCGTAGTCGACTTCAGCTCGACGCAGAGTCGATCTCAGCTCGACGCAGAGTCGATCTCAGCTCGACGCAGAGTCGATCTCAGCTCGACGCGGAGTCGACCTCTGCTCGACGTTCCGTCAAACCCAGTTCTGCTTACAGAAAACACTCTCTGGCCGACGTGTGTCGTGCTCAGATCGACGTTTTACTGTGAGCTCGACGCTTTCCAGACTTCCGTCAGTTTTGAATAGGAATTCAAATTCCTTCTGTCAGACAATTAATGCTGAAGATTTATTGGCCGTTACAGCATATCTGGTGCATGGCTCAAGGAATTTTCTAAGGAATGTCTGCCTGACATTTCCTTTGAGGCATGGACATTTAAGGAAAGCATTTAATGCTGACTGCCAACGGCTATCAAAGAAAAAGGAAGAAGAAGACTCAGATATATTATTCATTCAGCTAGACAGAGATATACAGAACAATAATACAGGACTTCAGCTGCTCTCTCTCTGTGATATTGTTTTGAAAGCTCACTCACAGGAATTCTGATTGCTTCAGACACAACCATCCAACTTTCTTGGATCATTCCTTGCTGGAGCAAATCAGATCTTTGAAGACCTGTCACCCTTGTGCAGAGCTCTCCTTCCTGAACTTCTTCTTGATCTCAGGGGGAGCTTTGACAACATCTACAGATCCACTTTGCTTCTCTCTACTTATTGATAGAGAAGACAACATCACCCTTTTTCTTTTTCTTTCTGTACAGGGTTTTAACTCCCTTCAAAAGTTACCTTTGGTTTTGCTGAAACCTGGTCAAAATCAGCTCCTTTGGTTTGTGAGAACCTGGTCAAAAACTCTCTGGTGCTCAAGACACCTGATCAACTCATCTTGAAGTGGATTCCTATCAAGGGTGATAGAAGAGTGGACTACCCAGGATTTTGGGGAACCACTATAGCTCCTTGTGTCGTCTGGATTGCTTGTTTCTTTGTGTTTTGCTTTGTGCTTTGAATTTCTTTTTACTCTGATTATTTGCTATAGCACCATACACTAAGTAAATCTAAACTTTCTCTCCACTCAAGTTTTTATTTGCAAAACTATTTTAAATAACTCTATTCACCCCCCTCTAGAGTTAGGATTGATCTTATCCTGCACTTTCAATTGGTATCAGAGCCAGGTTGATCATTCATACAGGCTAACACCTGGATCAAAAGATCCCTGATAATATCATTTCTCTCAAAGGGTTATTTTCCTTAGTTTTACTTATCTTTAAAACTCATGGCACAAAACAAGGACTTTGCTAGCACCAGACCTCATATGTGCAATCTCTCTAAGTTTGCGCTATGGAAGGCAAGGATTAGACTTTACATGAACTCTTTTGATGAAGACATTTTTAATTCTGTGTTGACAGATTGTCCAAGACCTCCCACAGGAAAAGTACATCAGCTGTTCCTCCTCCTTCAGGAACTGATGCTGACATAAAGAAGTGGAAGGCAGCAGATGCTAAAGCCATGAACATCTTGGCTCAAACCATGTCAGATGACATTTTCCAGAAAGTAGCTGAATGCCATACTGCCAAAGAGATCTGGGAAAAACTTTCAGAAATTGTATCAGGTTCTGCAGATGAAAGAAAGGATAGGAGATCCTACCTCATCACCCAGTATGAGAACTTCAAAAAGGCAGAGTCTGAGTCAGTTGCTGACATGTACAACAGACTGAGCCTAATCATCAGTGAGCTTAGATCACTAGAAAAGGACATATCTCTCACTGAGATAAATGACAAGATACTGACTTGTTTCCCTAGCTCTTGGGACTCAAGAATCTGGTCGATTAAAGATGGAAGAAATGTCTGTGAGTTATCCACAGAAGCTCTTCTAGGAAAGCTCAAGAGTTATGAGCAATTCATTAAGAAGAGAGAAGAAGAGCAGAAGACATCCACACCAACAGAAAAGGTTGAGAAAACCATTGCCTTCAAAGCACAGGAAGAAGAACCTAAAGAAAAGGTGTTGGGAAATGAAGAGCTTATGAGCCTACTGGTCAAAAGGTTCAATAAGCTGAATAAAAGGAACTTCAGAAGATGGTCATCCAAAGACAAAGACAAGCCAAGGTATGAAAGATCTACTAATAAAGATATTATCTGCTTTGGCTGCAGGAAACAAGGACACATTTTCCCCAACTGTCCAGAAAATCAAGATAAAGACAGAAGGGACAAGAAGGAAAGAAAAGATAAAAGGAAGGATAAGGAGTCAAGGAAATACCATGACAAGCCTTCCTCCAGCAACAGCAAGCACACCAGAAAAGGATTTGTGGCTGAATCCTAGAGTGACTCTGATGAGTCTGATTCATCATCCAGCTCTAGTGATGATGAGGATGATGCAGAAGAAAAAGGATTCTGCATGATGGCCATCAGTGCATCTCAAAAGAACACTGATTCAGAGCCTGATGCTGACTACCTATCTGATCAGGAACTTACTGCGGATCAGATAAAGACCTATCCAATTGAGAACCAGCAGTGGTACTTGGATAGTGGGTGCTCAAAGCACATGACTGGAAACAAGGAGAACCTTGTGTCCTTCAAAGCCAAACATGGACCCAAAGTAATCTTTGGAGATTCAAATTTTGGACAAACAAAAGGCTATGGCCAAGTCAAAATAGGGTCAATTACATTCAAGAAAGTGGCCTATGTGGAAGGACTAAAGCACAACTTAATCAGCATCAGCCAGCTATGTGATGCTGGTTATCAGGTTTGGTTTACCAACTCAGCATGTAATATTGCATTAAATAACAACATTGTTTTAATTTGTAATAGACAAGATAACATATATCTAGTTGATTTCAATTCATCTAAAGTAGATATTTGTTTATTTAACTCTCTTAGTAAACCTAATGAACTTTGGCATAAAAGACTAGGACATGTGAACCTTAGAACCATTGCTAAGTTATCCAAAGACAACCTTGTTAGAGGACTACCTTCTGGTCCCTACAAGAAGGAAGGACTTTGCAAGGCCTGTCAGTTAGGCAAGCAAACTAAAAACAGTTTCAAGTCACTTAATAAGAGTGACTCACCTAGAATTTTGTACTTATTGCACATGGACCTTTTTGGACCAATTAATGTACAAAGCCTAGGAGGGAAGTCTTATGCTTTAGTAGTTGTAGATGACTTCTCAAGATTCACTTGGGTGTTCTTTCTGAGGAAGAAGTCTGATAACTTCAAGATTTTGACAGATTTTCTCAAAGGCATACAGATTGAGTTCAATACTCACATTGCCCTGATCAGAAGTGATCATGGGACAGAGTTTGATTCTCTTCTTATGCTAGAGTTCTGTCAGAAAGAAGGTATCAGGCACACTTTCTCAGCTCCAAGAACTCCTCAACAAAATGGGGTAGTTGAAAGGAAAAACAGAACCCTTATTGAATCTGCCACAACATTGTTGACAGATGCTCACCTCCCTCTAACCTTTTGGGCAGAGGCTGTGAACACCTCCAACTATGTTTTGAATAGAAGCCTGATACACAAACTAAAGGGTAAGATTCCCTATGAGTTACTCAAAGGGAAGAAACCTAAAGTAAATTATTTCAAAATTTTTGGTTGCATTTGTTTCATTCACAATAATGACAAGAAATACCTAGCTAAATTTGAAGCCAAAGCTGATGAAGGAGTGTTTCTGGGATACTCCATGACTAGCAAGGCTTATAGGGTTTTTAACAAGTGCTCAAATAAAATTGAAGAATCCATGCATGTTACATTTGATGAAACTAACATGTCTTATAAGGAGAAGGAGACTTCTACCATAAGCAATTTGCAGGAACATTCAATTTCAGAAAATCTGAAGCAGCTTACCATCACAGACAAAGGGTTATTACCTTCAACAATTCAGCAAGACACTGAACTCAGTGACAATGAAGAGGAATTTCAGGGTTTGGAAAGCTCAAATGGTCAACAAATTGAAGAACCAGTTGGTGTTCCACAAGAGGAAACAACAACACAGGTTGATGCATCATCAACACCCCTTGTTGACTTTGCAACAACAAGAGATCACCCAATTTCACAAGTAATTGGAGATATCTCAGTAGGTGTGCAAACAAGGAATCAAGTTAATCAAAATATTATGCACACTTGCTTTCTTTCTCAAATTGAGCCTCAAACCATACAAGATGCAGAGCAAGATCCAAACTGGATCATTGCAATGCAAGAAGAGTTGAATCAATTTGAAAGGAATAAAGTTTGGGAATTAGTACCAAGACCAAGGAACCAGCAAATTGTTGGAACCAAATGGGTATTCAGGAACAAGTTGGATGATCAAGGAATAATTGTGAGAAACAAGGCAAGACTTGTTGCACAAGGATATTGCCAAGAAGAAGGAATTGATTATGACCAAACCTTTGCACCAGTTGCAAGGTTGGAGGCCATAAGAATCTTTCTTGCATATGCAGCTCACAAGAGATTCAAGGTATATCAGATGGATGTCAAGAGTGCTTTTCTCAATGGAGACATCAAGGAAGAGGTTTATGTAAAGCAACCTCCAGGTTTTATCTCTCCAACCTTTCCTGATCATGTTTTTAAACTGCATAAAGCTTTATATGGTCTCAAGCAAGCCCCTAGAGCATAGTATGAGACCTTAGCTTGTTTTTTGTTGGAAAATGATTTTAAAAGGGGTAGAGTAGACCAAACTCTCTTTGTTAGAACCCATAGGTCCCATACCCTACTAGTACAAGTTTATGTAGACGATATCATATTTGGGTCTACTGATTCTAACTTATGCAAAAAGTTCTCACAACTTATGCACTCAAAGTTTGAAATGAGTAGCATGGGTGAGCTTGCTTTCTTTCTAGGATTGCAAGTTAAACAACATGTGGATGGCATTTTCATTTCTCAAACCAAGTATGCAAGAGAACTGGTTAAGAAATTTGGAATGTCTAAAGCATCCTCTATGAAAACACCTATGCCTACAAATGCTGTTTTAGATGCTGATGAATCTGGAAAACCAGTTGATCAGACAAGCTATAGAGCAATCATTGGCTCATTACTTTATCTAACAGCTACTAGACCATATATAATGTTTGCCACATACATTTGTGCTAGATTCCAAGTAAGCCCTAGAGAGTCCCACCTCACATTAGTTAAGAGGATTCTTAGGTATGTAAAAAGTTGTCCTAATCTAGGTCTCTGGTATCCACATGACTCAGGATTTGATCTAACTGGATTTTCAGATTCTGATTATGCTGGATGTAGAGTAGACAGGAAAAGCACCAGTGGAACTTGTCAATTCCTTGGTAATAGACTTGTCTCCTGGTTCTGTAAGAAACAAACCTCTGTGTCCACATCAACTACTGAAGCTGAATACATGGCTGCAGGCAGTTGTTGCTCACAGATTTTGTGGATTCAAAACCAGCTCCTAGACTATGGCTACAACTTAGAGATGTCTAAAATCTTTTGTGATAATACCAGTGCAATATCAATTGCTCAAAATCCAGTTCTCCGTAGTAGGACCAAGCACATAGAGATCAGACATCACTTCTTAAGGGATAATGTAGAAAAGAAGAAAATTGCACTAGAATACATTTCCACTGAACTACAAAGAGGAGATATTTTCACCAAGCCCTTGGATGAAAAGAAGCACTTCTTCTTCCTCAATCAGTTGGGAATGCTAGATGGAGACAGTATAAATTAAAACTCCAAGATTTTGAAACCCATAATTAACAGGGATAGGAAAAATTTCATTTCAAAATTTCCCTGTCTGAGTGGTTTTTCTGAGCTCTGAACTAAGCTCGACGCTGCGTCGAATGGAGATCGACGGTCCGTCTCCCTCAAAAGCGTCGAATGTCGAACTCAACTTCTAGCGTCGAACTAAGTTCACAGCTCCCTGGCTTCTTGAGTTTCTCTCTCTCCGGTCGACGTCTTCGTTCAACGTTGACCTGAGCTCGACGTATAGCATCAGCCCAAGAGTCGAACGTCGACCTAAGCTGCACGCTGTTGAGTCAATTCAGTTCTCCTAGAGCCTTAGAGCGTCGAACTGAGCTCGACGTTCTTTCCATTTCTGCGTCGAACCCTAAATATAAAATCATTTTTCTCCGTCGTTCGCATTTGCGCTTTCACATTTTCTGCTCAAGCTTTCTCCCTCCAAATACTTTACTCTTGATCTTGGAAGGTTTTTTTTTTGCAGGAAAATGGCAAACACTGCAGGTGCTTTGGCGGCCATGAAGTTCGATTCAGGCTTCGACATCGACTTCGACTCATTTGATGGATCACCACAGTACTTTCTGGATATTCTGGAACTTTTCAAGGAGCAGCACCTGGTCAACTTTATGACAACCAGGATCCCTCTTCCAGAGTCGGAAATCAAAGAATGGACTCTTACAGCAGTTAACTCAGATAACAATACATTGACCGGGCAAATTTCAGGGAATGAGGTAGCTATCTCACCTCAAATCATCTCAGAAGCTTTCAGTTTTGCTGCTGGAGATGATGGAATAGAACTCTCTGTGGAAGAGTATGCTTTGATGCTGGATAGGATGGGGCATGCTGCTGGTAACCCCTCTAAACTCCTAAAAGTTAACCTAGCTATTGAGTATAGGTTGTTAGCAGACATCACAGACAAAGTAATCTGTGCAAAGAGGACTGCACATGATGCCATTACTAGGCATCAGTTTTGCCTTATGGCTGCAATCTTGGATAAGAAACATCCCAACTGGGGATTGATTGTTTTTGAAATGATTAAGAAGAAATTGGATAAGAACTCTGTCCACTTTGGAAGGGTTCTTGGGTTGATTCTGAACCACCGGTGCCCCCAGCTGCTTGTGTCCTCAAAGAAGCACATCAATGCTTCCAAGAGGCTCACTTGTGCACTGATTGGCAAGTGGGACAGAAAAATTGTGAATCCCAGGGCAGCAACAGCAGCAATGAGGACTTCTACAGACACCAGGACTGTAGAGGTCACTCTCCCTCAGTCCACTGGTCCAGAAGCAGGGATTTTACCATCTCCCTCCCTCTCCCTCCCATCCACCTTCATCCCCTCAACCACAATCCTCTCATCCACTCAACCCATCCCTTCATCCATTTCCTCTATTGCATCCTCCCTTCCACCACACACAACTTTCCTTCCCATAATCTTGGATTCCTCATCTCATGAGGACCTCTTCTCCTTTGACATTCATGAAGCCTCCTTCATGGATGCCTCTACCTCCTCTCCTCATGACTTCCTCCATTCATCAACTTTTTCAGAACTGCTCTTTTCCTCCATCCATGAACCAGTTACCCCTCCCTTGTCTGCACCACCCACAACATCTTCTACATTTCCATTTTCTGCTACTCCCTCTACCTCTACTCAAGTCCCACTTGAGCAAGTAACTCTCCTGCCCTTGGCCAATCAGATTTTTGACCTTTTGGCCCTTAGGCTCTCCTCCCTCTTGGATGCCAAGCTGGCTCCTCTCCTCCTTTCCCTGAGAACTCTCTCTGCCTCTGTCTCCTCCCTCTCCTCTCATCTGGCATGCCCTTCTTCTGGGGGGCCTAGAGTTAGCTACCACTGATTCTAGGCAGGGGGAGATGTCTGCAGAAGAAGAGCTGCATCCTTCATCAGTTCAGTTTGTACAGACTTGTTCAGAGACAGTCTCAGCAGCAGAAGTTCAGATAGCATCTGAGGTTCCTCCTCAAAATTCAGAACATCTTCAAGAAGACATGTCTAGGGCTATTATCCCTTTTCAGAAGACCTTGATCCCTGATGTAGCAGTGGTAGCAGTGGCTCCTGCTAGTGATGAAGTTGAAATAATAGTAGCTGCTGAAACTTCAGGTGAAGTAATTGAGACACCTGATGCAGTTGAGACCCATGTCTCCCAAGGCACTCAGGAACCAGGCCTTCAGGAACCAGCCTTTTCAGTCTTTATGGCTCCTGAGGCTATTCCCTCTCCTACAGTGGTAGACTCCTCCTCCCCACTGACAGCAGATCTTCCTTCAGTCACCTCCTCAACAGCTCCAGCCTCCATCACTTTTCCGATCTCCAAAAGAAAGTACATAGATCCCTATGATGAATCTCAGAGTTCAGAAGATGAGTTTGCTACTGATTCTGATGACTCCTCTGCAACCATTGCAAGGAAGAGGAAAGCAAGATCAAAAGCTATGAAAAGAGTTCCAATGGCTAGAGCCACAGACCATGACATCCCCTACTACATCAAATACAACTGTGAAATTACAGAGCCATGGATGCAGTATTCTCAAAATCAAAGAAAGGCAATGAAACAGAAAAGAAAATTCAATGAAGGACCCACCAAGCCTGTCCATCAGCCTCCACCTCCTCCTCCTCCAGATGCAGGTGCCGGTGCAAGTCTATCTTCTAATCCAGCCCCATCATCTCTACATGGAAAGACCTATCAATCAAGAAGATCCCAAGGAGATAGTCAGCAAAGGGGAAATCAGCAAAGAGGACACAACAGAGGCAGGCAGTCCAGAGGAAGATCAGGTTCTCAACCTTATCAAAGGGGAAGATCCATTGATCCAACCTCTGGTCCCTATCCTTACAGACCTAGAGCTGACCTCACCCCAAAAACTACTCAAGAACTCTCCTCCAACAGATTTGAACCAGCAGTACCTTTTGAAGATCCCACCAAAACTCCAGCTTACTGGAAAGCTAGAATGACTGAGATGGCTGCTCTAAATGAGATTAACAAAGCTAGAGAAAGAGGTCTGGACACCTCTCACATCAGCACAATGTCAGACCAAAGGAGAGAGGAATTGGAGAAATATAATTCAAAGAAGTTCTTTGACTCAGACAGATATATGCAACTCCATCTTGCAGCTGTACCACCTAGTGCAAGAGATCAGAAATCCTTAGGTGCAGCTGATGATTACAGATCCAAGAAGGAGGCTTCAAATCCTAACAGAGAAATTATCTTCAAGAAAGGTTATCAAGACAAAGCCCCACAGGAAAAGTAAAGTAAGGTGTTTTAATTCTTTCTATCTGCTGGACACAGGACATTTAAACATTACTGCTGCTATATAGTGTTATATATATGCTGCTTTTTATTCTGTCATATGTCTGGTTGTACTGTATTGTATTTTTGCTTTACTTCTCTTTGAATCCCTAAATTCATGTAAATAGTAATCCTAATCCAAATAGGGGGAGATTGTTGGAACACCCTATTACTATTTGGATCAGGATGACTATATTTCTATAGGGATTTTGTGTTGTGACCTCCTTGTTGTTATAAAGGTCACATAGGCTAGTTAGAGTAATCTTCAGCTCGACGCGTAGTCGACTTCAGCTCGACGCAGAGTCGATCTCAGCTCGACGCAGAGTCGATCTCAGCTCGACGCAGAGTCGATCTCAGCTCGACGCGGAGTCGACCTCTGCTCGACGTTCCGTCGAACCCAGTTCTGCTTATAAAAAACACTCTCTGGCCGACGTGTGTCGTGCTCAGATCGACGTTTTACTGTGAGCTCGACGCTTTCCAGACTTCCGTCAGTTTTGAATAGGAATTCAAATTCCTTCTGTCAGACAATTAATGTTGAAGATTTATTGGCCGTTACAGCATATCTGGTGCATGGCTTAAGGAATTTTCTAAGGAATGTCTGCCTGACATTTCCTTTGAGGCATGGACATTTAAGGAAAGCATTTAATGCTGACTGCCAACGGCTATCAAAGAAAAAGGAAGAAGAAGACTCAGATATATTATTCATTCAGCTAGACAGAGATATACAGAACAACAATACAGGACTTCAGCTGCTCTCTCTCTGTGATATTGTTTTGAAAGCTCACTCACAGGAATTCTGATTGCTTCAGACACAACCATCCAACTTTCTTGGATCATTCCTTGCTGGAGCAAATCAAATCTTTGAAGACCTGTCACCCTTGTGCAGAGCTCTCCTTCCTGAACTTCTTCTTGATCTCAGGGGGAGCTTTGACAACATCTACAGATCCACTTTGCTTCTCTCTACTTGTTTATAGAGAAGACAACATCACCCTTTTTCTTTTTCTTTCTGTACAGGGTTTTAACTCCCTTCAAAAGTTACCTTTGGTTTTGCTGAAACCTGGTCAAAATCAGCACCTTTGGTTTGTGAGAACCTGGTCAAAAACTCTCTGGTGCTCAAGACACCTGATCAACTCATCTTGAAGTGGATTCCTATCAAGGGTGATAGAAGAGTGGACTACCCAGGATTTTGGGGAACCACTATAGCTCCTTGTGTCGTCTGGATTGCTTGTTTCTTTGTGTTTTGCTTTGTGCTGTGAATTTCTTTTTACTCTGATTATTTGCTATAGCACCATACACTAAGTAAATCTAAACTTTCTCTCCACTCAAGTTTTTATTTGCAAAACTATTTTAAATAACTCTATTCACCCCCCTCTAGAGTTAGGATTGATCTTATCCTGCACTTTCATGTTATGTCTGGGACCTCTGAACGGTGGTGTGGCCGTGGAACTACGGAACACCGATAATGTGCCCTGAGTGCACGGAGCGTCGGGCCGTCGTGCCGATGTTTGTGATATGTGACTGTGCAGGCGTGCACGTCTTGCTTGAATTGCTATATATCATATTGAAAGATTGTTATGCATGGATGGAATTCCACTGCCCCGTTCCAGGGCAGGGTCGTTATAATTGGTCAGCTGAATGCTGACCGTTGCCCTGTTTGCCACCGCTTGGTGGATTGGTTCTTACAGGTACTGGAGGTGCTGGTCCGAGCGGGACTTAGCGGGCTGAAGCCTAAAGCTGCGCTGCTACCCTCGAAGGAATTGTTTTGTCTCTTTTGTTCATGTGTGGCCGGCCTGTGTGCCGATGTCTGTAATCCACACTCTTGTTAAGAGAAACTGTTGTAAGGCCTTAAGGCCAGACTCTTTTTATATTTATATACATTCCTATGTTATAGTGGACCGTGTTCTTGATCTTGAGTTCAATGATTCAACCGTGAAACTTTCGCTAGAATGCTCTGTGTTAGGATGCGTGGTTATGATATTATTTCGTAGCGTCTCTGCCTGTTTGTGGAATATGGTGTGGGGCCCCGGCCGGACCCTCTACTATATTCTTCTTGACGGGTAGAGGTGTTACACGAGACTAGCCCCTTGTGTGGACTGACGAGAATGTCGAGCGGAGGGCAAGCCCGGGCAATGTGGCCATGAGAGGGTGGGGTCCAGCAAGACTTCTTAGAATCGGTCGGTGTGAGACGGAACCCTGACGTGCGAAGTCAAAATGTGCGGGCAAGCCCCGGGGCATATGACCCTTGTGCGGGTGGGGCCTTTGCAAGGTTCCGTGTGACGGCGTGTGTGCCGTTAGGGACATGGTGGTTCCCTTGTGTTTGCGGCTTTAAGCCAATGGGGAAACGGAAGTACCCAGTGTTTGATGTTGTGCTAGATGCATATGAACTAGGGTGCCTTGGGTGAAACCCGGGTTGCATTCATGCTGCATAGTAGGCCCTTTCACTTTGTACAAAACATAGAGAACATGTATGCTGTATGAGACATCCAAGCCTGTTTTACCGCTTTATTATATATACTCTTTTGGTATACGAAGTGCTAACTTGCAGGTGTAGTGGTACCCCGGGGTCCATTAGGGACGGCCGGGAGGAGATGTGTTTGTTACACAGTAGAGGTCAGCCTTTGCTGACCCACGTTACTTCAAATCCTTACAGGGCAAGGATCGCATGCAGGAGCTAGCGCGCCAGGCGAAAAGCCCTAAGCCTCATGAAGTGTTGCATTGCTTGGTTTCTCTTTGTGTGTTTGCTACTTTTGTTATGTTTTTGTCCGGCTTGCATGCCGAGGTAGCCTAGGAGTGCTTAGCACATTTATACCTTTCTTTGGACTATTATTGGGTAAGGCCTTAAGGCCATTTGATACTCTATCGTTAGTGGATAACTTCTGTCGGTTTGTTCTGTTTCCGCTGTATTTGTCTGGAGTTTTGAGATTGGGTAGTTTTCATATCATCTTTTAATACTAAAGCTGTGGCGTCCGTATGTTGTGGGGCCCCGGCCGGACCCATATTATATAGTCTTTACAGGGGAGGTGTTACAATTTGGTATCAGAGGGAGGTTTGCGTTCCAAGGAGAAGTTTCGCGGTCGAAAGTATAAGTCGAGTCGCATATGAGAAGTTATCCACATAGGAGTATCACGGGACCATGAGTGTCCTTGTGTTCGAGTCTTGCAATTAGAGACTGATTTGCGTTTTCTTGCTTGTGTTTAGAGTGCAAGCAACGAGGCTGGGACCTCGAGGCCAAGAGAAGAGATCTCGGCAAGTAGTGCGACTGCGCAAGGTTCGCTAGGGATGGGGGTCACACCGGCTGACTTCTGCCGTATGCTTGCAGAAGCGATGGTGGCGGCCCAGGCTGCAGCGACAGCTCAGGTAGCAACTCCTGCTACCCCGAACACGGCAGGGACCGTGCCAGTTGAGGAAGCCAGGCGGGCAGGACCGCAGGCTGAGAGAGTGGTTGTAGGGCATGGGGACCGGCAAATGAAGTACTTTTTGAGTTTCCATCCTCCAACCTTCAAGGGAGTTGGAACGCCCACAGATGCGGAGGACTGGTGGGCTAGAATTCAAGAGCTTCTGAGGGCAGCAGAGGCGCCGGATGAGAAAAAGGTGGAGTTCGCAACCTTCATGCCAGAAGGAGATGCCAAGTTATGGTGGGTGAGCCATAGTGGCCGGCAGTTTCTAGGACGCACACCATCCATCGAGGAGTTTGGCAATGCCTTTCTGCAGAAGTACATTCCCGCATCGACAAGGTTAGCCCTCCAGAGGCAGTTTCTACATCTTGTGCAGCGAGACAAGACAGTGGATGAGTATGTTCAGGAATTTACTCGATTGGGTCGTTATGCGGGGACGACCATGGCGGACGATGAAGAGAGGGACAATCTCTTCTACCATGGATTGAGGGAGAATCTAAGACAACCCCTCATATCGATGAAGCGTGCGGGCTTCAACGAATTGGTGGAGGCGGCTCAAATTTTGGAGAGCGATATGGACCGATCCCAGCGCCGAAAGGGTTTCACACCCAAGCAGGGGGAAGAGAAGAAGTCGGCTCAGTCCCATGGAAAGGCGGAAGGGAGCTGATGGAAGAAGAAGCCTCCCTGTTTAAGTCGGGCGAGAAAAGTAATTGGACGTCCGGAGGGTCACGCTCTAAGGGACCGCAGACATATTACAGTTGTGGCAAGCAAGGCCACATAGCAAGATTTTGTACCCAAGGGGGCGCTGAGCAAGAGCCAAGGCAGGAGCAGACTGTGCGCTCCGGCCCCAGTGCCGCAGAGAAAGGGAAGATGGCGGAGTCGAGTGCTTCCCGGTTTCAACCAGTGTAGCCAAGGGCCTACAACCTTGGGCAGCAGGAAGCAATCCGTCAACCTGATGTGGTGACAGGTACGAGAATTCAACCTGCACCTTAGATTTCTTCCTTTCAAGCCTTTTTATGTTTGTTGCATGTGTGTAGGCTCTGTAGTGGTATCAGGGTACCCCGCTAGGGTACTTTTCGATATGGGTGCGTCGCACTCCTTCCTTGCGGAAAGTTTCATCCGGAGGATTGGAGTTGACTCCTTCTCAACGGACTCAGAGTTGAAGGTGCGCATGCCCAATGGGTCATCTATGACTACCAGGGCTAGAGGCCGGATTTGTTGGAGTCTTGAGGGGGTCGACTTCGTGTTGGTAGCAGCGATCTTGCCATTGTCCGAGTTCGATGTGATCTTGGGGATGGACTGGCTAGCGGAGCAGCGTGCCAGTATCGACTGCTTGTCTAAGGTAGTAACCCTGAGGGGCGTGGGGCAAGCGGAAGTCAAGTTTGAGGGCCTGCATGGAGTGGCCTGTTCCCTAGTTTCGGCACTTCAACTAGTGCGAGCTATTAACCAGGGAGGTGTAGCTCTAGTAGCGTTGTTGGAGGTTAGCCTTTCCAGGCTGTCTCTTGGGGAAGTGCCCATGGTGGCGGAGTTTGGAGATATTTTTCCCGAGGAGCTACCGGGAGCACCTCCTCGGCGGGAGATTGATTTCTCCATCGAGTTAGTGCCCGAGACTAGACCGGTGTCGCATCCACCATTTAGGATAGCACCAAAGGAGTTGGCCGAGCTCAAGGTTCAGTTGCAGGAGCTTTTGGAACAAGGGTATATCAGACCCAGCTCTTCACCGTGGAGTGCGCCGGTGTTATTCGTAAAGAAAAAGGATGGTAGTATGCGTTTGTGCATAGACTACCGGGAGTTGAACAAATTGACAATCAAGAATAAGTATCCGATTCCTCGGATAGACGATCTCTTCGACCAGTTGGTGGGGTCGGTGGTGTACTTCAAGTTGGACTTGAAGTCCGGATATTATCAGTTGCGGATTCTTGACAAAGACATACCCAAGACAGCGTTTGGTACGAGATATGGTCATTTTGAGTTCTCGGTGATGCCGTTCGGGTTGACGAACGCGCCGTCCGTTGATGAACCGAGTGTTTCACGAATACTTGGACAGGTTCGTCGTCGTTTTTATCGATGACATTTTGGTGTATTCCAAGTCGGAAGCGGAGCACGAGGTGCACTTGAGGACAGTGTTGCAAGCATTGAGAGAGAACCAGCTCTATGCGAAGTTCTCCAAGTGCGAGTTTTGGTTGGAGAAGGTGGCGTTTTTAGGCCATGTGATTAGTGGGGATGGGGTGGCGGTAGATCCAATGAAAGTGGAAGCCATCAGAGATTGGCCAGTTTTGAGGACTGTGGCGGAAATCCGGAGCTTTCTGGGACTAGCCGGGTACTACCGAAGGTTTGTGGAAAACTTTTCGCGGATAGCTCTACCCCTCACTTCGCTAACTCGCAAGGATCAAAAGTTCGTGTGGACTCAAGAGTGCAGTCAGGCGTTTGAAACCCTGAAGGAGAGGCTGATGATGGAACCGATCCTAAGTCTACCAAAGGGGACCGAAGGATTTCAGATTTTCAGCGACGCATCCGGATGCGGTTTAGGGTGCGTGTTGGTGCAGCATGGCAGTGTGATAGCTTTTGGGTCGAGGCAGCTGAAGCCTCATGAGAGAAATTACCCCGTCCATGATCTAGAATTGGCGGCGGTAATTTTTGCTTTGAAGCTGTGGAGGCACTACATTTACGGTGCGAAGGTGGAGATCTTCACGGACCACAAGAGCCTGAAGTATCTCCTGGATCAGAAGGACCTAAATATGCGGCAGCGCAGGTGGGTCGAGTTCCTTGGGTACTACGAGGTGGCGATTCAGTACACGCCAGGAAAAGCCAATGTGGTGGCGGATACTTTGAGTAGGAAATACTCAGGGCAAGGAAATTGGATTGAAGCTCACGATGAGCGGTTAAGGCGGGACTGGGAGTCCCTTGGTTTGGAATGTGTGGCAAGAGGCGAGTCTAGCGTGGCTCGGCTAAACTAGATTGAGATGCAGAATGACTTATGCGATCGTATTCGGGAAGCGACCTGTGTGGATGAGGAGTTCCAACCCTTCGTGGAGGAAGCTCTTAAGGGCGAAGGTAGCGCCTGGGAGATGGTTGATGGGGTTCTAAGGAAGGGCGAAAGGATTTGTGTACCACAGTTCGGCAAGCTCCGCAAGGAGTTGATGTTTGAGGCCCACTTCACTAAGTACTCCGTTCACCCGGGTGGTACAAAGATGTACTTGGATTTGAAGAAGTCCTATTGGTGGCCTGGGATGAAGCGGGATGTAGCTTTGTGTGTGAGTCGGTGCCAAACTTGTGCCTTAGTGAAGGCCGAGTGTCAGAAGCCGGGCGGGTTCTTGAAGCCTCTTCCAATCCCCGAATGGAAATTTGAGGACATCTCCATGGATTTTGTGCATGGGTTGCCTAAATCGCAGCAAGGCAATGAAGCCATTTGGGTGATTGTAGACCGCTTGACCAAAGTGGCACATTTCATCCGAAACCGGAAGGAGGACGGTGTGGAAAAGTTAGTGGAGTTGTACATCAGCAATATTGTGCGACTTCATGGGATTCCGAAGAGTATAGTCAGCGACCGGGATGGGCATTTCACGTCGAAGGATTGGCGGTTGGTGCAGAAGAGCTTGGGCACAAAACTCAGATTTAGTACGGCCTTTCATCCTCAGACCGATGGGCAAACTGAGAGAACGAGCCATACTATGGAGGATATGCTAAGGATGTGTACTCTCGACTTCGGCAAGAAGTGGGAGGATCACCTCTTCATGGTGGAGTTTGCTTATAACAATAGTTACCAAGCAAGTATCAAGATGGCGCCATACGAAGCTCTGTATGGGAGGCGGTGTCGAACACCAATGTCTTGGACAGAGGTGGGAGACACCAAGCTTTTGGGAAAAGAGGTGGTAGTAGATGCAAATGAGCTAGTGCGAACCATCCATGAGTGCATGAAGGTAGCTCAAGATCGACAGTCAAAGTATTTCAATACTCGTCACAGGCATGTGGAGTTCGCTGTGGGCGATTGGCTTTATCTCAAGATCAAGCCATTCAAAGGCGTTTTACGAGTTCGCCGACTCAAGAAGCTGAGTCCGAGATTTTTGGGACCATTCAAGGTCATCGAGCGAGTGGGAGAGGCAGCGTATCGGTTGGCGTTGTCCACGGAGCTAAGCAGTTTGCATGACGTTTTTCACGTCTCCGTCTTGAGGAAAGCCTTGTTAGAGGCCAGCGTGGTGATTTAACCGGCGGTAGTGCTGGTAGAGGAAGACTTGAGGACGCGAGTACGTCCTGTCGGGATAGAAGATTCGGAGGTTCGGCAACTGCGGAACAAGGAGGTCCGACTCGTAAAGGTCCGTTGGGACAATTGTGGCTGCGAGGAGCTCTCATGGGAGCGAGAGCAGGCCATGCTGGAGGAGTTCCCCGAGCTATTCTCCTCAGGTATCGTTTAGAATTTGTGTTCTTTCCATGTTTTAAATTTCGGGACGAAATTCTTTTAAGGGGGGGGGGGGGAGAATTGTAACGCCCCAAAATGTTGTAGGAGCGACGGGGATCGCTTTTGGCCAAGACAGTTTTTTTGGAGCAGGTGACACGGGTCCCGACACGGCCGTGTCGGAGGCCGTGTCGGCCGTGTCGAGCTGGCCGTGTGGTCGACCATGTTAAGGTCGACGATCGTCGGGTATGGAACACGGCTAGGCACACGGCCGTGTCCCAAGCCGTGTAACATCGGGTCGTTTCGAAACGTTTCTGAGGTATTGCACACGGGACATGACACGGGTCCGGACACGGCCGTGTCCCAGGTGACACGGGCGTGTCAGGGGCCGTGTTAGAGGCCGTGTACTTCTCTGACTGAAAATGTTGAAAACGGGTGCCGTGACACGGGTCACGACACGGCCGAGTGGAGCGAGACACCGCTGTGTCGAAGGCCGTGTCAGGAGCCGTGTGCTGGTTTTCGAATCGATCGAGACGGCGAATGGCTAACACGGCCATGCACACGGCCGTGTTGCAACCCGTGTTCGGCCCAGATTGTCTAATTTGGGTTCCGATCGTGGCCGTTCATTCTTTTCCTTAGAAGATCCAACGGTGGGGGGACTCCCTGGGTGGTTTAATGCCGGGAATAGGGTTCCAAACCCTCATTCCCCACTTTCTTTTATCTCTCTAAGTTCTAGAGAGAAGGGAGAGCAAGGAGGCCAAGTTCCGACCGCCGGCGAAGCTTCGGAGGTCCGTTTCGCGAGCGGAGTTCAGATCCGCGAAGGTGGGAGCGTTGCGGTGGTGTTTGACCGAGCAAATCTTCTCCATGGCTAGGAAGAGGGGACGGAAGGTAACGACACTTCTCCTCTCGGTTTTTAGGATTTAGGATGCATGAATAGCATCCCCTTCCTTTCGTATTTTGAGCACCGAATCTCTCAAATGAGAGGGATTCGTGTAGCCTAGGTTCAAGAGGAACCTCCTTGTTGAGTATGTTCATCCCGGCATGCTTTGCATTAGAGATCCGCTCCGTTAGCGGATTAGGCATTGTGGGTGAAGCCGTGGTCTTGACCGTTAGTCCGACCCGGTGATGTTGCATAGCGAGATGAGAGGTTTCGGTAGAAATCCGTTGCGGCATTACGTCGTTGTGTATGCGTTTTCCCTCTTATATTTGAGTGAGTACTCGTGGTCGGAACCGAATAAGGTTAGCTCCATGTTGTGCGGTAGATGATTTCCTTGGAGCACGGGGAAGACACGGTGCGAATGGTGATTGGGGGGGGGGGAAACCTTTGTTTGTGCTGTGCAAAGGCGCGGCTATGTCTCCTTGGTCGGCTGGCTATCCCGTTACGCGCAAGTCATGTGGGGGAAGTGTCCCGGCGAGACTATCCCCTTGTGTGGACTGACGAGAATGTCGAGCGGAGGGCAAGCCCGGGCAATGTGGCCATGAGTGGGTGGGGTCCAGCAAGACTTCTTAGAATCGGTCAGTGTGAGACGGAACCCTGACGTGCGAAGTCAGAATGTGCGGGCAAGCCCCGGGGCATATGACCCTTGTGCGGGTGGGGCCTTTGCAAGGTTCCGTGTGACGGCGTGTGTGCCGTTAGGGACATGGTGGTTCCCTTGTGTTTGCGGCTTTAAGCCAATGGGGAAACGGAAGTACCCAGTGTTTGATGTTGTGCTAGATGCATATGAACTAGGGTGCCTGGGGTGAAACCCGGGCTGCATTCATGCTGCATAGTAGGCCCTTTCACTTTGTACAAAACATAGAGAACATGTATGCTGTATGAGACATCCAAGCCTGTTTTATCGCTTTTTTATATATACTCTTTTGGTATACGAAGTGCTAACTTGCAGGTGGAGTGGTACCCCGGGGTCCATTAGGGACGGCCGGGAGGAGATGTGTTTGTTACACAGTAGAGGTCAGCCTTTGCTGACCCACATTACTTCAAATCCTTACAGGGCAAGGATCGCATGCAGGAGCTAGCGCGCCAAGCGAAAAGCCCTAAGCCTCATGAAGTGTTGCTGTGCTTGGTTTCTCTTTGTGTGTTTGCTACTTTTGTTATGTTTTTGTCCGGCTTGCATGCCGAGGTAGCCTAGGAGTGCTTGGCACATTTATACCTTTGTTTGGACTATTATTGTGTAAGGCCTTAAGGCCATTTGATACTCTATCGTTAGTGGATAACTTCTGTCGGTTTGTTCTGTTTCCGCTGTGTTTGTCTGGAGTTTTGAGATTGGGTAGTTTTCATATCATCTTTTAATACTAAAGCTGTGGCGTCCGTATGTTGTGGGGCCCCGGCCGGACACATATTATATGGTCTTTACAGGGGAGGTGTTACACTATCTTCTCAGCAGTAGGGGTGAATGTAGGAACTACATCAGTAGTTGAAGGTTCACCCCACTAAGCACCACCCTGTTCAGCATACTGGACACCGCTCTGATAAGCAACATATTAGTAAACACCCTGATCAACACCATATTAAGCATCATATAAAATTTCAGGAATTGGAGCAGGGGTTATATTTTAATATTGGTATGGATCAAGACCCATTGAGCCTGTGATTACATTAGTAATCCATACAACATTTTCAAGTATATTTATCATTGCTTTCTCCCCATTTATGACTTCTTCTGATGTGATCTTAGACAGGGAGGTGCTGGCCTTAGTTATTTATACATCCAGATAGTTTATACCCTGGGTGACATGGCCCTTAAGTTTGAGCATGTGATTATCTAAAACTTGGGTGCATGCATCCATTCTTCTCTCAAGAATAGTCTTATGTGCTTCCATTAATTCCTTTTGTGCATTATGGAATGCTATCATGTTGCCAAAAGTAATATTCTGATTCTCAATAATTTCTTCTATTTTTTTCTGACCTGTTGAAGCATATCTTTAGTGAAGGTTACAACAGGTGCAGCTCTCTTGAAGAATGCTATAGTGTTTGCCATCAATAGATTTACTTCAAACTTGATAGAATTTATCTCTATTGAGAGATCTTATCTCAATCCCTTGATCCCATTTTTAATTTAGTGTTCTAATTATCATCTCTGATCATTTAGCAACCCTTTGAGTTAGGCTAGAAAGGAGGAGGACATCTGATCAGCCTTTGCAAATGTTCCTTGGTCACCTGCCTCCTAAACCCTATCTCTGGTAGTGATCCTTTTTTCAGAATCGCGCATCAAATATTATGAAGAGGTTTCTTTTTCATGGACATTGACAGCAGGAACATCTTTGTTAGATTCAGATGACACAATCTCATGCAAAATATAAAGCAGGGAGCTCAATGTGAATCTCCCCTTAGCTTGAGCCATGTCAATAAGAAAATCTTGGTCTTCTTCATTTCCCATGGGAATTTCTGGCTCTAAGGTTGTAGAGGCTGGAGAATATTTCATTATCGGCTCAAGAACTTGCTCCCCCTTATCTAGAGGATAGAGAAGAACAACTTTAGTACCCTCTAAAATTTCAGCAATCCTTTCATTTAGATTCTCAATGAAAGTGTCTAATTATTCTTAAATAGACTGGGGTCTCCCCCTTTGCAGGAATAGGTATTTGGGAAGTCTCCACCTCAACTATAACACCTATTTGAGATTGTTCTCCCACAGCATCTACACATATGTTTTCTATTTCATGACCACTCAGAAATTCCAGAGCTTTAGCTCTAATCTCTTCAGACTGTGTGCTTGCCAAGTAGTTCCTTGCAGCTGGTTCAGAAGATATTGAAACTTTAGCAATGATGCCGCTTTCGGTTTCTTTAGTAGACTCAATGAGTTTTGAATTGTATGGCTCGTATTCACTCTTCTCAGAGGAGCTGCTCTCTGTGCTTTCCTTAGTAATCTGAACGATAAGTTGTAAATATACGTATTTTTCAGCACTTCTATTAGATCATTTTAGTTTATTTTTGTTGTTTTTAGTTTATTTTCTTTACTAAAATGTTGCTTTTTGTAAATATTATTCTAACTTAACTTTAAATTTGTTTTCTGAAATTTTTCAAAAAAAATAAAAAATTCTCAAGGTACACTCCCGTGTCCCAAGACCGATATGCCCGTGTCACTCCCCTCGACGTTCAACCTATGTCGATCCTAGCTTAACGATCAACCTTCATTGATCCCAGCCCGACACGCCCATGACCAAGCTTGACACTCCCGTGACTACTCCACCCGTCCAAGATCAGTTGCTGCCAACATTAAATTTGCAAGGTGTCCTATCACGCCACCTACAAGCCACCCTCCCCCCTACATGCCCGTGATAATGCTTGTCACGCTTGTTACCGACACATGTCCCATTCTAGATGCTTCCAGAAATCGACCAATCAATGAAATTTCCACATCTTCAGCACACCATACCCAACACACCCCCTACACGCTCGTGACCTGGGTCATGTCACCGCCCCCCTCTTTTTTGTCTATAAATAAAAATTTTCTGTAAGCACCAATGTTCCATTTTTTGAACCATTTTTATTATGGTAGGTGCTGCCTTGGTGGATTCCATACTTTGTAAGGAGACTTTCTCCCCATCTCTTTAAGTGTTTGTTTTAGCTTTTGTAACCTTGTTTTTGAATTAATTAAATGTTTAGATTTTTGTCTTCCTACATTGTTATGAAAATCCAGTTGAGTGCCCCACTTTGAGTAATCTTTTATCTCTTATTTTTATTAAGAGTGTGTGAGTGTATGAGTTTAACTTTTATGTTTTCATACTTTTGTTTTACATAGTTTTTCTTTTAGGTTTTTTTTTAGTTAGTTGTTATGATAGCTTTAGTGTTTTGTTTAATTGTTTTTGTTCATTCTTATAGATTTATAAAAACGTTTTTGAAGTGGTTTTTATTTTCTTTTTGTAACGACCCTGGCGCGTACGTAACAGCGTTACGGCTCCGCCCTCCAGGCATCGCTACCGGGCTGCAGCCCAAACACCCCAACCCCTCTCCCTCCACAGGCGGGTTGTTGGTGGCCACAGCCTCCCTTTGATGAGCGAACTCGACAGTTAAGTTGGGCCGTACGGGGACTTCCCAGAAGGTCACCCATCCCAGTACTACTCTCGCCCAAGCACGCTTAACTATGGAGTTCTTTCAACCTTCATCACCAATTGAGCTGCAGCTCAATTGGTGATGAAGGTTGAAAGAACTCCATAGTTAAGCGTGCTTGGGCGAGAGTAGTACTGGGATGGGTGACCTTCTGGGAAGTCCCCGTACGGCCCAACTTAACTGTCGAGTTCGCTCATCAAAGGGAGGCTGCGGCCACCAACAACCCGCCTGTGGAGGGAGAGGGGTTGGGGTGTTTGGGCTGCAGCCCGGTAGCGATGCCTGGAGGGCGGAGCCGTAACGCTGTTACGTACGCGCCAGGGTCGTTACAATAAAAAGTGCACTTTTTATTGTAACGACCCTGGCGCGTACGTAACAGCGTTACGGCTCCGCCCTCCAGGCATCGCTACCGGGCTGCAGCCCAAACACCCCAACCCCTCTCCCTCCACAGGCGGGTTGTTGGTGGCCGCAACCTCCCTTTGATGAGCGAACTCGACAGTTAAGTTGGGTCGTACGGGAACTTCCCAGGAGGTCACCCATCCCAGTACTACTCTCGCCCAAGCACGCTTAACTATGGAGTTCTTTCAACCTTCATCACCAATTGAGTTGCAGCTCAATTGGTGATGAAGGTTGAAAGAACTCCATAGTTAAGCGTGCTTGGGCGAGAGTAGTACTGGGATGGGTGACCTCCTGGGAAGTTCCCGTACGACCCAACTTAACTGTCGAGTTCGCTCATCAAAGGGAGGTTGCGGCCACCAACAACCCGCCTGTGGAGGGAGAGGGGTTGGGGTGCTTGGGCTGCAGCCCGGTAGCGATGCCATGGGGGGCTTCGGGCCAAATCCCGGCTCGTTACAATAAAAGTGCAGAATTGGTGATGAAGGTTGAAAGAACTCCATAGTTAAGCGTGCTTGGGCGAGAGTAGTACTGGGATGGGTGACCTCCTGGGAAGTTCCCGTACGACCCAACTTAACTGTCGAGTTCGCTCATCAAAGGGAGGTTGCGGCCACCAACAACCCGCCTGTGGAGGGAGAGGGGTTGGGGTGCTTGGGCTGCAGCCCGGTAGCGATGCCATGGGGGGCTTCGGGCCAAATCCCGGGTCGTTACACTTTTAACTTAGTTTATTTTTAGGTTGTAAAACTTTTTGTTCCTTTTAGTTTTATTTCAACTTTTTTAACACTTTTAAGAAGTTATAAGAATGGATTTGAAGTCATTTTAATTTTTCGAGTAGTTTGATTTTTGCTTTTATTTTGAAAAACTTTTACTTCCTTAACTTTTATTTCTTATTTTTATACATTTCTATCAAGTTCTAACGGTAAATATATATATATTTTAATTTTAAAATCACTTCATTTTTTCGTCTTTTTCGCTTGTGTGCGTGAGTGTATAAGTTAGATTTTATTGTTTTATTTCTTCAAGTAGAGTGTGTGCGTTTTATTTTATGTAGAGTGTGTGCGTGTATGAGATAGATTTTTCAGATTTAATTTCCCGCCGACACGTTTTAGTAGGACTCACAATTTTACATCTTTCATTTCCCGCCTACTCGTTTGAGTAGGACTCGCCCTTTTACTGCTTTCATTTTCAGCTTTCTTTACTGCTTTAATTTCCCGCCTACTCGTTTGATTAGGACATGCATTTTAATTATGCATTTTCTTTTTTTCAATAGCCGTCCCCATTCTAATGAGTGGGTAATCTCTCTTAGCCCTCAGTATCGAAGAACATTGGAATAGATAAAATCTCTTTAAATAATTAAAGGTCTCATTTTTCTCTTTAATTAAAGCACTTAAGGTTCACCCTGGGTATACGATGCGTAGGACAACATATAGAGGTGTGGGCTCTATTTCTATTGTACATAGTCTAGCTTGCTGAAAGGCCGTGCGTATGGACTGATCACCCTTCGGTAAAGAGAATTGCATGAATAACCACAAGAGAGGAGAAGCGTAATTCTCCCGGATTGGGTTCTCCACCCAATAGACGGATTCTTAGCGTAATGCGGGCATTAAGAGGAATCCTTCGTCGGACTAGCGTTCGGTCAAATAGTCTTAATGTTCAGGTGAGCGATATCCTTATAGCTAGGTGAGCTCATTTTTTGGAGCCTCTACGGCCAATTCGCCTTTTAATTAATTTGAAATTTAGGATCTCTAGTTATTAAAAGTCATTTTCGTTCAAAATCCTTCTTTATCGTTGCGTTATTTCTTCATCGGCATTTACTGCTTTTATTTTTTGCATTTTTATATATATCTGCCTTAATTAAACAACACCGACCAAAATATCATCAATAAAATAATTGTCCCTCCAGGGAAAGAGTAAAAATAATCAACCCGTCCACGAGAACAATATGACCCTGATATTCCCCACCGGAATATCCTGTACTACATGTGATAGGTGCACTTGCCTCCTTTCGTTAAAATGATAAATTGCCTGCGAGCTCCGCACTCTTATAAATAAATAAAAAACCCTTCTCTTCTCTTCTATCTATAAAACTAAATTAAAACAAAGGCACTCGCGGCGCACATCAAGTTTTTGGCGCCATTCTCGGGTAATTTACGAGTTGTTTTTTTGAATCTCTGGAAAATTATTACTTTAACGTATTTTTATTTATCTATATAAGAAAAAAATGGCCAACAGAAAAAAAATACTAGTAATAATAATAATAATAAAACTAATTAAAAAAAACTTTAAAATTTTGTTTATGATTATTATTTTATATATATACCTATATACAAAAAATTGAAATGGTGCCGTTTCCAAAAAATTTTAAAAAAAAACTATAAAACAAACTTCACGAAAATACTGCAGATGATCAAGAGCGTAATCCTCTGAGACTCCACAGAAGGATCTTACATGAGACAAAAATTTGACTAAATATGTAGAAATCTCAAAGTAATACAGATGATCCTATAATACAACACGTAAAAAAGACGATCAAAAATAACTATTGAGTAATTACCTTCGACAACCCAGATCACTCAACGCCTGCACTCCCCGGCAACGACGCCAAAAACTTGATGCATCGTCGGTAAGTGTACCGGTCGATGTCAAGTAATAAATTGGGAATAGCTTCCCTGAATGTCAATCTCGAGGGAATGCATGAAGAGTACGTGATAGCATCGCGTGAAGATCATTACTAAGAGTTAAAATAAAAAACAAGGGTTTTTTTTTGGATTTCTAAAGTTACAGAACAAAAAGAAGACTATTGCAGGTCTTCGGCAACGCTTCACTTGGAGGATGGATGAAGTGCAAGTGCAGAGAGTATGGGTCATATTCACCTCTTCATCCACAAACTCTAGCCTTTGCTAGGGTGGTTCAAGTACGCTAGTGAGTGGGTTTGAGCGGAGGTGAGTGCATCGCAGCTAACAACAAAGAAAGTAATTAACCAAACACACTTCATTCATAAACAAATTAAAAGCAAGTTTAGTGTTATTATAAGCTTAGAAGTATATTCCACAAAGAGAAGAGGTAGAGTAAACCGAAAGAGAGAAGGCGTAGCCGTGGTTCTTGGCCGGAATGTATGGTTATCAATCCACTTCACAACTCTGACCGTGGCTACTACCGGATGTAAGTGGGTCATCAATCTACTTGTTCTTCTACTTATTATTTCCTTTCCATCAATCATTTCTTCCTTTTGGCTAGAGGAATATCACTAAATGTTCTCGTTGCTCGCTGCTGGTGTCCAGGAGCTCATTGAAGGTTAAATATGGCTCTGGATGGCCAGAGAATGCTTCCCAGAGGGTGGAGATGGGTGGAGGACCCGTGGAGGAGAGGAACAGCACTTGCAGCATTGCTGTGGGGCGCAAAAATGACAAGCGTTGACTTAATTCGTGGAGTATGGCCTTATATACGGAAGCAGAATAATCAGATCGCACGATCAGTGGCGCATGACAGTGGTCGTGCGCACTATCAGTTGATGATCGTGCGCTCTACATCAGATAAACTTACAGCTTGATAGAAATATTAGTATATAAGCGTATGATCAGTGGCAAATGACAGGTGGTCATGCGCACTAGTTCCCCTGATCGTGCGATTGGCAATGACTGAACTTCAAAAAAAAGAGGTAAACGGGCACGAGCAGTGTCGCACGACCAGTAGTCATGCACCTATGTCTAGTGTTTGTGCGGTCTCCCAGGTAGAACTTGTAAAATAGAGAAGATAGAGCTCACGATTAGTGGCATACGAGCAGTGGTCGTGCGCAATAGGTCTAGTGATCGTGCGGTCGCCCAGGCAGAACTTCAGTAGGTGAGAATATTAGAGAAACAAAAAACTCAGAGCAAAAGGCTTCTTCTCCTCCAACTTTTGGCGGGGCTGAGTCCCCCATGCCAGATCTTGATGAAATTATGTTTCAAGATATGGATGCAGATATTCCAGAGCCAGAAGTTCAAGTACAACCTCAGGCTGAATCCATAAAGCTAAGAGCTTATCCTATCTTCTCTGATGAAATGCTGAAATAAATCAATACTCTTTTTGATAATCCCTCAAATGAATCTGATGATTATAATGAAGAATCAAATGACTAGGAAGATTCCAGTTCTAAAAAGAGAAAATTAAAGAAGAAGGATTCTCCCAAGGCTGTTCCTAAAACCTCTCCCACTACTGACACTCCCAATTATATTATGCACAACATTCTTCTCACTCAAGACATGCCCAACTGGATGAGATATTCTAAGAATTAAATGAAAGCAAGGAAGAAGAGTAGGAGATACTCTCCACCACCTCAATTCAGGAGAGGTCCTCCTCCTCCTCCTGCAGCAGGATCAGCAGGAAGTGTTTCTCAAGCTCAAAAGTCAACATCTTCTCTTCATTCCAAACCATCATACAACAGACAGCAGCATAGCTCCAGCAGCAGTAAACAACAACAGTATCAGAAGTAAAGTAGACAACAAAAAGCATCTAAATTAATTCAATAAGATAAAGCAAGCCTAGAAAGGCCACATTGTCTAGTTTATGATCCAGAAATGGACCCCAATTCTAGAATGGGCAGATTCAAGGAAGTTATAGCTCTCTGTTAGATCATAAAAGCAAGGGAAGAAGAAGATTTTTCTCAATTCACAAACATGTCTTCTTACACAAAGAAAGAATTGGATAAATATCAAGTACAAAAAACTTTTCATTATTGATTCGTATATGCATTTACATCCAGAAGCTGTAGTTCCCAGAACTGTAACTATAAAGATTCTTAGGGCTCAAGACATGAAGATGACCCAAAGAGAAGAAGATGACCCAAAGAGAAGAAGAAGACCCAAAAAGGATAATGGTTTTAACAAAACCTGCTTTAGATCCCTTTACTGATGATTCAAAGAAAAACTCTTAATATTCTAATTTTTGCTTGTTGAACTTTATTATTATTGTATTATATCCAAGGCATATTGTTCATATCTGTTGAATGATTTAAAATTCTGTTAGATATTTTTATTGCTTTGTGATTTTCTATTTTCTATCTTGTATAGTGACCTCACCCAAATAGTGGGAGATTGTTAGAACCCCAATTTGGATTTGGGCTAGGTTCACTATTAGGTTTGTGATGCAGGATCACACGTTTCACAAAGGAGAGATATACGGAGTAGTACATATACCTCTCTATGATCCAATCCTATACTCGCAAGATCATTCTACGAAGTACTACGGTAACTAATTCTATCAACTATATGCTAGCATATGGGTAGCGAAACCGATAAGGATTGAATAGAGGCGATAGGCCGATATTTTTTCCGGCTAAAAGGACCAATCCGGTCCGATCGAGCAAAGGTTGTACCCAAAGAGATCTACCAAATATAACCATTCAGAAATGGTAGATCTCTCCCAACAAAAGAAAATGAAGGTTCACAAAACCTCATGAACTTAAATAAATTAAGATGTACGACAAAATCAGATGAAAGAAATCCAAGAACATTCAATGCTATTAAAACCTAACGACAAGAATTCCACCACAAGAATTAACTAGAGGGAAACACACATAGAGTAGAAATATTTTGTTTCCCAACCAGAATAGATGATTCTGATTTCTCTACTTAGATCGCTCTTCAACGGCTCCGCCGGAGTCACGCTGGAAGGAGAGAGAACTTGTCCGCCTTCGTCGCTTCATACTGGAGTTGGAAACACAAGGGATGATCTTGAGTCTTGGCCGAATATTCCACGACAAATAGATATGGGGGTAGGTTGTGTTTTCTTCTTGGTGGTTAGATTTTGGTTAGGATGTGTGTGGTCACTTTTGGTGAGGGTGATGGGGGCTGGGATTGTGGATGGAAGTGGCCGAACTTGTGGTTGTAAGGAGTGGTGTCGGGTATCCTTTTAGAGATGAAAGGGGGAGAGAGGAAGAGAGGCTTTGAAGAAATATTGAAGGGGAGGAAGGAGGAGGGAATTCTCAAGAGGTGGGCAATGAGGGTTTTAACTTTTTATTCATTCTTCACTAATCAATTTGACAACATACATGCCTATATATAGGCTTACATCAATGTCTTGGCTATATGCAGCCCAAATAGAAAAATAAACATAACATATGGTTTTAAACCTAACCATGATTTTAAACATTACAAGAAAATTAAATAACATTGCAAATAAAAAAAAAATTTAAAAATGATTTATTAATTATTAATAATTATTAATAAATTATTAATAATTATTAATATATTGGTTTGCTCCCAGGGAGGATATTATGGAGATGCTCCACATGGTCATCACGGTGCCGCAAATCTTTATTTAGAGGCGGAGGAAGTTCTTCCGTAAGCACACCGTCACCGTCTTCAACATGTTGAGGGCCATCATATCCATCAATCCTCTCCGGCTCAAAAGTTCTTATCACCGATGAGTTGGTTTGAATGCACCAGCGCGGGAGAAAAACATCCAAAAGAGCCACTTCTAATCAAAGAACCCAAGATTCATCGGAGGTCGGATGATCACGCCATCGAATCAAGTAACCGCAATCATCACCACAAGTAGAAGAGAGCACTTCAACCTAGAGTTTCCTATCATGCAAAAAGATGGTCCTGGGGAACCTTAGAAAAGAATTAGGCAATAAAGTAAAATAAGTTTCTACATCAACTACCAACGTACCTCCAGTGAAGACCGTTGAAGAGAGCGATCCAGGCACAAACTCCTTACCCAAACCATAAGAAAGCATAGTGGACCCAAACAGACAGGCAGATAATTCAAGTGGTGGAGAAACATATGTCGTTAAATTAGAAACATTAAAAATAGGGGTAATACCCCAATCAGTGGATAACTTCAAATGATAAGAATATTCTCCTAATTACTTTAATATCTAAAAAAGGCCCAGCTTGCCAACTCGCCATCTTTCTATAGTGCCCGAAGGCAACTGTTCAGGGATGAGACATGTTGGGTACAGTGGAAATTATGTACCAGATTTGGAGAAGCCTCTCTGTACTCAATGATATACATCAATTTGTATTTGATGGGATGTTTAGTTTAAGTGTGCAAGTTTAAGAAAAGCAGGAAAATTTCTAAGTACAAGTGTCGATACTTGTAAGGAATTGTGTCGACACCTGAAGCAGAAGCTGTATCGACACCCAGGAATTGTGTCGACACCTGAAGCAGGAGCTATGTCGACACCCAGGAATTGTTTCAACACCTGAAGCAGCAACTATGTCTACACCCAGGAATTATGTCAACACCTAAAGTAGGAGCTGTGTCGACCCCAAGGAATTGTGTCGACACCTGAAGAAGGAGCTGTGTCGACACCCAGGAATTGTGTCGACACAAAAACCAAGGCATGTGTCGACACCCAGGAATTGTGTAGACACCTGAAGAAGGAGCTGTGTCGACACACACTCAACTGTATATATGAACGACAACTATACTTAGTCTGAAAGGCTTGTGTCGATACACAGGACTTGTGTCGACACACACTCAAAGACGTCTGGACATACACTCAATGCCATCTATCAACAACATCTATACTGAGTATGAAAGGCTTATGTATACACACAAGACTTGTGTCGACACACACTCAACGACATCTAGACATATACTCAACACTATCTTTCAGCATCAGCTATGTCGAGACAAGGAGTAGTTTAGTCGACACACAGGACTTATGTCAACACATACAATAGAAGTGGTGTCGAGAAGATAAAGTTTGACTGTGACGATATATTGGAAGCTGTGTCGACATCATCAAGAATTTTGTCGACACTTGGTCTATTTGTGTCGACACATTTGAAGTATTTTGCTTACAGTGTCCTGCTGAGAAAGAATTTCAATGATGGGTCAGTTGTCACGACTGAAGACTTGACAGCTGTCATAAGTAACAAGACATACAAATCTATTAGTTTTGTCAGAAGGCCGTTATAAACCAAATCAGCAAGTAATCATGGATGAACTCTATATAAAGGGCTGATCCATATCAACCTGAAAAAAATCTAACAGAATAAATTATATAGAACAAACAACAAGTATTGGAGAGCAAGAGGCTGACCCAGAAGAAGGCAGATCCTGAACAAGTCTGCAAGAAAGATTCAGATCTGATTCTGAATTTAAGAAGAAAGCTGGTTAAAGATCAACTTCAACACCAAGAAAAGGTCAACCTTATTTTTTTTCAAATTCAAGAAGCTTTAAAGAAGCTAAGTCAGGTTGGATCTAAAGTATTCAGTCATTCAAGAACTGGTCAAGAAGCTCTCACCCATTGAGATTTCAATCTGGGTGAAATTTTTATTTCTTTAAACAAACTTTTTCTTGTAAGATCTTATATAGATCTGAGTTGTAAACCTTTTTTTAAAGGCTGAGGTAGGGCTGAGTGCCTGAGGTGTAGGACTTGTTAAAGTCTGAGTTGTAGGCCTGGAGATAAAGGATGAGGTATGGATGTTTCCTGAGGAAACGTTCTTGGGAAGAATCTGAGGTAGGACTTGAAGAAGTCTTAGCTATAGAAACCTATCAGGTTCTGAGTTGTTAGATTTGTAGATCTGAGATAGTGGAAGGAAGTTTTGATGAATCTAGTTCTCTACTAGATATGCGAAGGGGGAAAGTGGATGTACGCATTAATTGGGGAACTAATATAAATCTTGTTGTTCTATGCTGTGTTTATTTTTCTGAGAACTGTGATTTATATACTGTGTTAGAACTTGTTAATTGCCTAAATAGTTAAAAAGATTAGAACCAATTCACCCCCCCCCCTCTCTAGGTGTTTAGTCTCTTGAAATCAAATCTTTCAAGTGGTATCAGAGGTAGGCTGCTCAAAAACAGACCTTACAGTCTGAGTAAATATCCCAGGAAATTAATAATTAGCCAAAATGGGTTAAAATGAGAATCAAAAGGAATTTGGATCCATGAAACTATCAATCTGCCGGAAAGAATACTTTAGGATATGGAAAAAAAAGGTCAGATTGTTCATGGAAGCATCTGATCCTAGAATATACATCACAGTATAAGATGGTCCTTTCATTCCAATGAATATATCAGCTCTTTATGCTAATCTCAAAACCCCTAAGTGATATTCTGAAATGACTAAGGATGAGATCATTCTTGCAACTTTAGACAAGAGAGCACAAAACATAATTATAAGTGCTATAGATGATGCCACATTTCAGAATTTGGTACATTGCAAAAAATTCAAGGATATGTGGGACACCTTGATTGTCTACATGGAGGGAACTGAAGAAGTTAGAGAGGATAGGAAATCTATGTTGAATCAAGAATATGAAAGCTTCAGATAAGCTAACTCAAATAGCATAGTAGAATGTTATAAAAAGTTCTTTAGAATTGTAAATGAGCTGATGACCTATGGAAGAGTCTTTAGCACATATGAATTGAATGATAAGTTTCTCTGGTCATTGACAAAGGACTGGGATACAAAAGTATATGCCATCAGAGAGGTGGCAAGGCTTGCTGACACACCTCCACCAACCTTGTTTGGAAAACTGCTATCTTATGAGATGCAGCTCACTGCCGGAAAGGAGGAGGAGAAAGGCAGTAGGTCTGAGTATACAGACAAGTTAGTAGCCTTGAAAGCTGAAGCCACAAGGAAAGGTAGGAGAAAGTCTCCTTCTCCACCCAGAAGAAGTGCTGAGGCTGAAGAAAAAAATCTTGACATCACTACATCAGACAGCCACCTTTCTGATGAAGGCTTTGCTGGCAATTTCAGAGGTTCATGAAGAAGAAGAAATGGAGAACCAAGCCATCTTCATCCTCCTTCATGGTTGATTATTACAAGAAGAAGAAGACTTCTAAGGAGGACAGGTATGCATCTAATCCTAGTAAACAAACTACCTCAAAAATTATGTGTTATTACTGCAACAGGCCTTGACATGTCATAGCTGACTGTCCTGATAAGAGAAAGGAGACTAAGGATAAGAAGAAGCCTCAAAATAAGGGCATGAAGGAGAAATCCTTGGTTGCCAAGAAGCAGAAGAGTTGGACTAACTCTTCAACCTAAAAATCTGGAGAAGAAGATGATGCAGAAGCTTATATTTGGCTATTTACTATAGAAGAGGATTCTATGGAATCAGAATTTTTGCAAATGTTGGATTCCATAAATGGAGGTGAAGACTATTATTGTAAAGGGCTGATGGCTCTTTTAGAAGACGATCAGTTCCTGGATCAGCCTAGTCCAAGTAAGGTATATAGTCCATCCTTAGCTTCTGATTATTTTACTGGATCAGAATCAGTAGCTTCAACATCAAGAGAAGTGGATGGTTCTGAATCTGAGGGGGATGTACATCAATTAATTGATGAGTATGGTGGTTTGTTGCAAGAACTTAAGAGGAGCAAATTCCTTGTCAAGAGGCAGGCCAAGGAAATTGAATCTCTCAAATAGGCTGCAACAGATTCACCTAATCTTATAGATTTGAAATTGATGGAGGTGGCCAAACTGAAAAACATAACTATTTTTTAGACGGGCACAATCTCCTTCAAAGAAAATCACATAAAAAATCTGGAAGCAAGACTCAAGAAAGATAGGGATCTAGTGGCTAAATTTTCAATGCCAAAGTTTGTCTTGCATTTAATAAATAACTTCATATCTCAGAAAGGAAAGACAGGACTAGGCTTCAAGGAAAGAATAAGGGCAGCCATTTCTTAAGAAAAAGACAAAGGCCCAGTTCAGCCACTAGCTATAAAACCCCCTATTTCTTTTTGAAAAGTGATTCAACCTACTAACAGGTATGATCATGACCTGACTCTTTGCACTATGAGTATGGCGATCTCAATTACAATGGTTCACATGCTAATAGGGCACCCTATAAGAAAACCCATCATGTTCTTAAGGAATCGTTGGGGTCTGCTACTCCAGCACCTACACTTAAAAGAAATGCTGACAACAATGTTGAGAAGCCTGTACTTAAGAAAAGGTACAATAGATTTGAGTGCTGGTGTTGTTGCAAGGTGGACCATTTTTCCATTGATTGTTGGTTCAATTATGGTATTCAGAATAAGGCTAGTTTACCCGTTAGAAAGGCTGCAGGTAAGCATGTCAGATTTCAAGCTAACTTGAACCTAGGACAAAATAACAACTTGGGTTCTACGGATGGGTAAATCTTTATTCGATGCAGGTGAGTCCATGTGGCCATACCCCTATATGGAAATTGGATAGTGGATGATCCAGGCACATGACTGGAATAAGAAGGGTGTTGAAATACTATTCTCTCATAGAGAATGACCCAAAGTAATCTTTGGTGGATCAGAAAAAGGTGTCATCAAAGAGTTTGGTAACATTTCTAATAACTCTATCTGTATCAATCAAGTGGCTTATGTGAAAGGTCTGAAACATAACCTGATTAGCATAAGTCAACAAAGTGATCTTGGTTATGACATCTCTTTCCTCAAGGGTGAGTGCCAAAAAAGAGGTCAAGTGATCAAGAGATAATTCTTACTGGCATTAGGAAAGGGTATGTATATTGTCTTAACCTTGATTGTGAGTATAACAACTCACCTATTTGTCTAGTTGCAGATGAGAAAGCATCACAGTGTGTCCAATGGCACAAGAGGCTAGCTCATCTGAACTATAGGTCTATAGGACAATTATTTAGTATGGGGCTAGTGAGGAATGGTCCTCAGGTCAAGTGCATTAAAGAGGGTGTTTGTTAAGCTTGCTAGAAGGGCAAACAGACCAAGAACTATTTCCATGGACTTGTTACCAAAGATTCAGTGAGATGTCTAGATCTCCTGCATATGGATTTATTTGGTCTAATGCCAGTTCATAGTCTAGGTAGGAAAGCATACACATTAGTTATTATGGATGACTATTCTAGATTTACATGGATTTTCTTCTTGAGGCAGAAATCTGAAACCCCTCTATCTTCCAAACTTTTCTTAGACAAATTCAGAATGAATTTAACAATTCAGTGGTAAAAATCAGAAGTGATCATGAAAGTAAATTTTAGTCTGAGTGTTTGACAAAGTTCTGTGAATAACTTGGGATTCATCAGGAGTTCTCCTCACCTAGAACTCCCCAGCAAAATGGAGTTGCTTAGAGAAAGAATTGGACTCTAATTGAGGCAAGTAGAACACTACTAAGTGACACTTCTCTCCTTGAATACTTCTGGGCTGATGTAGTAAATACTACATGTCATGTACTCAATAGAGCTTTCATCAATAAAAGACATATGAAGACTCCCTATGAAATTATGAAAGGCAGAAAACAAAATATTTCCTACCTTAGAATCTTTGGTATCAAATGTTATATCCTAGTTAATGGTAAAAATGAACAAACTAAGTTTGCTGCCAAATCCCTTGATGGGATATTTGTTGGGTACAGCAATAACAGTAGGGCATACAGGATCTACAACTTCACTACACAAGTTATAGAAGAATCAGTCCATATAGTATTTGATGAGTCTAAGTTAATTAACAGTGAACTGTCTAGCACTTCTGGTAGCTCCACAGGTTTAAAGGAAAGGATGGACAAGCTGACTATTAGTGAGGACCAACCTGCAAGACTGGATGAAGAAAAGGATGGAAACTGTCTAGGGGGAGTATAAGACTCTCTGGATGAAGATGAAGACAATGAAGTGCATCAGAATGAGGAAAGAGAAGAATACCAAGAGGTTGATATATTTCCTCCAGCTAGAAGACACTTGAAGGATCATCCTGTACACCAAATCATTGGTGATGCAAGCCAGGGAGTTCTAACCAAGAGCAAAAGCATGAACACTGTTCTATGTACAAGTTTTCTATCACAGATAGAACCTAAGAAGTTTGAAGAAGCCATGCTAGACACAAACTGGATTTATGCCATGCAGGAAGAGCTGAATCAATTAAGAAGATGTAAAGTCTCGGAGTTGGTTCCTAAGCCATGGGATCATAATGTTATAGGAACCAGTTGATCTAAAAGAATAGACTAGATGAGAATGGCACCATAGTCAAGAACAAAGCCAGGCTGGTAGCAAAGGGCTACAGATAGGAAGAAGGGATAGACTTTGATAAAAATTTTGCCCTAGTGGCATGGTTGGAAGCTATAAGATTGTTCCTAGCTTATGAAGCTTTTCAAGGTTTCAAAGTATTTCAAATGGATGTCAAGTAAGCTTTTTTGAATGGAGACTTGAAGGAAGAAGTATATGTTGAAAATCCATCAGGTTTTGTTGATTCTCATTATTCCAACTATCTATATAGGCTTAAGAAAGCTATATATGGCTTGAAACAAGCGCCTAGGGCTTGGTATTAGACTTTGTCTTCCTTCCTTATGTAGAATAAATTCTCAAGACGGAAAATAGATAAGACTCTATTCTTTAGGGAATTAAAAGGTAAGATCATCCTAGTACATATTTATGTTGATGACATTATCTTTTGTTCTATTGAAAACAACCTTTGTAGTAAGTTTGCCAAACTTATGCAAGAGAAGTTTGAAATGAGCAGCATGAGTGTGCTGAAATTCTTCTTGGAACTCCAAGTTAGACAGACTAATGATTGATTGTCCATATCTCAGTTAAAGTTCAGCAAGGAGTTAATTAAGAAATATAGCATGAAGACAACCTCCACCATGAAAACTCCTATGGGAACAAGTATGCCTATAAGCAAAGATGAAGCAGGAAAACCTGTTGATGAGTCTTTGTATAGAGGGATAATTGGCTCCCTACTTCACTTGACTACTAGTAGACCTAAAATCATGTGTGCTACATGTGTCTTTGCTAGGTACCAAGCTTGCCCAAATGAATCTCATTATACTGCTGTCAAGAGAATTTTGAGATATCTTAAGGGCACACCTAATCTAGGTCTTTGGTACCCCAAAAATAAAGATTTCTTACTAACAGGTTTTTTAGATGCAGACTTTGCAGGCTGTAGAGAAGACAGAAAAAGTACCACTGGAACATGTCAATTCCTAGGTGGTAGGCTGGTGTCATGGAGCAGCAAGAAGGAAACAAGTGTGGCTATTTCCACTGCTGAATCAGAATATGTAGCTGCAGGCAGCTGCTGCGCTCAGTTGTTATGGATAAAACATCAACTTGAAGACTATGACATCAGGGTAAGTAGAATTCCATTGTTTTGTGATTCTACTAGTGCTATTTCTATTGATAAAAATCCTGTTTCACACAGCAGAACTAAGCATAGAGAAATTAGATTTCTTTTCATCAGAGAACATGTTGAAAAGGAAGATATAAATCTAGAATTTGAAAACACTAACAAAAAAATTGCTGATATATTTACAAAACCTTTGGATGAATGTAAGTTTAATTATTTTAAAATTGAATTAGGTATGTTGGACCAAGAATAAGGTGATAGGTCAACATAAAATTTTTCAAGTAGTATCTGTAAGTCCATAATTTCTCAAGAAATATTGTCTAAGTTTGAAAATTGTGTCGACACGTGCTAACTGTGTCGACATTATCATTTAGTTGTGTCGACAAAGAAAAGAATTGTGTCGACACAAGAAATAGTATCTGTGACGATAGAAAAGTTTGTGTCGACAAAACTCTGTCGAGACCTTGTATTATTATATTTTTGTGTCGATACCCAAAAATTGGTGTCGACACTCTCTGTCGAGACTTTAAAAGTCTGTGTCGAAACTGGCACAAGTATGTCGACACATAGACGTGTCGACAAAAACAATGTTTTATTGTAAGCTAAGTCATTACTATCGACACATGTATATTTATTTCGACTAGTATTTTACAAAGTAAGGTGTGTCTTTTGACCTACCCTTTACCAGTAGTCTATAAATAGAAGAAGAAAAAATTTGGTCACTACGCTTTAAGAATTCTCGACTATAAGCTTTGTGTCGACTAAGATATTCTCTTCTCTTCCCTTCTCTCTCTCTCGTCAATGGTGCCACACTAGGATGATAAGATCAATGAAGGATACGTGATAGTTCACAAGGGATTCGAGACAGTTTCATAAGAAATCAAGGGTTTGCTTACCCTAATATCAGAGAATGGGTTGGAGTATTTAGACTCCGAACCTACAAAAATTTGGAAGAAGGAAGTGCTTGAATTCTACGCGTCTACAACTATGGATTCTGAAGGAAAGAAGATGAAAGCCACTGTTCATGGTACAAGAATGAAACTCTCACAGAAGACGATTAGGAAGTCGCTTCAACTCCCCAGAGTTAAAGAAGATGATGACATTGTTCCATCAATGATGAATGATGCACTCTGTTGGTGTGGACTGAATCCAAATACCACTATAGGATCCTTTATTACCAGGAAGGTAATGAATTCCCAAGGTAAATTTCTCTCAGAGATCATAGGCAAGGTAATTCTCTACAAGGCAGGTGGACATGATAGAATTTCTGCTTTCATGTTCAACCTTATGACCAGAGTCATATTCAGTGTAAAAATAGACTGGTCATCAGTAGTTTTTGACAAGATTCAAGAAGGAATTAAGAAGCCAAATCTGTTTAGAATACTAAGCTTTTATCTAGCTTCCACTATCCAAGATTTTATGAATCAACTGCCAGGTTATAAGATCAATCACATGAGGAGGATGGATGTGAGTATTCTAATCATATGGGATAGAGTCCTGACAAAGGAAGTTTCTACACCACAGAAACAGGTAAAGAAGGATATAAAGAAGAAAACCATTGTCCAAGAAGGAGAATCCTCTAGTAATTCTGAAGAAGAAGTGGTCTTTAGTTCAGATGAACACCAACAGGAAAAAGAAGCTCAAGCTCAAGTAGGGAGCAGTCAGCAACTATAGAATAAGATAGTCTCCACTCCAGGGGAAAGAATACTGAAATAAATGTCCAAAACACTCAACAATCACCGCTACCTGCCCAAGGGGGAGGTATTGCTGAAGCTTCTCTAGAAAGTGATTATGCTGTTGATACTATGATGGATATTGTATTAGAAATAAATAAGGAAACACAGGTCAATACTGAGAATGAAGCATAAGATGTGCAAATGACATATCAAGCTCAAGATGAGGAAGTAAACTGCTCCAGTGTTGAGAAGACCCTGGACAAAGATCTAGATGTCCAGAGGGAACCATTAGATCAAAAAGACAACCTTGTTCCTCTTGTTCAGATGCACCAGTAGTTCACTTTGGAAGAACTATTATCTGACTTCAATAGAATAGGGACTATGTGGGATCAGCAAAGGATTGAGAAAGAGATGCTAGGAACTGAGGGGGAGATGTCTCATCATCCCCCTACTAATAAGGACACTGTGAATATACAAAGAACATCACAATCTTCTTATGAAGAAGAAGCCTTCATGGCCAAGAAAAGGAAGCTGGTTGCTATAAGGAAAAGGAGAACAGGCAATAAGAAAGCCATACAAACAATCTCTCAACCATCAAACACGCAAATGGTCTTCAGTTCACTGATGGTGAAACTACAAGTCAAACTAGACGAGCAAAAATAATCTTTGGAGAAATATGTGGATGAGACACATAAAGATCTATAGTTCCAGCTTGCTCAAGAAATTAAATCCATAAAATTTGAAATAAATATGAATAAGAAATAGATGATAGGTTGCTTCCATAAGGGAGGTAATGATGTAGTATATCTGGCTACCCAACAACAAGAAATGAAGAATGAAATTGAAGACATTACAGTCAAGAAAGGTTATATTCTAGAAAATCAATTCTGATCAAATGAAAATCTCAAGGACTCATATGCTGAAAATAAAATTGGAGCTATAGCCACTGATGTGAAAGATGAACTTTCTAAACAAATTAAAGATGATCTAGCGGCTGTCCACTCAGCCATTGAAGCTTCTCAAAAGACTATTTCTTATCAACTGACTAAATTCAAAGCCTACTACAAAGAAGGTACTAAATATCTGTCTGATCAAGTACGATTTCCAATGAATGATCTGAGAGATCATATAGCCAGAGAAGTCATAAAGTGGGAGAGGATATTAGTCAAAGCCAGCTCTGATCATGCTAAATGGGTTTCTAATACCATCAGAGCTACCCTTGGATTTCCACCCCTGTATGATGAAGATAACACTGCTGAATCTTATGTTCAACCAGATCATATTGAAGGTGTTCAATAGGAAGTTTCACAGGTTATCTATCCTCCAGCAGACTTTGAAACAGTACCGCAGGAAGTTCAGAAAATATATAGCTATCCATAAGAGGTACGGAATGTCATCATTGACAAAGTTGAAATATCTATAGCTGCTAGGGAAGTTCAGAAAGAGGCCAAGCTTTTTAAGAAAAGATTTAGAGAACAGGCAGAATTGAAGCCTGACTTAAAGCAGTAGAGTCCTACTTCTAGGAACATTATTTTTAATGTATGAAAAGCTGTGAAAGATAAGATGCATGATAGAGGCAAGTGGTACTCTGAACTTGAATGGAATAAGTATCAGGCTAGGTAAGAAGCCGTACTTCAGTTCAGAAGGAATGTAAAATCTGCAAAGTTTCCTGCTAATACTCTGGAGCCTAGCAAGTACTTTCCAAAGCCTTTTCATTTCTTCGAAAGGCAAAAGATTAAGGCTTAAGAGCTCAAGAAGAAGGATCAAAAAGGGAAGAAGATAGCTGAAGATACTGAAGCCAATGTGCAAGCTAAGATCAAGTATGGAAAAGGAATAGTAATCAAGGAGCCTAGTCAATCTTAGGATAGATAGGCTAGTATGTAGAAAAATGTAATCTTTATGTTCTATTAAGAAATCGGTAAAGCTAAACAATTTTCTGTTTAATGAATGATATCATTTTCAATGTTGAAATTAGCTGTTATTTGTATTTATATATTACACTGCTGTGAAATGAATGTATACATATTTTTTCTTTGTTTTATCATGTGTGGTGTATATCATTGACTAAGGGTTATGACTTCTCAAAATAGGGGGAGATTGTTGGGTACACTAGAAATTGTGTACCAGATTTGGATAAACCTCTCTGTACTCAATGATATAAATCAATTTGTATTTGATGAGATATTGAGTTTCAATCTGAAGGTTTAAGAAATAAAGGAAAATTTCTAAGTACAAGTATCGACACTTGTAAGGAATTGTGTCGACACCTAAAGCAGAAACCTTATCGACACCCAGGAATTGTGTCGACACCTGAAGTAGGAGTTGTGTCAACACCAAGGAATTATGTCGACACCTAAAGCAGAAGCTGTGTCGAAAATCAGGAATTTTATCGACACCTAAAGCAGGAGCTGTGTCGAGACCCAGGAATTGTGTCGACACCTGAAGAAGGAGCTGTGTCGACACCTAGGAATTGTGTCGACAACAAAAGCAAGGCATGTTTCGACACCCAGGAATTGTGTCGACACCTAAAGAAGGAGCTGTTTCGACACATGGGACTTGTGTCGACACACACTCAACGCCATCTATCAACGACAGCTATAGTGAGTCTGAAAAGCTTGTGTCGACACAAAATACTTGTGTCGACACATACTCAATGATTTCTGGACATACACTCAACGCCATCTATCATCAATAGCTATACTGAGTCTGAAAGGATTGTGTCGACACACAGGACTTGTGTCGACACACACTCAATGACGTCTGGACATACACTCAATGCCATCTTTCAGCATCAGCTATGTTGAGATCAAGAGCAGTTGTGTCGACACACACGACTTGTGTCGACACATACAACAAAAGCTTCGTCGAGAAGATAAAGAATGACTATGTTGACACATTGGAAGTTGTGTCAACATCATCAAGAATTGTGTCGACACTAGGTCCATTTGTGTCGATACATTTGAAGTAGTTTGCTGACAGTGTCCTGCTGAGAAATAATTTCAATGAAGGGTCAGCTGTCACGACTGAAGACTTGATAGTTGTCATAAGTAATAAGACTGACACATCTATCAGTACTGTCAGAAGGCCGTTATAAACCAGATCAGCCAGTAATCATTGGTGAACTCTATATAAATGGCTGATCCATATAAACCAGAAAAAATATAACAGAAAAAATTATATAGAACAAACAATAAGTATTAGAGAGAAAGAAGATGACCCAGAAGAATGCAGATCCTGAACAAGTCTTCAAGAAAGATTCAAATCTTATTCTAAATTTAAGAAGAAAGCGTATTTAAGATCAACTTAATCACCAAGAAAAGATCAACCTTATTTTGTTCAAATTCAAGAAGTTTTGAAGAAGCTAAGTCAGGTTTGATCTGAAGTATTCAGTCATTCAAGAACTGATCAAGAAGCTCTCACCCATTTAGATTTCAAAATGGGTTAAATTTCTATTTATTTTTATAAACTTTTTCTTGTAAGATCTTATATATATCTGAGTTGTAAGCCTGTATTTATAAAGGCTGAGGTAGGGCTTAGTTCCTGATGTGTAGGACTTGTTAAAGTCTGAGTTGTAGGCCTAGAGATAAAGGCTGAGGTAGGGTTATTGCCTGAGGTAGGGTTCTTGGGAAGAATCTGAGGTAGGACTTGAAGCAGTCTGAGCTATAGGAACTTATCAAGTTCTGAGTTGTTATATCTGTGGATCTGAGATAGTGGAAGGAAGTTTTGTTGAATCCAGTTCTCTACTGGATAGGCGAAGGGGGAAAGTGGATGTACCCATAAATTGAGGAACCACTATAAATCTTGTTGTGCTATGCTGTGTTTATTTTTCTGAGAACTGTGATTTTATATGCTGTGTTAGAACTTGTTAATTGCCTAAATTGTTAAAAAGATTAGAACATATTCACCCCCCCCCCCCCCGCCCTCTAGGTGTCCAGGCTCTTGAAATAAAATCTTTCAAGACGCACCAAAACTAAATTGCCAACAATATAGTGAGACACCCTTTTATGTAAGCTAGCATGAAGTTGATAAAATGTAATTTGTATGGTTAGCGCTTCATTAATGTGCTCATATTATTTTTGAGCATGAGAGGCATAAACTAGTGTGAGTTGACTTGTCTTATAATACAGTTGCAACGAAATCAAGTAAAAAGGCACTTGTGATTTATATTCGTGCACGATCTCATTCGATAAGCAATGACCATAAAAATAATAATAAGACATGACTTGATTGAGTAATTTCATAAAAGTGCACCTAAATATCTTGCTACCATGAGGTGTGAACACATGTGCTACGAGTCTCAACCCGAATGCGGAGACAGTAGTGGTTAAGTTAGGGGGCACGGGAGCCTTAACATCAAAGATGACTTTCTATGGCTCCAAAGTCGAAGTTCTAATTTGATATTTGTCATTTTCACGCTTAGGATGAAGATATGCCTTGGAAAACTGCTCATCATAAAAAATAGAGTTGGATGCTCTCGGTTATGAAAAGATGTGCGAGCGATAAAACTCATGGGGCCTAAACGTGGTCACTAAGATGTGGAAATGAGGGTCATCATAAGGCGATGGATAAATGTGTGCGATCGGGTGTGGTATATAAGTATGTGCAGGAGGCACCACATCTAGAGGCAAAATAGCCAAAGAATCAGACACAGACGAGGATAGACCTGTAGCCAGACACGCAAAGAAATGAATAGTCAAATATGATGTGAAATTTAATCCATGAGGCACTGTGAAAAGACCGGCTAGAAAATATAAAAACTCACTAGAACTTGTACGACAAGTCATGTCCAAAGGAGCAGCCCGCAAGGTTGGCAACATAAAACGAAACAGATCAAACATACCAAACTCGTGTCCTAAAGGCACTAAATGAATCAACGGATCAGGTGGGAGAGTTGGTAAAACTACAACCGAGAGAGAATCAAAATCATATTAAATTTTATGAAACGGAGACAGCATCAGGGAGACGCTCATCCGGGTTTACTTCAATAACGTCTTCCAAAAGTATATCTATCTCACATGAAAATTCATCCAACACCTTAGATACGTCATCCAATTCAGAATCAGTATAGGCCTCAGAAATGGGCAAAATCGGACCCGACGAAAATTTTAATTTAGATTGAACTTCTGATAATAGAGATAACATCAAATATTAATCGTTCGGGTTCGCAGCACTAAAATCTTACAAACATAACCTTCTCTTATAAGGTGAGTCTTCCCAATTAGTCAGGACATCCATTAATTCATGGTTATAAATAACAATAGGGAAATCCTCACTCACAGGCTCCTCAGATATCTCAGGTATATCAGTAGGTTTAATCATAGGCTCTAACACAATGGGGATCGTAGTTTTGAGAGGGCTCTCAATACTAGGGTGATCAGTGACAATGCTAGTAGGGCTAGGTATAGACAATGTACTACTCTCACAAATCAGACTATCATCATCCCATTCATCGTCGTATAAGTCACTAGGTATTCCCTCAATTTCAGACTCATCAGAATCATCGGGCTCTATCGCATACAATGGAATAATCTTACCTACGGTGTCATCCTCATGATCAATAAATATCACACCTACATCAGCATCCTCATGGGTATCAGTTTTTTTCTGAAGGGCCTTAGATGTTGAGGCTTAGAGAGGCATAACCCTTGAGGTAACATCTATCGAGTCCACATAAAATTTCCTATTAGGAGTGGTTTCCCTAACGTTGGGTGGTGGTCCTAAGACGACCTTTCCGGTTTGACAGAGTGAGCTTTATTCCATGGTAGGTGGTGCTTCTCAATTTCTAATGTCATATTAAAAGTGGTGTTTAGGTCGGTGTGACCATAACTCAGTAATTTACCCTGGATGTAGGTGTTTAACCCCTTACAAAACCTAGAGAGGGTGATCTCTAGCAATTCCTTCACACCACTCCTAAACATCATATCCTTAAGAAGACGCATATAATCCGAGACCGACCTACTACATTGTTTAAGTGTAGCAAATTATCAGTTATCTGCCGCTCAGTCTGGGCGTTCTTTTTATAGTCATTCTTAAAGGCAGGTATGGAACTAGCGCCATAATGAAACTCACTCATAGGCTTGGAGTCAGCAGGGATAAAGTAGTTTAGATCAATAGAGCCGAGAGCAGGCTATGCATGTGCGGCCAATAATGTTTATGACTACCAACACGAAGCTCCTCGTTGTACTAGAACACGCTGGCTTGACCTACAATTCACACTCGGGCGATGTTAACCTGTTGGTGGTCATCCGATTCGTGACAATCAAAGTAAATATATACCCACTTAAGCCAGTCCCTAAATTTTTGTGAATTCCCATAACCATCATACGTTGATATCTCATTCTCAGTGTGAGAATATGTGTGGGGATGGTTTAAAAGCAAGGCTGGGGTATGCTTAGTCATCTCCTTAGCATATGAATAGTCTAACCGGACAACATATACATCATATGCCATATTTAGTGGTGATGGGACAGAAAAATCTACTCGAAACGTGTGCACAAGTAATGAAAAAGGAACCTAAGCCAGTAAACTCTAGGAAAGATGGAATTGTTCCCGTCTAGTAACTAGGGTAAAAATATATATATTTTTTCTCTTACAGGAAATAAATTGAAGATTATTAAAAATTTAATTTTTTTTATTTTTATTGGAAAATAAGAAATTTAGGCCGCTATAGGCAGAGCAGGAATTTTTTTTTTTGTAATTTTGGCAAATAAACGTGCATACAAAGTGCGTGTCAATGTGCTAATAAGAGGGGGAGGGTGATAATTAGGAAATTGACGTGAACCTCCCTCTGATACCAAATTGATGCAGGCTCACACGTTTGACGACGGATAGAGATACGGGCAAGCAGGTATACCTCTCTACGATCTAATCCTATACTCGTACAATTGTTCTACACAGCACCACGTTAAATAATTTTGTCAATTATATGCTAGTGTACGGCTAGCCAAACTGATTAGGATTGAATAGAGGTGATAGGCCGATATTCTTTCCGACTAAAAGTACCAACCCGGTCCAATCGAGCGAAGGTTGTACCAAAAGAGGTCTACCAAAAAAAAATGATTCGGAAATGGTAGATCTCTCCCAACAAAAGAAAACCAAGGTTCATCAAACCTCTCAAACTTAAATAAATTAAGATGTACCACAAAATCAAATGAAAGAAATCCAAGAATATTAAATGTTATCAAAACCTAACGACAAGAATTCCACAATATGAATTAACTAGAGGGAAACACACATAGAGTAGAAATACTTCATTATATAACTGGAATATATGATTCCGATTTCTCGACTTGGATCGCTATTCAACGGATCCCCCGGAGTAACGCCTAAAGGAGAGGAATCTGTCCGCCTTCATCGCTTTACGCCGGAGTTGGAAACATAAGGGATGATCTTGAGTCTTGGCCGAGTCTTCCACCACAAAAGGATATGGGTGTTGGTTGTGTTTTCTTATTGGTGGTAGGGTTTGGGTAAGGATGTGTGTGTTTTGTTTTGGTGAGGGTGATGGGGGGGGCCAGGATTGTGGATGGAAGTAGCTGAACTTATGGTTGCAAGGAGGGGGGTCAGTTATCCTTCTAGAGATGAAAGGGGGGAGTTGGTATTAAATAGGAGGCCGAATAGAGGGAGGGTATAAGGGGTAGCTGGAGGCAAAAGAGAGGGGAGGAGGGGTGGTGGCTGAAAGAGGGAGAGGAATAGGGGCGGCTTTGAGAGAGGAAGAGAGCCTTGGCTGAAATATTGAAGGGAGGAAGGTGGAGGGAATTCTCAAGAGGGGAAAATTAGGGTTTTAACTTTTCAGTCATTCTTCACTAATCAATATTAGAACATACATGCCTATACATAGGCTTACATCAATGTCTTGGCTACATCCAGCCCAAATAGAAAAATAAACATAACCCATGGTTTTAAACATAACCATGGTTTTAAATATTACATGAAAATTAAATAACATTGCAAATAAAACAAAAAATAAAAATGATTTAATAATTATTATTAATTATTAATAAATTATTAATACTTATTAATATATTGGTTTGCGCCCAGTATGGATATTATGGCGACGCTCCATATGGTCATCACGGTGTCACAAATCTTTATTTGGAGGTGGAGGAAGTTCTTTCGTAAGCACGCCGCCACATCTTCAACTTTTTGGGCGTCATCGTCTCCATCATTTTGTTCACCCAACTTGTATAGCCTAGTTCATTTGTAAGTTTTAGGTTTAAGGTTAATCTCATGAGGTTAGATTATCGAACCTGCCTTCAGAAGACTTCAGAGACTCAAGAATTTAGAGACAATACAGTTTAAAGATTTCGGATGTTCAGCTCGACGCAGCTGAACTCAACTCGACGATCGTCGATCTCAGATCGACAAACTCAGAGTTCCTTATCTTATTTGAGCTCGACGAAAGTCCAGGTGAGATCGACGAACTTTGATCTCATATGAGAAGTTCAGCTCGACAAAAATCTATCCCTAGTCGACGACCTTGGAGATAAAATTGGCAGTTCTTTTTCAGATCGATGATCGCCGATCTAAGCTTGACGAAGGAGATTTCTCAGCTCGATGATCTTGGAGTTCAGGTCAATGAAATTATTCCTTTGTTCGACTATTTACTTTCAGGTTCTGGTCGAAGTTTTTCTCTCTGTAGTTTCTCATATCGACTATCATTTCCAATTCGATTATTTTAAGGCAGTAATACTCTGATAATTATTGCTCATATTATCAAGAAATTAGCAATTCCATGGAAGCATTAATTATGGTATTCACAGAGTAATTACTTGGCTTACTTCAATGAGACAGTTAGAGAAATTCATTTAAGACAAATTCTAGCCGTTCAAATCCAAAAATTTCTGCAGTCAGTCAAGGAAAAGGAATTCAAAATTCACCGCCCAAAATCTGCAAAAAATATATATGGTTTATCTTTTCAAGATAGCAGCAGTTTATAGTTAGTTGTGACAGAAAGAATATTCTACAGAAAACTGAAAGAAGAACAGCTATCATACAACCCAAGTTCTTCATCAGTTTTTACTTCAGGACTTTCAAGAGACAATCCATCTACATATGTCTAAAATTTTCTTGAAGAACTTCAAGAAATCTTAAGGCCTACACCCTGAGCAAAGCTTCCTTTCTCCAGAAATATTATACATCTTAGGGGGAGCTTTGACAACAACAACCATCCACTAGTCTTCTGAGAATATTGAGAAAGAGAAGACAATATCAATTTTCTTTTTCCATTTCCTGTGTATAGGGTTTTAACTCCCTTCAAAATTAATCCTTTTGTTGTTAAGTCTCCTGATCAAAAGACTTAGTTTGGTTTTTTGTCACCTGGTCAAAAGCTCAAAGGTTTGCTAGATCTCCCTAGAAAATAGATCTTGTGGTGACAGGGCACCTGAGCAAAAATTTGTGGTGGCAGTGCACCTGATCAAAAACTTATAGTGTATTCCTACCATGTTGGTAAAAGAGTGGATGTACCCATGTTTTAAGGGAACTACTATAAAATTTTTGTGACGTCTGGTTGCTCTATTAGTTATTTTATGTGATGTGATTTTCTTTGTTTTATTTCTGCTTACATATAGATATCACTTATTTTATTAATTCGCTATAAAAATTAATCAAAATTTTTAATACTCTATTCCCCCCCCCTATACAGTTAGTGTGATCTATCCCTTAACTTTCAATGGCCATTTTTTAAATTTAAGCTATCTCTCTGCTCACTTGACTCAGTAGTGAGTCTAACATAGAGTGCAAGGAGAGATCTTTTCTTAAAGTGACAATCTCCTTGGCTATAATTTTGACAAGCAGCTGGCTCTTCTTCAGAGATTCCAAGATTAATCCATAATTATAAATCAATTTAATGGAATCTTCCTCATATAATGAGCTATCATCATCACAAGATAAAAGAAAATTAGAATTGGGAGTAGTTTTTTAATTATATTCTGAGGTTAAAAGAGAATGACTTGGTACCCCCTGATGATCAGACTGATCCTTGCTAGATTTACCATCTATTATGGGCATAAGTCCATAACATCCACTAATATATTGATCCACCTCATTGCAACTATTTGAGTGTGATATAGGGGCACTAATTCCTATCCTTATAGCTGGATAGTCCTCATCTTCTTTAGCAGCAAACAACCCAAAATAGGCTTCATCTTCTTCTTCAGACTCAGAAGATGTTGAGTCAGTTTTACTCCAGCTCTTCTCTTTCTTGGAAATGAATGACTTTTCCTTCTTGCCATTTTGGCAGTGATGCTTCTTCTCACTTCTCTCTTTTCTCTTGATTGGACAGTCAGCAATGATATGTCAAGACTTGCAATAAAAATAACAAATAATTTTAGAAGAATTATGTTTGTTTGGTTTAGAGTCATACCTGTCTCCTTTGGACAACTTCTACTCGGTTTAATTTTGATCCCTCCTAAGATGCGAAGAGGATAAAGGCTAATTCCTCCATTTCTTCCTCTTCATCATCTTCTGGAATTGCCTTAAGAAGCGAGAAAACTCCCCATCTTACATGTTACTGTCAGATGAGCTAGACTCAAAGCTTTCTAAGTCAGCAGGCCTTTTGAGGGAGAGTCAATCCTCTCCTTGCTCTTCATAGAGCTCTCAGCCTTGAAGTCCACTGTCTTCTTCTTAGCTTGAGATCTGATGGTAGTCTCCTCCTTCTCCCTGGCATATAGCTATATTTCATAGGAAAGGGCTTTCTAAATATTATGTGTGGAGGATTTTCAGCTAGCCTATCCACCTTTCTGATGGCATAGATCTTTTTGTCCCAGTCTCTGGTTAGAGATCTTAGGAACTTGAAATTTAGCTCATAATTGTTGAAGAACCTCCCATAGGTCCTCAACTCATTAACTACTCTGAAGAACTTTTCATAGCACTCAGCTATGCTATACTTTTTTCCTGCTTGAAGGCCGTATATTCCTGATTCTTTAGGGATATCCTATCATCCCTAACTTCTTTAGTTCCCTCAATGTAGAAAATGAAGGTGTCCCACATTTCCTTGGCTATTTTGTAATGGATAAGGTTATGAAATGTTGAGTAATCAATGACACTCACAATAATATTTTGTGCCCTCTTATCCATAGTTACTAGGATGACATCTTCCTTGGTCATCTCAGTGTATTTCTTTGGGTTTGTGATATTTGCATCTTAGATAGAAATCATCATATGGATGAAGGGTCCTTACTGAACTGTGATTAATGTCTTGGGGTCAGATTCTTCCATGAATAACCTTACTCTTTCTTTCCAAATCCCAAAACTCTCTTTCTTGCAGATTGGAAGCTTCATTTAGCCCAAATCTTTATGGTTCTCTCATGAACCCAAAAGGATAATCTATAGCTACACATGGAGATCTGTTTAGACTATTAAGTCATTTTTGAACAACCTCCCTCTAATACCACCTGAAAGTCTTTAGTTTCAAGAGTAGCTCAGTACCTAGAGGGGGGTGAATAGGTTTTTATGTCTTTTGGATTATCTTCTTATTATATGTGTTGTGACTTACTGATATATTAGCTTTCAAGAATACACAATTAACACACAGGTATTTATAGTGGTTCACCAAGGTTTGGGTACATCTATTGTCCCTCGCAACTTTCTAACATTGTGTTAGATAACGCCAATTCTCGAAACTTGGCTCTAAGAGCTTACAAAAAAGTTCCCTCAGTATATCTTAGACTCCTCCAGGTCTTACCTCAGGACCAAGGCACTACCACTAAAAGCAAATGATTCTCCTACAGCTAAGAGATCCACATATCACCTACCTCAGACTTTAGTCAAAGTCTTATAACTCGGACTAGAAGGATAGACATACACTCGGATCCATAGGAGGATCCTACACTTAGTGAATGAACACACCTATAGCTCAGGCACACAGGCCCTACCTCAGATCCATAGAAGGATCCTACACTCAAACTTTATAAATCAGGCTTACAACTCAGATCGGTTAAGATCATACATAAGAAATATTGTTGATGATTTGACTCTAAAGAAATGATCACTGGGTCTGCCTCATCTTGAACTGAGAATACTAAGTCCTATACTTTTCACAGCACAAAGAACGGATCTTCAAGTATGTTCTTCTTATGTTGTGAAACAAGTCAGGAGGAAGCCTTCCTTAACTAGTAGTTGATGATGAGACTATCCGCAACTATATAGTTGAGGTTCAGAACAATAGTTAGGGAGTTTTTCTTCTTGCTCTACAACTTTATCGAGAGAAAGAAGATGAAGCTCTAAACCCTTTCTCCAAAAAGTTAGTGTTCCTTTTCCATAGAACTCTGAATAAGTATCCCGCCATCAAACTGCTCTTTGAGCAGTATGGACCACTAGGTTTGGTAGCTGCAACTCTTTCTTTTTGTATTACAGCTATACAAAAGGCAAGCGCTGCCTTTTGCCTTATAGCAAGACGATCCCACATTATTTGAATTCCTTCTTATGTCATCATGACTCAACTCCTATGGACATAGTCAAAATTCCAGTAATTCTACTTGGGCATTGAGTGAATCCGTGTCACTCAACGCACTGGTACTTAGCTGAATTGTGACTTGTAACGTTGAGTGCATTGAGTGATCCTTTATTACTCAACAAATGTAGCCAATTATGTTCTATCTGCTTAGGCATTGAGTGAACCTTCATCACTCGATGCATCTTGCCTTATTCGAAATATTCGGCCTGAAGGCGTTGAGTGAGGCTTCTTCACTCAACATTTGTCAGACTATTCCAGTTTTCCTAATGAGGCGTAGAGTGGACTTTCTTCACTCCACGCATCTTTCCTTAGTAGAATTGTCAACTGAGGAGGTGTTGAGTGAAATTCTTTTACTTAACGCTTCTGCACTTGGATAGATTTCTTTGACAGAAACCCTGCGGCTTATATTGTATGTTGGCTTGTTGACTCTTTTGATTCTTGGCATTGAGTGAACTTCATTCACTCAATGCATCTATACTAAACCAGATTTCTTCTATGGGAAAGCTGAAGCTTTAACTCCCTGAGCATCAGTCGATGATTTTAGCCTCTAGGCGTTGATTGAACTGTCTTCCCTCAACGCTTTTGGACTTCACCAGTTTTCTCCTCTACCAGCATCTTGTCACGAGTCCATCTGACTTTGTGACTTTGATAACCTATCAAATTAGTTCACTAGAGAACAACCTGTATACATTTAACTAATGACATGCATAAAATACATTCTTATGTAAACCATATACTTGTGGGTCTTTTTCAAATTTAGGACATTGTGATTAATGGACTCAACAATGAAGCATGTAGTCGATACAGTCGATAAATGACTTAGCTTGAAAAAGGTGCAGTCAAACTTTTCTTCAGCCATGCAGTTGATGCTCTTGTAATTTTCGTTGAAGCAATTAGTTTATGAAGTCGACAAAACACTTGGCTTTTAGCAAAATTTGAGTTGTTGCCTTTAAATTCTTTTGACTTTAGTGAATTTTCTTATGGTAGTGATATGTCTAATAGAGCAATAGATCATAGATCAACATGTGTTTTGCTACTTAAGGTATTACAAGGCAAAAACCCTATTTGGGTGACAATAAGCCTGACACTACATTAGCCACACACTTTTATTAACCCTATAATAAAACTAAAACACATATAAAATATAAGATGTTTTTGTCATCTTGAGGCCTTTTTCAAATCAAGAATCTTGTGGAAAATATTCCCAACAATCTCCCCCTATTTAAAGAATTCAAAACATCATATGACAATAACCATAGAGACATAAAATAAAATATAGAAAGAGATGTGGAATGAATAATTCATTCCATATTATATATAGATAATAAGAAATAATAGAGTTCTATCTTAAGTTAAATAATGTTTACACCCCAAAACAAAAAAAGGTCAGACACAAGGTATTTCAGTATAACACGCTAATCCATCACATTTAATATAATAAAAGGTCCGGCTAGGACCCCATGACATATCTATCATGACCCGCATTTTTTATGCATTTAATTAAGAAATAAGAGTAAGAGAAAACACACGTCATGATGCCACGCCATGTAGGCGATAACATACGATATAGAAATTTAAATCAAAAAGAGCTAAGGGAAGAGGCTTCCTAATGCTCAGCTAGTGAGCATACCAGAAGACGCATGAAAAGTAGAAGCAGGCCCGCCAAACGAAGAATCACAACCCCGCCAATGCGTAGTTTCCATGAATACCTGCAGGGGTGAGCTCCGCAAAAATAAAAGAAAAATATACAAAAAGAAATACTAAACTAAGCTAGACATAAAAAAAAAATGCAGAAAATGAAAGATAAGTACTGGGGTTATTGTCATCCCAGCACGACTTATTCAGCAAAAGAAAAGTTCTAGCTAATGGGCCTATGAAAAGAAAAGTGCATAGGCAACTGTCCTAATATACGTTGCGGTAACGGGTATCGATACGGCGATAGCACAGTTACTTGATAGAGAAAATCGTATTCTCCAATCTTTACTCGATTAAGGCAAGTGTACCTATCGAAATATAGCATAGGATATGAAAAATATCAAGGTCGTATTAAAATTCGGGGCAGGCAAGTACTATTACTCACAACGACTCTATTATCCTACCGAACGTTTAATGAGTTTGAAAATTAAAATAAACTAAACTTAAAGAGAAAATAAACTATTACGAGAAAAGTGCTCGATCGACGATTCACCTTGAAATAAAATAACGGAATAAATTAGTTTAACATTTGTAATTCTATTAAGACCGTGACGGATCCGATATTAGGAAGTAATCTCGCTAGAGCATTAAATCCCCTAACTTATAGACGTTTCGACCGAAATCTCTTTCAAGTCAAAAAGGCCTAAAGTCGTATTATCGAGGTGACCCGCACTATTGGATTTGACTCCAATCCGGAGGATTTACGTCATCCTATCTCTAGGGGTGCGTTCAACTCCTTCCTTCTTTGAGTGATCTTTCATATTCACGAGCCTCTCGGCCACTCGAATATGAAATCAGAATCTACTACCGTATACTAGAAATACGTAGTCGATACGAGATATTTCAAGGAAGGATCAAAAATAGAAAACTACAAAGGAAAACATAGAAATAAAGATACGTTATTATATCGCAAAGATCATCGCGATCGGGCACAAAAATTATTTAGCTACGCATGATAGAAAGGGATTGAGAATAAGAGAAAAGAAATGACAATTGCATTGCTAAATAAAAGAGGTATAAAATAATAATACTAAAAAGACATGATTAAATTGCACTAAAAAGACTATTACAACAATGAAGGAAGAACACTTGAACTAGCACTCTCTACCAAAACTAAAACTACTTTAAAACTCAAACTACTTAACTTCAAACAAAGGGGGAGGGGTTCCTTTTATAGGAGAGGGAGGAATGTTCTAGATGAGGGGAGATAAAGGGGTGGCCGGCCATGTAGGGGGGGAATGGTTCATGCATGAGTTTAAATGAGGGGAGAGAAAAAGAGAAGATTCATGTATTTTAATAAATGGAAGGAGAGAGAGGAGGCTACATGCATGCATTATATTTTAGGAAAATGAAAAGAAAATATAAAATGGAGAGGGGGGAATGAATGGAAGTGTGTAGAAGGGAATAATAAAGGGGAGAGAATGCATGCATACAATATATTAAATGATGGAGAGAGAGAAGAAGAAGGTGGCAAGGTGCATGCATGTATGTGGAAATAATGAGGAGAAAAAATAATAAAGGGAGAGAGAGAGATGAATGTGGCCGGCCACATGTAAAAATGCATGAGTGAGTGGGCTCGGGTTTGGGCTTTGTGAAGAGCTGCTCCATGGTGGGCTCGGGTAGGGGCTACAGGCACTTGGAGGATTGGTGGGCTTTACTTGTAGGCTCGGGTTGGATAAGGGCTGCTCCAAGTTGGGCTTATTTCTTCATGTGCTCGGGTATTCCATGTGGGCTGCATCATGTGACATTAAACCTACAAGAAACAAAGCAAATATATGTTAGATGTTATAATATAATATTAATAACATAACATAACAATAACAATAACAAACAAACATAACAATAATTATAATAATAACAAACATAACAATAATTATTAAAGATTAAACATAACAAGACATAAAATAAAACATAAAATAAAATAAGAGATTATTATAACATAAAAGACTTTTAAATAAGAAATAAAACATAATAAGCACAAAAATACTTAAAACATATAATTAAACTAGGACTTAATATATTATAAAGAGACATTAAAACATGAAATAATAAGTATGAAATATAAATAAACTTAGGAATTTTGAATAATAAACTACCCTAAAAAGGATGACTAAATGTAGTCATCAAACTCCCCCATGCTTAGGCTTTTGCTATTCCAGAGCAAAAGAAAGAGAAATATTTATAAGACATTGTAAAATTTTCAAATAGACTAGAAATTTATTAACATCAAAATCTAGCCAAAAATAAAAGTTTAGGGATTTATGAATCAAGTCCTAAATTATGAAATTAAAGTGAAAAGAGAGAAGAATTTAGCCAAAAATTCTCTAATAAATTAACTAGCATTCAAAATGGAGTAAAGTGCAAACAAAGTTAGATTGGAATTATAAAAACCTTGACTTAAAAGAAACTTAAGGAAGAAGACAACCTACTACTTATGCTCTCCACATATTTTAATTTAAAAACTAAGACAAAGATATTGGCTAAGGGGGTTTTAGGGAGGAAATTGACATGAAGAGGTCTTTGATTGGAGGTGATCATCATATTTTTCCTTCACACCCCACACAATTTTGTTTTTTTTAAATAATATATATGTAATACCAGGAAATGATAGACTAACATCCTATCACTTCCCACGATATATATGAACTTTTTAATTCTTCTCTTCATTTTTTTGGGTTGCATATGTTTACCAAGGAATAATGAATTTTATCCTCTTATTCCCATGACATATGATCTAATAATAAAAGAAAAAATGATGGGGTTAAACAAAATTTTAGAAAATAAACTAAAACACTAGAGAGCAACTACTAGTAGATTGAGATTTCCTAAGAATCTAAAAGCATGAAGTAAGAATAATTAAAATCCAAAATTGTTTAGCAAAATTACTTCAAATTTGAAACTATTTAAAATAAAAGAGAAAAAGTGCTAAATAAATTACTCTAAGCAAATTAAACCATAAGATGATTATCAAAACAAAATCACTAAAAGTTAAATTTAACTAAATATGATGAAATAAAGATTAGCAAATAAAAAATGCTTATAAACTAACTCAAACTAAATTTATGAAAATAACAAAAATCTAAGCATGAGGTTTATTATATTTTTTGATTTTTTTGATATTTTTTCATTTTTTTGGGTTTTTGAAATATGATCTTTTTTGGATTTTTTGATTTTTCTAATTTTTTTTTTGTTTTTTGATAAAGCTAAATAAAAGCATTACTAAAGAAACTTAATAAAACTATACTAAACAATTTTTTTTTTGAAAAGAAAGAAAAAAAAAACAACAAAACCCTCCCCCATGCTTAAACCTTTCATTGCCCTCAATGAAAAATAAAACCAAGAAAGAAAAAGGAAGAAGAAAGGGGAGGGGGATACAAAAAAAGTAAATTAAAAAAAGAAAACGACTTCCCCGGAGTTGTTAGGCCGAATGCAGATGTCGTTCCCCCATGCTTGAGCTGGACACCGGCTCGGGCCTAAGGAAGAGATGAAATGATGGAGCCAAACGAACCGCCGTGGGTTTTATTCCTGCAAAACAAAATAAACAAAAGAAAGAAACAAAAAGGATAAGCAAGGGGTGCCTCCCAAGAGCGCTCTATATTTAATGTTGCTGAGCCCGACGTTATTTGTTAGCTAAAGGGAAAATAAAAACTAAAGTGAAGAGGTAACTCCCTAAATATGCGCTTAGGAGAGTAAACTAGAAAAAAGAAAAATTGAAGAATCGCACCGACATGCGGTGGGATCTTCAAGGGAATGACGCCCAAGAATGAATGGACGGAGTTATAGAAGAACTCCGCCGTATGTAAGAGGGGGAAGAATGGGTCGTCAAAAGAGGAAGAATAAAAAGAAGAAGAAATAGAAAGAGGAATAAAAAAAATAGAAGAAGAAATTTCATCATCGGAAATTTCATAAGAAAAAGAAGAGTCTTGTGAAATTTCAGGAGAGGAAGGGGAAGAAAGAACTAAAGAAGAGTTATCTAAAATAAAAGAAGAAGAAAAAGAAGATTCGCTAAAAAGAGAAGAATTAGGAACAGTTGAATTTGAAAGCGTAATGGAATCACCAACATCTTCGGATGGAGAAATAAAAGACGTCTCGTCATCCTCAACGGGTAAGAAGCACACCGGAATATCCATAGAGGCGTCTTCCAAAGGAGGAAGGAAACAATCCGGGATATCCGAATAGTTATCCTCTTCGAGAGGAACAAGACAAGCCGGGATATCCGGTGACTCATTACATAAAGAAATTGGAGGAGACGGAGAAGAAGGCGAAGAAAAAGAAGCGGCCTCACGAGAAAAAGAATCCATAATGGTTTTGAGATGCGAATTAATATTATTAAGAGAAGTTTGCAACTCAAAATACCCATTATCGAGAGAATTAAAATTAAAAGTAGGAGGCGCGGCGCTTTACGGGGCAAAATCATAAGAAAAATATGGGTTTCCCGCCTCCCAATTAGGATAAAAATTGGGGTAAGGGTCAAATTGGCCATTTTGACCTTCCCCAGAAAAATTAAAATCAAAAGAGGGAGGGGTTCCCGAAAGGCATTCAGAATAAAAGTGGTCGGGTGACCCGCAAAAAGCGCAAAAATAAGATGATTCCATAAAGAAAAATTAACTATTTACCAAAAAGAAAAAGAAAAGCAAAAAAAAATTTTTTGATTTGTTTTTTTTTTTTAGATATATATATATATTTTTTAAAATAGGGTTTTTTTAATGGATTGGGTCTCGAACTTCCCGAGGACTACCCGGTGAAGGGTTTGCTCGGTACTAGGTAAAATGGTGGCGCTTAAAGCCCCTTACCCTTTTCGAGAGATTTTAGGTTGGGTAGATATAAGATGAGGTGGGTGTATAATAATAATAATAATAATAATTTTTTGTTTTTTTTTAATTTTAGTAGAAGTAATAAACTCGAAGCTTTCTTAATATTGCCAGAAAAATTCCCCGGCAACGACGCCAAAAACTTGATAGAGAAAATCGTATTCTCCAATCTATACTCGATTAAGGCAAGTGTACCTATCAAAATATAGCATAGGATATGAAAAATATCAAGGTCGTATTAAAACTCGGGGCAGGCAAGTACTATTACTCACAACGACATTATTATCCTAACGAACGTTTAATGAGTTTGAAAATTAAAATAAACTAAACTTAAAGAGAAAATAAACTATTACGAGAAAAGTGCTCGATCGACGATTCACCTTGAAATAAAATAACGGAATAAATTAGTTTAACATTTGTAATTCTATTAAGACCGTGCCGGATCAGATATTAGGAAGTAATCTCGCTAGAGCATTAAATCCCCTAACTTATAGACGTTTCGACCGAAATCTCTTTCAAGTCAAAAAGGCCTAAAGTCGCATTATCGAGGTTGTTGGGTACATTGGAAAATGTGTACCTGATTTGAAGAAGCCCAACTTAGCTCAATGATATACATCAAGGTGTATTTGATGTTGTTTTAAGTTGACATGTGCAGGTGAAGAAGTGTTAAAGAATGCAGAAAAATATTCTAAGTCCATGTGTCGACACCTGAAGAAACAGTGTCGACACTTCAGAATATTTGTGTCGACACAGAGAAAGATAGTCGACACAGAGAAAGATAGTCGACCACATTTTTGTCGACACTGGGAAGCAGTGTCGACTCACAGAGAAAGATAGTCGACCACATTTGTGTCGACACTGGGAAGCAGTGTCGACTCACAGGAAGATAGTCGACCACATTTGTGTCGACACTGGGAGGTTGTGTCGACACAATGAGACAGAGTCGACACACATTGGCAGAAGTCGACAATACTTGTGTCGACACCAGAAGACTAAGTCAACACATACTGAGTTCTGAATCTACAACAACTGTGTCGACACACAGGACTTGTGTCGACACACTGCAAAGTCAAGACCAAGTTATTCTCTGAAGAAGCTGTGTCGACTTAAAGGCAAACTTGTCGACATCATCAAAGGCTGTGTCGACACCAAAGTTACTTGTGTCGACACATACAAACAGTTGGTCTCGACACTTCCTGACAGTCTGACTCAACACATTGCTGACCAAGACTAAGGCACAGGATCTGTTTGAAGACTTGACAGCTGTGGGTTGCAGCCAGTTAACTGATGTTGTCAGACTTGTCAGAAGACAGTTATAAACCGGATCAGCCGGTTACCATTAAGAAGATCTATAAATAGAGAGATTCAGAGAGAAGTAAAAATGTAATGAGAAGATTGAACTTTTGCAATCAAATTGAGAAATCAAATCAAGAAGGTGTAATACACTAAAGAAGATCTTCATCAGAAGATCTAAAAAGACGATCTCAGGATCGATCTAAGAAGAGTTCTAACAAGAATTCAGAAGTATCATCAAAGGTATTGGATAGAGAGGGATCCACCCATTTTGAAGAAGAAGAAGGAAGCCATCTGTGTTTTCTCAAGAAGCTGTTTGGAAATCAACTCAGCTAAGTTCAGATTCAAGAAGCTTTGAAGAAAGCTCAGATTCAGTTGATTTCATCAGCTTATCAAGAATTATCTTGTCCTCTTCTCTCTCAACAAAGGCAAGACATTAAAACTTCTTTTCTAAATTTCTGTAGGATCTGTTTTACACAGATCTGAGTTGTAAGCCTGTGATATAAAGGCTGAGTGTAGGAGAGTTGATCTCAGAGTGGTAGGGCTGTTTTCCTGAGTGTAGGAGAAGGTTCTTCTCTGAGTTGTAGGCCTTGTTGCAAGGCTGAGGTAGGGCTGTTGTGCCTGAGTTGTAGGAACCTATCCAGGTTCTGAGGTGTAGGATCTGAGGATCTGAGAATAGTGGAAGTTTGGCCGAATCTAGCATACTGCTAGATAGGTGAAGGGGGAAAGTGGATGTACCCAGACCTTGGGGAACCACTATAAAACATTGTGCAATCTGTGATGATTAAATGTCTGTGAATGCTGTGCTGGATGTTTTAATTTTTGTAATTTAATTCTGCCTAAAAATTTGAACAAGCAATTAGAACTATTCACCCCCCCCCCCTCTAGGTGTTTAGGTTGTCTTGAAAGTAAAACTATCAAGTGGTATCAGAGGGAGGTTACTCAAAAAGGACTTAACAGTCTGAGGTAGATCTGGAAGGCAGAATCAAGATTCAAGAAGATGGGTTCTGGAGAGAAGCATAAGGAGCTAGGGTCTATGAAATTACCCATATGCAAGAAGGAAATCTTTGGAATTTGGAAAGAAAGAGTCAGGTTGTTTATGGAGGCATCTGACCCAAGAATATACATCACAGTTCAGGAAGGACCCTTCATTCCAATGAAGGTATCAGTTCTTGATGCTAATATTCAAACTCCAAAGAGTTATTCTGAAATGACCAAGGATGAAATCATTTTGGCAACCATGGGTAAAAGAGCACAGAACATTATTGTAAGTGCCATAGATGATTCAACATTTCAGAATCTGATTCACAGCAAGACCTCCAAAGAAATGTGGGACACATTGATTATCTACATGGAGGGATTAGAAGAAGTAAGACAGGACAGGAAATCTATGCTCAATCAGGAATATGAAAGTTTTAGACAAGGAAAATCTGATAGCATAACTGAGTACTATAAGAAATTCTATAGAATTGTGAGTGAGCTAATGTCCTATGGAAGAGTCTTCAGTACTTATGAACTGAATGACAAATTCTTGAGATCCTTAACAAAGGATTGGGACACAAAGATCTGTGCCATAAGAGAAGTGGCTAAATTGGCAGAGATCTCTCCTCCCACCTTGTTTGGAAAGCTGCTATCCTATGAAATGCAACTTTTGGTGAGGAAGGAGGAGGAAAAGAATTCAAGAGGAGAGCATGGAGAAAAGACTGTGGCATTCAATGCAGAATCCATCAGAAAGAATAGGAGGATATCACCATCCCATCCTAAGGAAATTGCAGAAGTCAGTTCAGAAAATTCAGATAATCAGGGTTCAGAAAGCTGTGATTCAGATGCAGACTTTGCTGCATTCACAAGGCAATTCTAGAGGTTCTTTAAGAAGAAATAGTGGAAGTCTAAGCCCTCTACTTCACAGCAAGTTGATGACTATTATCAGAAGAAAAAGTCATCAAGGAAAGAAAAGAGCAGATCAAAGCCCAACAAGGCTTCTACTTCAAAGATTGTCTGCTATTGTTGCAATAGACTTGGACATGTAGTGGCTGACTGTCCCGATAAGAGAAAGGAGTCTTCAGACAAGAATAAGACTCATAAAAAGGGCAAGAAGGAGAAATCCTTTGTTGCAAAGAAGGATAAGAGCCTAACAGATCAGTCAACTTCAGAGTCAGAATCTGAAGCAGAAGCATATATTGGACTATGTGCTGTATCTGAAGAAGAGGAGTTTCTGCAGTTGCTAGACTCCATCTATGATCAAGAGGATCATCAGTGCATGGGACTAATGGCAGGATCAGAAGAGGACATATGCCAGAATCAGTCTGGTCCTAATAAGGTACAATGTCCTTCTATGAAATCTGTTTGTAGTACAAGTACAGAATCAGCTACATCTGCATCAAGTGATGTAGATGCATCTGAATCTAAAGGAGATGTCTATCAATTGATAGATAAGAATGGGGACTTATTGCAGGCCCTTAAGAAAAGCAAGAACCTGGTTAAATCTCAGGCTCATGAAATTTCTGAACTAAGGGTAGTTGCAACTGAGTTAGAGAAAGTAATTGATCAAAAGTTAAATGAAATTGCCAAGCTAAAGAATATAACTATTATTCAGATGGGCACAATTAATTATACCAATGATCAAGTGAAGAGTCTGGAGGCCAGACTAAGAATTGAAAAAGATTTAGTGGCTAGTTACTCTAAGCCAAAGTCTGTCTTACCCTTGATTGATGAATTTGTGAATCAAAAGGGTAAGGCAGGATTAGGATTCAAAGGTAACTCCAGGGCTGGCCAATTCAAGAGGAAAGGCAAAGCTCCTGTCAAGCCACTGAACTTTTCAGTCCCTATTAAGTTTAGAAAGGTGGAAGTGCCTTCTAACCTATATGATCATGAAAATATTCATGGTCATATTAAGTCTAATATTCTGAAAAACAAGGGTGTAAATGCCAACAGGCCTTCCCATGTTCATAAACCCAATGGTTATAAAAAATCAGTGGGTGAAGCTACTGCAGCACCAGCAATGGACAGAAATTCTTTTGTCAAGGATGTATCTAGAACTAGATACAATAGGTTTGAATGTTAGTGCTGTGGCAAGAGAGGCCATTTTGCACTAGACTGCTGGTATAACACAAGTGTTAGAAAGAACAATAGTCTACCTGTTAGAAGAAATAATGGTAGCTTTGTTAATGCTAACTTGAACCAAGGACCCAAGACTTGCTTGGGTTCTAAGGGTAAGTAAATCTGTGTTGCAGGTGAATCCAAGTAACCATGCCCCTATATGGTTCTTGGATAGTGGTTGTTCCAGGCACATGACTGGAACAAAGGGGATGCTGAAGGAGTATTCATCTGTCAAAGATGGACCTAAAGTGATCTTTGGTGGATCTGAAAAAGGAGTCATCAAAGGGTTTGGTAACATTTCTTCTAACCTAATTACTATCATCCAAGTGGTTTATGTAAAAGGTTTGAAACATAATCTAATAAGCATAAGCTAGCTGAGTGATTTAGGATATGACATTTCATTTGTTAAGGATGGATGTCATATCAAAAGGTCAAGTGATCAAGAGATCATTTTGACTGGGTATAGGAAGAGAAATGTATATTGTCTTAATTTTGTATGTGAGAATAAAGCTTCTCCCATCTGTCTTGTAGCTGATGACAATGCTTCTCATTGTGTAAAGTGGCACAAGAGATTGGCTCATCTTAACTACAAGACAATTGGCCAACTCTTTATCAAAGAGTTAGTGAGGAATGGTCCTCAAGTTAAGTGTATGAAGGAAGGGATATGCTCAGCTTGTCAAAAGGGCAAGCAGACAAAATCCTCCTTTCAAAGCCTTGAAAACAAGGATTCTGTGAGGTGCTTATACCTCTTGCATATGGATCTTTTTGGTCCTATGCCAGTTCATAGTCTAGGTAGGAAGGTCTACACTTTTGTGGTTGTAGATGACTATTCTAGATTTACATGGGTGTTCTTTCTGAGACAGAAATCTGAAACCCCAAGTGTCTTACTTAATTTTGTAAAGCAAATTCAGAATGAACTGAATAGTACAGTGGTCAAAATCAGAAGTGACCATGGTACTGAGTTTCAATCTAAAAGCATGACAAAGTTATGTGAAGACTTTGGGATTTTCCAAGAGTTCTCCTCACCAAGAACACCTCAGCAAAATGGAATTGCTGAAAGAAAGAATAGAACATTAATTGAAGCTGGTAGAACTCTATTGAGTGACACTTCTCTACCAGAATATTTATGGGCTGAGGCAGTAAACACTACTTGTCATGTGATCAATAGGGCTTCTATCACCAAGAGCCACAAAAAGACTCCCTATGAGATTATGAAAGGTAGAAAACCAAATCTATCCTACTTAAGAATCTTTGGTTGCAAATGCTATATACTTAACAATGGTAAGTCATATTTGACTAAGTTTGCTGCCAAATCCCAGTATGGGATATTTGTTGGGTACAACACAAATAGTAAGGCCTATAGAATCTTCAACTTGACTACTCAAGTTGTTGAAGAATCTGTGCATGTTGTGTTTGATGAAACAAGATTAATCAACTGTGAGTTGTCTTGTAGATCAAATGACTCAATAGGTATAAGCAAAGGAATGGACAAGCTCTCCATTGCTGAAGCTTCAAGGGAAGATGGAGTATTGAAAAATGAAGGATATTGTCCAGGGGGAGTACAAGACACAATAGAAGATGAAGAAAACTAAGAGGTTCAGCATAATGAAGGAGCTGGAGATGTTCAACAAGAAGGGAATCTTCCTCCAGCTACAAGACCTTTAAGAGACCATCCAATTGATCAGATAATAGGTGATCCAAGACAGGGAGTGCAGACTAGAAGCAGAAGTCAAAGCACAGTTTTGCATTCAAGTTTCCTGTCACAAATGGAGCCTAAGAAGTTTGAAGAAGCCATCCAAGACCTGCACTGGACTGATGCTATGCAAGAGGAGATGAATCAATTCAGAAGGTGCAATGTCTGGGAGCTTGTTCCTAAACCAAGAGGCCACAATATAATTGGGACAAAATGGATCTACAGGAACAAGTTGGATGAGAATGGAGTAATAGTGAAAAATAAAGCAAGATTGGTTGCTAAAGGATACAGGCAGGAAGAAGGGATTGACTTTGATCAAACCTTTGCCCCAGTAGCAAGGCTGGAGGCAATCAGAATGTTCCTTGCCTATGCAGCCTATCAAGACTTCAAGGTATACCAGATGGATGTGAAGTCAGCATTTCTAAATGGTGATCTTAAAGAATAAGTATATTTTGAGCAGCCATCAGGTTTTGTAGATCCTCTTAAACCTGATTATGTTTATAAGCTTAGAAAAGCTTTGTATGGGTTAAAGCAAGCCCCAAGGGCTTGGTATGAAACCCTGTCTACTTTCCTTATTGAGAATAAATTCTCAAGAGGAAAAATTGACAAAACTTTATTCCTTAGGGAATCCAAAGGCAAGATCATCTTAGTTCAGATCTATGTTGATGACATAATCTTTAGATCTACTGAAAACAACCTTTGTAAAAAGTTTGCCAAACTTATCCAAGGGAAGTTTGAGATGAGTAGTATGGGGGAACTGAAGTTCTTCTTGGGACTCCAAGTAAGACAGACTGATGATGGCTTGTCCATATCCCAGTCAAAGTTTACTAAAGAATTAATCAAGAAGTATGGTATGGAGTCATCCTCCATCATGAGAACTCCTATGGGGACAAGTATGCCTATATGCAAAGATGATGCAGGTAAACCTGTTGATGAGACTTTGTATAGAGGAATAGTTGGTTCTCTACTATATCTCACAGCTAGTAGACCAGATATTATGTATGCTACATGTGTCTGTGCTAGGTACCAAGCCTGCCCTAAAGAGTCTCATTATACTGCAGTCAAAAGGATTCTGAGATATCTTAAGGGCACACCTAATCTAGGCCTTTGGTACCCTAGGAATAGAGATTTTCTACTAACAGGTTATTCAGATGCAGACTTTGCAGGTTGTAGAGAGGATAGGAAGAGTACAACAGGTACTTGTCAATTCTTGGGAGGAAGATTGATATCTTGGAGTAGTAAGAAGCAGACCAGTGTGGCTATATCTACAGCTGAGTCAGAATATGTTACTGCTGGCAGCTGTTGTGCACAACTATTATGGATACAGCATCAGCTTAAAGATTATGGTATTCAAGTAAGTAGAACACCTCTTTTGTGTGATTCTAAGAGTGCAATTTCTATTGCTAATAATCCTGTTTCTCATAGTAGAACTAAGCATATTGAAATTAAATACCATTTTCTTAGAGATCATGTAGAAAGAGAAGACATCACATTAGAATTTGTTAAAACAGATTATCAAATAGCAGATGTATTCACTAAGCCTCTGGATGAAACAAAATTCAATAAATTTAAAATTGAATTAGGCATGCTGACCATTGATTAGATTATCAACAAACTTACAAATAATATATTAGATTATCAAATGGTCTTAAGTGGTGTAGACAGAAACAGAAATTGGCTAAGTAAAATAGTGTCGACACATTCAGTGATAATGTGTCGACTTAGTGAAGTAATGTCGACAAGTCAGAAATATTGTGTCGACACAGAGAATATGTGTCGACACTTAAGAATTAAATTGTCGACTTATCCAGGAATGTAGTGTCGACTTCACCAGAATAGTGATATCGACACTTACAAATTTTGTGTCGACACTTATCCTAAGAGTCGACACAGATTTTTTGATACTCTACTATATCTCTCAGGTGTCGACATATCCACATTTGGTGTCGACACATAGTAGACAGATTTGTTGTCGAGACAATAGAAGTTTGTGTCGACACATTCCATCTGTGTCGACACATATAGACTGTTTTTGCCCGCCTTTTGATCATCTTTCAATAGAAGGTATAAATAGGTCAAGAACTTATTCAGTCGACACGCTTACAAGGTTTTCGAGACTGAAACCCTGTGTCAACTCTCTCTCTCTTCTCTCAAGATTTCTCACCTGAACAATGGCGCCGAAGATTGAAGACAACGTCAATGAAGGTTATGAGTTAGTAAGGAATGCCTTTGCCGAAGCCCGAACAGATGTTCAATGAGTTATCTCTCTTATTTCCGAATTCGGATTAGAGTTCATAGTTTCTGAACCTTCCAAGATATGGAAGAAGGAGGTGCATGAATTCTTTAACTCTGCATCAATAGGTTCAGATGTTCTCAAGATAAAGTCCACTGTGCATGGATCGACAGTGAAGATTACCCCAAGAAGTCTAAGGAAGATTCTACATTTACCAATAATTGAGAATGAAGAAGAAGTCCCTGCTTCTAAGTTAAGGGAGGCTATCCAATGGTGCGGATTGGATCCCACTCTGAAGATTGGAGCAGCTGTCAACAGGAAAGGGATGAATCAGCAAGGGAAATTTCTGTCTGAAGTAGTTGGCAAGGTGATTCTGTGCAAACCAGGGGGACATGATAGGATTTCAGCCTCTATGTTCAGCCTCATGACTAGAATTGTGTTTACACTTCCAACTGATTGGTCAGCTGTAATCTTTGAAAAGATCAAGGAAGGAATAAAGAAGCCAAATCTGGCTAGAATTATGAGTTTATATCTGAATGGAGTGATCCCTGAGGTAATGCAACACCTTCCAGGAACAAAGATCAATCACATGAGAAAGATGGACATGAGATTGTTTTTTAGGTGGGATAGGGTACTGTCTAAGGATGTGCCTGATGAGAGCAGGCAGGACACCCCAGTGAAATCCTCTTCTCATGCTCAAGATACTGAGCAGCTTCAAGAAGATCAAGAGAGGAAGTAGGATGAAGATCACCCTGTGTCTACTCCAGCCCAGCAAGACACTATACCTGCACAGATGCAGGGGGAGCAAGTTCATTCACCTGCCCAGATTGTATCTACTCCTGACCAGGCACAGGTGCAGGGGGAGCAAGTATACTCACCTGCCCAGGTCATTACCAATACTGAACAAGTACAGGGGGAGAAGATGTCTGACCCAGCGCAAGAGGCAGTCCAACTTGATATCTCCAAAGATCTGAATATAGAAAATCTAATTGATACATCTTATGTTCAAGCTCAGAAGGAATATACTCTAGATGAGTTATTTCCTAATGTTGATATGGCTACTGATAGAGTAGAAGAGGGGCAAGAGATTGAAAAGGCCCTTGACATGGAGATAGAAATTGAGAAGGAGGAAATGGTTGAGGGGGAGTCTGTGCATGTTGAGGCTGAACAACATGGCACTGAGACAAATATTCCTCCTCCTCCTCAAGAAAGAGTTCAAGTTGATAGTTCATCTGAATCTGAGACTGAAGAAGCCAGAATGGCTATGAAGAGAAAACTTGTAGTCTTCAAGAGAAGGAGCAAAGGTTATAAGCAGGCTCTACAGACTACAACTCAACCATCCCATTCTGAATTTAATTATAACAAGTTTATGGTTGATTTGCAAGTTAAGTTAGATGACCATAGAGTGGCAGTTGAAAAATATGTTGATGAGAGCAATAAGGCCCTTCAATTTGACTTGGATCAGGATATAAAGTCAATTCGATTTGAAGTCAATATGCATAAGAAGGAGATGACAGATTGCTTCCATAAGGGAGGTAATGCTGTGGTGTATTTGGCAAAATAACAACAGTCCATCATCCCTAAAGTGCATGATATTGCTTTAAAGCAAAGCTATGTTTTGGAGAATCAGCTAAGGATGAATGGCAATTTAACTGAATCTCATCAAGAGATTTTTGCTGAATTGAAAAAGACTACTCCAGGCCTGCCTGCAGCTAAAGCAAAGGAGATGGAAGAATTTGATAAGAAATTTCAAGCTGCTATTGAATTTGTTAAAACTGCTATCACTACCTCTCAAAAGGACATATCTGACAAGCTTCAAAAGTTAAAACCATTTTTTAAAGAGGGTGTGAATTATCTGGATGGACAGATCAGATTTCAGAAGGATGATCTAAGAGATCAAATTACCAAAGAAGCCATAAAGGGGGAGATGTTGTTAGTTCATGCAGGCTCAGAGCACACCAAATGGGTGACCAATAGTATTCGAGCCACATTGGGATATCCACCTTTGTGTGATGATGCTATGGTGGCTGAGTCAGGAATACAAACAGGTCTACTTGAAGGCAATCAACCTGAGGTTGCCCAAGTCATTTACCCTCCTCCAGATTTTGATATGATTGATCAGCAAGTTCAAGAAATGTATAGTCCTCCAAAGGAGGTTAACAGGGTTGTTATTGAGAAAGTGGATAAGCCTGAGGCCACTTTGAAAGAACAGCAAGATGCTCTACTATCTAAGAAGAGATTTAGAGAGCAGGCTGAACTTAAGCCAGATTTTGAGCAGTGGAGCCCTACTTCAAGAAATATTATACTCACTGCATGGAAGGCTGTGAAAGACCAAGTTCATGAAAGAGGAAAGTGGTATAATGAAATAGAATGGCAAAAGCATGAAGCTAGGCAGGAGGCAATAGTACAGTTCAGAAGAAAAGCCAAGCTGGGTAGGCTGCCACCAGATGCTCAAGAGCCGAGCAAGTACGTTCCAAAGCCCCTTCATTACTTTGAAAGGTAAAGGCTCAAGGAAGTAGCAAAGAAGAAGGCTGATCAAAAAGGCAAGAAGCCAGCTGAAGATGCTGAAGCTCCTGTGAAGGGTCAAATCAAATCTGGCAAAGGGATTGTCATAAGAGAGCCTGATCAGTCTTAATTTTAAGTTCTTTCAAAAGTATTTTGTAATGTTTTGATTAAATCATTCAATGTAAAACTCTGTAATCAAACATTATCAAGTTATAAACAATATTTTGTTTGGAATCATATAATGTTCACTCTGTGATGGATTGTTCATATTTTTGGAATCATATAATGTTCACTCTGTGATGGATTGTTCATATTTTGTTTATATTAAGTATTCCTGTTATGTCATATATCATCATATTATACTTTTTATAAATGGTGTATATCATTGGCTATAAGGGTTATGACTTCTCCAAATAGGGGGAGATTGTTGGGTACATTGGAAAATGTGTACCTGATTTGAAGAAGCCCAACTTAGCTCAATGATATACATCAAGGTGTATTTGATGTTGTTTTAAGTTGACATGTGCAGGTGAAGAAGTGTTAAAGAATGCAGAAAAATATTCTAAGTCCATGTGTCGACACCTGAAGAAACAGTGTCGACACTTCAGAATATTTGTGTCAACACAGAGAAAGATAGTCGACACAGAGAAACATAGTCGACCACATTTGTGTCGACACTGGGAAGCAGTGTCGACTCACAGAGAAAGATAGTCGACCACATTTGTGTCGACACTAGGAAGCAGTGTCGACTCACAGGAAGATAGTCGACCACATTTGTGTCGACACTGGGAGGCTGTGTCGACACAATGAGACAGAGTCGACACACATTGGCAGAAGTCGACAATACTTGTGTCGACACCAGAAGACTAAGTCAACACATACTGAGTTCTGAATCTACAACAACTGTGTCGACACACAGGACTTGTGTCGACACACTGCAAAGTCAAGACCAAGTTATTCTCTGAAGAAGCTTTGTCGACTTAAAGGCAAACTTGTCGACATCATCAAAGGCTGTGTCGACACCAAAGTTACTTGTGTCGACACATACAAACAGTTGGTCTCGACACTTCCTGACAGTGTGACTCAACACATTGCTGACCAAGACTAAGGCACAGGATCTGTTTGAAGACTTGACAGCTGTGGGTTGCAGCCAGTTAACTGATGTTGTCAGACTTGTCAGAAGACAGTTATAAACCGGATCAGCCGGTTACCATTAAGAAGATCTATAAATAGACAGATTCAGAGAGAAGTAAAAATGTAATGAGAAGATTGAACTTTTGCAATCAAATTGAGAAATCAAATCAAGAAGGTGTAATACACTAAAGAAGATCTTCATCAGAAGATCTAAGAAGACGATCTCTGGATCGATCTAAGAAGAGTTCAAATAAGAATTCATAAGTATCATCAAAGGTGTTGGATAGAGAGGGATCCACCAATTTTGAAGAAGAAGAAGGAAGCCATCAGTGGTTTCTCAAGAAGCTGTTTGGAAATCAACTCAGCTAAGTTCAGATTAAAGAAGCTTTGAAGAAAGCTCAGATTCAGTTGATTTCATCAACTGATCAAGAATTGTCTTGTCCTCTTCTCTCTCATCAAAGGCAAGACATTAAAACTTCTTTTCTAAATTTGTGTAGGATCTATTTTACACAGATCTGAGTTGTAAGCCTGTGATATAAAGGCTGAGTGTAGGAGAGTTGATCTCTGAGTGGTAGGGCTGTTTGCCTGAGTGTAGGAGAAGGTTCTTCTCTGAGTTGTAGGCCTTGTGGCAAGGCTGAGGTAGGGCTGTTGTGCCTGAGTTGTAGGAACCTATCCAGGTTCTGTGCTGTAGGATCTAAGGATCTGAGAATAGTGGAAGTTTGGCTGAATCTAGCATACTGCTAGATAGGTGAAGGGTGAAAGTGGATGTACCCAGACCTTGGGGAACCACTATAAAACATTGTGCAATCTGTGATGATTAAATGTTTGTGAATGCTGTGCTGGATGTTTTAATTTTTGTAATTGAATTCTGCCTAAAAATTTGAACAAGCAATTAGAACCTATTCACCCCCCCCCTCTAGGTGTTTAGGTTGTCTTGAAAGTAAAACTATCAGAGGTGACCCGCACTATTGGATTTGACTCCAATCCGGAGGATTTACGTCAACCTATCTCTAGGGGTGCGTTCAACTCCTTCCTTCCTTGAGTGATCTTTCATATTCACGAGCCTCTTGGCTACTCGAATATGAAATCGGAATCTACTACCGTATACTAGAAATACGGAGTCGATACGAGATATTTCAAGGAAGGATCAAAAATAGAAAACTACAAAGGAAAACATAAAAATAAAGATACGTTATTATATCGCAAAGATCATCGCGATCGGGCACAAAAATTATTTAGGTACGCATGATATAAAGGGATTGAGAATAAGAGAAAAGAAATGACAATTGCATTGCTAAATAAAAGAGGTACAAAATAATAATACTAAAAAGACAAGATTAAATTGCACTAAAAAGACTATTACAACAATGAAGGAAGAACACTTGAACTAGCACTCTCTACCAAAACTAAAACTACTTTAAAACTCAAACTACTTAACTTCAAACAAAGGGGGAGGGGTTCCTTTTATAGGAGAGGGAGGAATGTTCTAGATGAGGGGAGATAAAGGGGTGGCCGGCCATGTTGGGGGGGAATGGTTCATGCATGAGTTTAAATGAGGGGAGAGAAAAAGAGAAGATTCATGTATTTTAATAAATGGAAGGAGAGAGAGGAGGCTACATGCATGCATTATATTTTAAGAAAATGAAAAGAAAATATAAAATGGAGAGGCGGGAATGAATGGAAGTGTGTAGAAGGGAATAATAAAGGGGAGAGAATGCATTCATACAATATATTAAATGATGGAGAGAGAGAAGAAGAAGGTGGCAAGGTGCATGCATGTATGTGGAAATAATGAGGAGAAAAAATAATAAAGGGAGAGAGAGAGAGATGAATGTGGCCGGCCACATGTAAAAATGCATTAGTGAGTGGGCTCGGGTTTGGGCTTTGTGAAGGGCTGCTCCATGGTGGGCTCGGGTAGGGGCTACAGGCACTTGGAGGATTGGTGGGCTTCACTTGTAGGCTCGGGTTGGACAAGGGCTGCTCCAAGTTGGGCTTATTTCTTCATGTGCTCGGGTATTCCATGTGGGCTGCATCATGTGACATTAAACCTATAAGAAACAAAGCAAATATATGTTAGATGTTATAATATAATATTAATAACATAACATAACAATAACAATAACAAACAAACATAACAATAATTATAACAATAACAAACATAACAATAATTATTAAAGATTAAACATAACAAGACATAAAATAAAACATAAAATAAAATAAGAGATTATTATAACATAAAATACTTTTAAATAAGAAATAAAACATAATAAGCACAAAAATACTTAAAACATATAATTAAACTAGGACTTAATATATTATAAAGAGACATTAAAACATGAAATAATATGTATGAAATATAAATAAACTTAGGCATTTTGAATAATAAACTACCCTAAAAAGGATGACAAAATGTAGTCATCATTACCCCTCTGCCTAAATAATCATACCTGCTCCTCGCAGGCAGAGGGAATAGGAAGTAAGATGAGGAGGCCTGGTCCTCACTCATCCCACCACAAAAAATATCCTTGCCTAGCAAGGTATCGTCCACCACAGGTTCGTAGGAAGCGACGGCAGCGGCAAAAAAGCCAGGCGCATCGACAACCTCACATACCCGTGGAGATTCCACCTGCACAGGCTCAGATATAGAAGGGGGATCAAGTAATAAAAGAGACGAAGAACATAAGGAAATAATCGGGGGAGTGGTCCCGGTCTCACTCCCCAAAGGCTGAGGTAGAAAAATATTGTCGGCGTCGTCGACAATGCAACAAGGCTCGGCAGGATCCATAGAGGCCTCCACCAAGACTTGGACTTCCTCCTCTGGTGCTGAGGGAGAATCCTCGACACCAGGAAGGTTGTCCTCCTCCATGGGAGTGGAAACAATCCATGTATCACAAGCCTCAACTTGTGTTGCATCATCGAAAATGTCGTAAGAGTCGACTGAAGTAGAATACAGAAAAGGCGGAAGAACTTTGCTTGGATAAAAGTCAAGCGCAGGTTCTTCACAAAGAATCGGCTCCATGATTGGAGATGTATGTACAAAAGAGATGGGCTCAGCCACGTCGAAGCCTAGATCAGCCACACATCTGGTGGTTGTGTCCACATCATTCCCATCAACAAATGAAGGTGACATGGTCACACAACCTGACGATGAAGGTGTGCCACTGACGGTAGGAGTCGGGATGATCCGGATGTCCGGCTCATCATCCTCTTCCATAACATAGAGGCACTCGGCACAATCCTTCATGACATGATCTGTTCTACGACAATACAAACACTTTCTCCCAGTATTCTGCAGTCCTTGTGAGACCGGAGATGCATAAGAGAACGGTGTATGTGGCAAGGACAAGTGACCATAAGCTCGGGGCAAAGTGTTTGAAGGGCTGTATGAATACAACATCTCATGCATCGTAGGGCATTCATGACTAGCATGGGAGGAATTTCCACACCAACAGCATTGGGCATAAGAATATCCCCACATGGTATCGAAATAGCAGATTCAAAATAAATTATGCAAATTACAAAATCCAACAATATATTACTACAGTTGCGTAAACAAACAAGAAAAAGGAAAGCTAAACAGAAATAGAACAAAACAAAAGCGATTTACAAAGGAAAAGGACAGCAATTTCAGGTCTCCCTCTCCAGCAACTCACACGACTGTGTTCCCCGGCAACGGCGCCAAAAACTTGATGCGTGGAAAATACGGCAAGCGCACCGATCGCACAAGTAATAAAGTTTGGGAATAAATCCCCGAGTGTCGGTCTATTGAGGAACACAGTAAGGGATGAGTTAATGTCGAGGAGGACTTGAGATTGAAGTCCTCGGGTCGGCGGTAACGATAGTGGGTTTTGATGGTTGCGGAAACAGAAAGTAAAATCTATAAGCTACTCCTATGCAATGCCGCTATACGATGCTTCGCCAGGCGGGATGGAAACTACACGGGCCGCTATGCACCGAGTCTCTTGGCGGATGGACGAGTAGGCTAGCGGATGAGGTGGTTAGAATGGCGGAATGAGGGTCGTGAGCACCTCTTTGCAATGCACGCCACTAGCAATTGCTAGTGCGGCAAGGGTGGATGGGATATGGCGCACCTCAAGCAATAATAACAAAATCACAATAACTCACATAGACATGAATAAGTGAAAATGCTAATCAATAAAAATACTTCATCAATACATAGAAATTAAACTATGCTATCAACAACAACATAAGAGGAGTGTGCGAAATCGACCGGGTCCGAAGCCTTATTGAGGGTTCACGGTTGGAATCCCGGGTTGTCAATCCGAGTCCAAGCTCGGTCCTCAACTGCGTCCGGGGTAGAGAAGGGCTGTCACCACCTTCCAATGGCCCGTCTTCTCCGTATCACGCTGCGGATGATGTAAGCACATGCTCCTCCTAGCATGATGGAGAAAGCTAGGTCAAACCTCGCTCGAGGATGAAGGAGGAGGCCGAGGGGATGCTCCGGCTTTGATTTGGAAGTGAAAGCTTGCCCGAAGACCCTCCCTAAGGTGGAGAATGAAGGAGGACGGCGGAAAAACTCGTCGGGGACGAAATACGGCGGAAAATGTCGAGCGATCCGGAATAGGGCGAAACCTGCTCTATTTATAGAAAACAGAATTAAACACTGCGCACGATCACAGGCGCACGACCAGTGGTCGTGCGCGAAATGGTCCGTGATCGTGTGATATGGAGGCAGCAAAATGGAAAAAGAAGGTGTGACTGCGCACGACTGGCAGCGCACGAGCAGTGATCGTGCACGGTATGGCTGGTGATCGTGCGATATGCCGGGACAGAACTTTCATAAAAGAGGGCAGACTGCGCACGACTAATGATCGTGCGCCAAAGAGGTCGATGGTCATGCATGGGTAAAAACGCACGACCACTGGCTCCTTTGTAAAAAATGGTGAAAGCCCTAACCCGGACGCCCACACGATCCCAGAACCTGCAGGAAAACTGGACGGGATGTCGACATGGCAGTCACAGACATAAATATAATGCACAGCAAAAGGGAAATACACACACGCACAGAAATAGGCTAATAAAGTGCACAAGACGTGGAATGTCACAGCGAACCAAAAGGAGTGCTAATGGCGCTGAATGGTAGTGCAAAGAAATGCAAATGAGCCCAGATGAGTCCGAAATTAAGTATAAAATATGGACTCATCAGGCACCGAATCAAGAACCTGTCAGTCACTAAGCACACATTTATGTAACTAGCTCACATGAAATATATTGTGCACACCAGGAAAATTTTCGGGAAAATACAGCCTATAAGCTGACACTTCGTTGCGTTCAACAACTTAGAAAGGTCCTACATACCTGGGATCTAACTTATAGTTCTTTCCAAACCTCTTAACACAAGATATCGGAGAAACCTTAAGAAACACCATGTCTCAAACAACAAATTTAAACTCAATCCTTGGTCGATTAGCGTTTGTATCATAATGCTCCTGAGCTATCCAAAGCTTCTCTAAAATATGCATCACAAAAAATTCATCTCTTCCAAAGCATCTGGACCCAATAATGGTCCTTCACCAACTTCGACACAAAATAAGGTAGTTCTGCAACGTCTCTCATATAAAGCGTCAAACAGGGCCATCTGCAAGCTCTCCTAATAAATGTTATTGTAGGAAAATTCCATAAATCTTAGTCACTCATTCCATACTCCTCTGTGGTCGAAGATGTAACATCTTATCATATCTTCCACAATCTGATTTACTTTCTCCGTCTGACTATTGGTCTGTGGATGATAATTGGTTGAATATCTAAGGTCGGTGCACAACCCTTCCTATAAACTCTTACAAAAATGAGACGTAATTCTGAAATCTCGATCTAATATGATACTCACAGGTACTCCATGTATTCTAATGACCACATCCAAATATAACACTGTTATTTTCTTCATGGAGTTATCAATCTTGAATGGTAATATGAGACACTTCGTTAGTCTGTCAACCCACACTGAATCATGTTCTCAAGGAGATCTTTGTAACCTAGTAATAAAATCCATAGAAATACTCTCCACCCTTCCAACTTGGAATCTCCAAAGGCATAAAATTACCACCAGGCATTCCATGGTATGCTTTCACGCACTTACAGATGAAACACTCAGACACAAACTTGGCTATAAAGTTCTTCCTTCCATAACATCAAACTATATGTTTCAAATCTCTATACATCTTAGTACAACCAGGTTGGTAGGCAAAATTAGATCAACGCACCTCACTGCACAACTTAGCTCGAATATCCTCAACAGCGGGAATACAAAATCTACAATGGTACATGAAAGTACCAGCATCATCAAATGAAAAGTCATGTAACTCCCATTTCTTAGTTTTATTACGAAGTTGCTGCAAATCAGGATCATCCTTTTGATGTAGACTTATAAGCGTAATCCATGAAGGCTCTGCTACTTCCATGATGCTTGGTGAGTCGCTACTTCCGCCATAGATAGACATCAATAGAAACTCGTCCACCAAAGATTCCACCGAAAGTCCAAAGATCTGCGCGGTATTTCTAATCAAGGCATCAGCAACCATATTATGATGCAGGCTTGCACGTTGACACCAAATAAATCTACGGACGAACACATTTTTCTATCCTTGATTCTTTCCTATATTCACACAATCGTTCTACGCAGCACTACGTTAATTAATTTTATCAAACATATGCTAACGTACGGGTAGCCAAACATCTTAGGATCGAACAAAGGCTATAGGCCAATATTTTTTCCGGCTAAAAGGACCTACCCTGTCCGAACAAGCGGTGTTATACCAAAAGAAATCTACCAAATAAAACATGATTCAAAAAAGGTAGATCTATCCCAACAAAAGAAAATGAAGGTTCGCTAAACCTTTTCGGACGGAAATAAAATAAAGAAGAAAACTACAAAACAATGAAAGGTAAACACGATGATTCTAATGCTATCAAAGATAACGCAGAAGTAATCCACCACACAAATTAATCTAGGAAAGGAAACACAAAAAAGGTAGGAAGGACTCGTTACCCAACCAGAATGGATGATTCTGGTTTCCCTCTACTTTGATCGATCTTCAACAGCTCCGCCAGAACCACGCCATATGGAGAGGAAACTTGTCCGCCTTCATCGCTTTATGCCAGAGTTGGAATCCGCAAAAGGAAACCTTTACCTTGGCTGATCTCTTCAAGGAAGAGGGTGATCGGGTTTTGGTGGGTTGAAGGTGGTCGGCTTTTCGAGTTGTAATTGTGGTTGGTTTTGGTAGAGGGATAGGATGGCCGACCTTTTGAGGGTGATGATAGTCGGTTTTGTGGAAGGAAGAGTGGCTCGAGTTTGTGATGAAAGGGTGGCTCGGGTTTGAAGAATGGGTGGCTCGGGGTTGATGGAGGAGGGGGCTCGGGTGGCTAGAAGGAGTGAAGGAGAGGAAGAGGGGGAGGAAGGGGTAGCCGGCGGCTAAGAGGAAGGAGAGAAAATAAGGGTGGCCAAATTTTGCCAAGAGGGGGAACAGAGGGGCGGCCAAGGAGGAGAGGAGAACGAGATTCTCAAGATAAGTTAGGGTTTTCTTTTTCATTCATTCACTAATTCAATATGAAACTTTCCATGCCAATATATAGGATTACAACAATCACATGGCTACATGAAGCCCATAATAAAAAATAAACATAACCCAGGGTTTTACACAACCTTGAAATTAAACATTACATGAAAAATTAAACAACATTGCATAAATAAAAACACAACATTAAAATGAATTGACAATTAATAATAAATTATTATTAATTATTAATATATTGGTTTGCGTCCAGGATGAGTATTATGGGGATTCTCCGTATGGTCATCCGTAAGCATGCCATCACCGTCTTCAAAAGGTCTAGGGTCATCGTCTCCATCAATCCTCCCCTGATAAAAAGTACTAATCACCGATGAGTTGGTCTGAAAGTACCTGTGTAGGAGAGCATCATCCCAAAGAAACACGTAGCGGCAAACAGAACCACTAAGAGAAGAGTGCACTTTAACCTAGAGTATCCTGTCATGCAAAAAGGTGGTCCTAGATAACCTCAAAAAAGCATTAGGCAATAAAGGATAACAAATTTCTACATCAACAACCAATGTACCTCCAGTTAAGACCGATGAAGAGAGCGATCCAGGAACAAACTCACTATCCAAACCATAAGAAAACAAAGTGCACCCAAATGGACAGGCAGATAATTCAAGTGGTGGAGAAACATATAGTGTTAAATTAGAAACATTAAAAATAGGGGTAATACTCTAATCAGTGGATAACTTCAAATGATATGCGTATTCTCCTAATTTCATTAATATCCGAAAAAGGTCCAGTTCGCCAACTCGCCAACTTTCTATAGTGCCCGAAGGAAACCGTTTAGGGAAGAGACGCACCATAACTAAATCACAAATCATATAGTGAGACACTCTTTTATGTAAGGTAGCACGAATTTGATATAATATAATTTGTATGGCTAGCGTTTCACTAATGTGCTTATATAAAATATGATCATGATGAGCATAAACTTGTGCAAGCTAATTTAATATATTCGGTGTAGGTAACAAAACTAAATAAGGTGGCACCAACGGAACTAAATAAGGTGGCACTAGCGAAACTACATCATGTGGCACCAACAGTACGAGATCAGGTGACACAATAGACGGCCACTTCACTAACGTATACTCAGAGATTTTGTTATTCTTAGAAAGTCGAGAGGATACAAAGCTATCAAAAATGATATCGTGGCCATTCACAAATTCCGTCAACGCACTAAAACTTGTACGATGAGATATGTCCAAAGAAGGGGCCCGCAGGGTTGGCAAAATAAAACGACTCAGATCAAACATACCAAACACGTGTCCTAAAGGGTCCACTAAATGATTCAAGAAATCAGGTGGGAGTGTCGGGAAAACTAAAATCGGGAGAGAGTTAAAATCAAATTCAATTTCATGCAATGGATTCAGCATCAGGGGACGCTCATCCGGGCCTTCTTAAACAATGTCTTCCAAAAGTATAACTCTCTCACATGGAAATTATTCCAACACAGTAGACACGTTATCCAATTCAGAATTAGTAAAGGCCTCAAAAATGGGCAAAATCGAACCCTACGTAAATTTTAAGTCAGAGTGAACTTCAGATAATGGAGATAACAATAAAGAACTATTGTTCGGTTTTATAGCGCTAAAATCATCCAAACATAAACTACTCACATAAGGTGAGTCTTCCCAATCGGTTGGAACATCCTTTAAGTCCGAGTCATCAATAATAATATTGAAATCCTCACTCACAGGCTCCTCAGATAACTCAGGTATATTCTCAGTAGGTGTAATCGTAGGCTCTAGCACGACGGGGATCATAGTTTGGATAGGGCTCTCAAGACTAGGGGCATCAGTAAAAACTCAAGTAGGGCTAGTAATAGGAAATGTACTACTCTCACAGATCAGACTATCATCATCATCCCAAACATCGTCTTCTAGATCACTAGGGATTCCCTCAGACTCAAACACATCAGAATCGTCGGGCACTAATGAACAAGTCAGAATACACTCACACGGGGTCACCCTCAAAATCAAGAGATAGTATATCAACATAATCATCCTCAGGGCTATCAATCACAATCTCTAGGGGCTTAGATTTCGAGGCTAACAGAGGCATAACCCTTGTGATAACATCTATAAAGTCCACATCAAAAAACCTATTAGGAGAGGTTTCCCTAACGGGGAGTGGTGGTCCAAATATGGCCTTTCCGGTCTGACACCAGAGAGCTTTATTCCTAGGAATATAGTGCTTCTTAATTTCTAATACCGTAATAAAAGTGGTCTCTAGATTGGTGGGAAAATAATGCAGTAATTTACCCTGGATGAATGGGTTTAACCCCTTACAAAACCTAGAGAGGGTGATCTTTGGCAACTCCTTCACACCACTTCTAACCATCATATCCTTAAAAAGATGCATATAATCCGAGATCGACTTGTTCCCTTATTTAAGGTTAGTAAAATCATCAGTTATTTGTTGCTTGGTCTGGGAGAATGGTTTATAATCATTCCTAACGACGGGTATAGATCTAGTGCCAAAACTATACTCACTCATAGGGTTGGTGTTAGCAGGGCGAAGGTAGGCGGGATCAAATTGAACCCAGAGTAGGCTACGCATGTGTGGTCAAGCGTAATGATAGCTACCAACACGACGCTCTTCGTTTAACCAAAACAACTGGGCTTGACCTACTAATCACTCTCGGGCAAAGTTAACCTTTTTGTAGTCATCCCATAAGGGCTTGACCTACTAATCACTCACCCGGAACTGGTGCACATGCAATGATTAAATAACCTGACCCTATTTAATTTTCAAAGATGTAATTGTTCACGCTAATTACTAAAAATAACAAATGTATATTTTTTATTTTCTTGCTGGAAATAATATAAAGAATATTAAATAAATTTTTTTTTTCCTGAAAAAATATAAATATTGGTCGCTATTTGCAGACCATAATTAAAATATTATAACGATTTAATAAAAAATGACTTAATGAAAAATAATTTTTTTTTGGATTTCTTACTAAGAAAATGATGGAGAATTTCCAGAATTTTATTTTGTGAATTTTGAGAAAAATCGGAAATTTCCGGCCTCTATTTGCAGACCAAAAATTTTAAAAATTGATTTATATGTTGTGCAATGAAACGTGCAAAGTGCGTGTCGGTGAAAAATAATAAAAGAGGGATAGTGCCAATTAGCAAATTGACGTGAACCTCCATCTGATAACAAATTGATGCAGGCTTGCACGTTGACACCAAATAAATCTACGGACGAACATATTTGTCTCTCCTTGATTAAATCATATATTCGCACAATCGTTCTACGCAGCACCACGTTAATAAATTTTATCAAATATATGTAAATGTACGGGTAGCCAAAATGCTTAGGATCGAACATAGGCTCTAAGACAATATTCTTTCTGGCTAAAAGCACCCACCCGGTCCGAACGAGCAGTGTTGTACCAAAAGAGATCTACCAAATAAAACACTATTCGGAAAAGGTAGATCTCTCCGAACAAAAGAAAATGAAGGTTCGCGAAACCATTTCGGACAGAAATGAAATAAAGAAGAAAACTAAAAAACAATGAAAGGTAACCGCGATGATTCCAATGCTATCAAAGATAACACAAAAGTAATCCACCACACAAATTAATCTAGTAAAGGAAACACACAAAAGGTAGGAAAGACTTATTACCCAACCGGAATGGATGATTTTAGTTTCTCTCTACTTGGATCGCTCATCAACGGCTTCGCCGAAACCACGCGGGATGGAGAGGAAACTTGTCTTCCTTCGTCGCTTTATGCTGGAGTTGGAATCCACAAAAGGAAACCTTTGCCTTGGCCGATCTCTTCAAGGAAGAGGGTGATCGGGTTTTGGTGGGTTTAAGTTTGTCGGCTTTTGGAGTTATAGTTATGGTCGGTTTTGGTAGAGATATAGGATTGCCATCCTTGTGAGTGTGATGAGAGTCGAGTTTGTGGAAGGAGGAGGGGCTCGGGTTTGTGATGAAAGGGTAGCTCGGGTTTGAAGAAAGGGTGGCTTGGGTTTGATGGAGGTGGGGGCTCGGGTGGCTAGAAGGAGAGGAAGAGGGGGAGGAAGGAGTGGTCTGCGGCCAAGAGGAAGGAGAGAAAATAAGGGTGCCCGAAATTTGCCAAGTGGGGGAAGAGAGGGGGCGGCCAAGGAGAAAGGGAGAAGGAGATTCTCAAGGCAAGTTAGGGTTTTCTTTTTCATTCATTCACTAATTCAATATGAAACCTTACATGCCTATATATAGGCTTACAATATTCACATGGCTGCATGCAGCCCATAATAAAAAATAAACTTAACTTATGGTTTTACGCATAACCATGAGATTAAACATTACATGAAAAATTAAACGACATTGCATAAATAAAAACACAACATTAAAATGAATTGACAATTAATAATAATTAATAATAAATTATTATTAATTATTAAAATATTGGTTTGCGTCCTGGAAGGGTATTATGGCGATGCTCCACATGGTCATTTGTAAGCACGCCATCACCGTCTTCAATAGGTTGAGGGCCATCATCTCCATCACATTAGCTTTGCTCAGATGATATTGGATCTCGACATCGTAATCCACGACATATTCAAACCATCTACGCTGGCGCAAATTTAATTCCTTCTGATTGAAGACATACTTCAAACTTTTATGGTCCGTATAAATCTTACACAGTGTGTCATACAAAAGATTTCTCCTCAATTTCAAGGCATAAATCACTGCAGCAAACTTTAAATCATGTGTAGGGAAGTTCCTTTAATGAATCTTTAACTGCCATGACCCATACGAAATTACCTTTCCATCTTACTTCAAAATGCATCCAAGCCCGATGTGTGATTCATCCACACAAACGGAATATTCTAATCCTTCGGTATGCAAAGTCAACACTGGAGCAGTGCACCTTCTCTTTTTCAATTCCTGAAAAGCTTTGTCGTATTTTGCGCTTTAGACAAATGCTGCATTCTTATGCGTAAGCTTAGTTAGTGGAGCAGACAATGTAAAAAATCCATCGACAAATCTCCTATAATAGCCTACCAACCCTAGGAAGCTTCTTATCTCTTTGGGTGTAGTAAGTCTTTTCCAATCCATTACGGCAGTTATCTTTTCAGGGTCAATAAAAATTCTATCCTTATTCACCACATGACCCAAAAAGGAAATCAGAGGTAGCCAAAACTCACATTTACTCAACTAAGTGAACAACTTATGCTCCCTCAAAGTAGATAGAACTAACCGCAAGTGTTGGGCATGCTCCCTAGCACTTCGGAAATAAACTAGAACATCATCTGTAAACAAAACCAAAAAACGGTTCAGAAAATCCTTGAACACTCTACTCATCCTATCCTTGAAGTTAAAGGGTGCGTTTGTCAATCCAAAAGACATTACCACGAACTCAAAATGTCCATGCCGAGAACGAAAAGCGGTCTGTAGAACATCCGACTCGCGGATCCTAAACTGATGGTAGCCTGAATGAAGGATAATCTTGGAAATCACTGTACTACCACGTAATTGGTCAAACAAATCATCAATCTGTGGTAAGGGATATATGTTTTTGATAGTTATGTTGTTCAATTCCCCATAATTGATGCACAACCTCATAAATCCATCCTTATTCTTTACAAACAAAATGGGAGCACCCCATGGCAAAGAAATTGGCCTAATGAATCAACACTTCAACAACTCATCCAGCTAGGTATGCAACTCTTCCAACTCACGCGGGTACACACGGTATAGATCCTTAGTAATGGGGCGAGTACCCGGCTCAAAATTTATATAACTCCGTATCTCTCTCAGGAGGAAGACCAGGAAGACTATCTGGGAAGACATTAAGAAACTCTCACACAAAAGGAACGGCCTCGATGCACGGAAAACTACTAACAGTTTTCAAAATAGAAACCAAACAAGCTAAACAACTAAAATTACATAGTTTTTGAGCACATATTGCAGAAATAATCGGGAAATCCTCGCGCAGGAAACCATAAACACTCCTGGGGTGGATATTGTCCATCTTCAAGTCCAAGCTCTTAACATTTCATTGGTTAACCGCATCATATCTTTACAAACCAGTCCATGCCCAAGATAACATCAAAGTCCTCCAGGTCTAACACCTTCAAACCAGCAAAAGCTAGTAATTCACCTAGAAGGATAAGATAACTCCAGATACCTTGGTCCGACACCAACGAATCAACGGAAGGAAACTTGACGCGAAACAAATCGCCAACTATATAGTGATTTAGACGATAATGCTCTACGAAAGACCTATCCATGAACAAGTGTGTAGCACTATAATCGAAAAGAAAACATTCCCAATGGTTCTTTTCCTTAAACTTCCCTATAAAATCGCATATGTAACTAGACGAACAAACATCAAAACTACAGCTACGAGCTAAAAGCTAGAAATAGATTAGAATCTAACTTGAGTTCACTTGGGTGGACGTATGCACTTCCTTCATAGTCATCACATTTAACTTGCCCTTCCATTTGTCCAATTACCACGACGACAGCAAAGCATGAAGTGGAACTGGCTGCAGTAGGGGCTGACTCTGTAGGCACTTTGACTTGAAATGTACTTTCTGTCCACACTAGAAACAAACCATATCCTTTCTCCAACAATGGTAAACATTATTCCCCTTTTTTTTACATGCGGCACAAACCAAATCCCTTTTCGGAGCGCTCTGAATTGAATGCACTTACTGCTGCTTATGAGCTCCAAACCTCTAAAAACACCTTTTGAACGGATGGCCCGACCGGCCATAGTGAAAGACTTTATTTCAAGAGCCTAAACACCTAGTGGGGGGGGGGGGTGAATAGGTTCTAATCCTTTTTCAAATCTTTTTAGGAAAACAGTTAGATGAATCTTCAGCACAGATTATTTAATACAGAGAATATAAAACACATTATAGCATACACCAGATCTATAGTGGTTCCCCAAGATATGGGTACATCGACTTTCCCCCTTCTCCTATCCAGTAGATAACTGGATTCAGCCTAACTTCCTTCTACTGGCTCGGATACACAGATTTTATAATCTCAGAACCATAATGGTTCCTACAGCTCAGAATTAACCAATTCCTACCTCAGATTCTTCCCCAGAATCTTACCTCAGGCCTTAGCCCTACCTAAGCCTTTATAACTAGGCTTACAACTCAGACATACAACAAGTCCTATACCTCAGGCTATCAGCCCTACCTCAGCCTTTATAATTTCAAGCTTACAACTCAGATCTAATAATAGATCTTACAAGAAATTGAAACTATTAAGAAATAAAAACATTCACTAGCTAGATTTCTCTATTGGTGTACCCTTATTAATAAGTTCTTGAATGAACTGACCCTTCTGATCCTACCTGACTTAGATTTTCAAAGCTTATTGATAGAACCATAATAAGGTGGATCTTCTCTTATTGTTGAAATTGATCTTCAGTCAGCTTCTTCCTTAAATTCATATTGAAATATGAATCTTACTTGCAGACAACTCTGGATATGCCTTCGTAAGGGTTTCCCCTGTTCTTATTGAAGAAATTCTCTCATTTTTCCTTTTTCTTAATCGATTGTTATCTGGCTGTTATAGATATGACTTATATATAGAGATTTCTCCACGGTTACCGGCTGATCTGGTTGATAACAAACTTATGATAGTTCTGACAGAGGTGTCAGACCGGTTGGATATGACAGCTGTCAAGTCACCAGACATGTTAGTAGATTCTTCAAATTCATTCCAACTCAGCACAAATCATTCAGCAAACTGCTTCATATGTGTCGACACATATAGGCTATGTGTCGACACAAGTCTTCATGTTGTCGACACTAAGTGTCGACACAACAACTTCTTGTCTTGACATATCTATTATAGAGAGATGGCGTTGAGTGTTTGTCAAATGGTGTTTAGTGTGTGTTGACACAAGTCCTGTGTGTCAACACAAATGCTTCTAGTGTCGACACAGCTGTTGCTGGCAAATGGCATTGAGTGCTTGTCAACAACATTTAGTGTGTCCAAAAGGCATTGAGTGTGTGTCGACACAAGTCCTGTGTGTCGACACAATTGCTTTTGGTGTTGACACAGCTCTTTGAGTGTTGATATATTGACACAAGTCTAGTGTGTCGACACAACTGCTTCTAGTGTCGTCATATCTTCATCTTTAAATGTTGACACAACTTCTGCTTCAGGTGTCGACACAATTCATGTTGTCGACAAAGGCCCTTCTTTAGGTGTCCACTTAGCTTTGAGCGTCGACAAAACTTCTTCATAAGTGTCGACAATGCTTCTGGGTGTCGACACAAGTCCTTCATAAGTGTTGACACAGTCGCCCTGGTGTCGACACATTTTCTTCACAAGTGTCGACACTAATACTTAGTAAATTTATTAAAATTCTTAAACCTAAACAATGTAACTCAAACATCTATCAAATACAAATTGATGCATATCATTGTCTAAGATGAGACTTCTTCAAATCTAGAAGACATTTTTCAATGTACCCAACCATCTCCCCATATTTGGAGAAGTCATAACCCTTAGTGAAAGATATACATCTCTCATAATAAAAAAAATTTAAATAGATGTGCAATCCTTTCAGAGCTGGTTAACACATAATCATTGTAAACAACAAATAATTAATACTGAACTTATTTTATTTAATTCAAAAAAAAAAATGATAAGTTTACAAGATTTTCTTATAGAATAAACAAACAAAATATTACATTGTTCTTTTTCATAAGCCTAGCTCTCCTATCTCTAGCTAGGTTCCTTAATTACAATTCCTTTGCTTGACTTGATCTTTGCCTGCACAGAAGGTTCAGTATCCTCAGCAGGCTTCTTCCCTTTCAGAGCTTTCTTCTTTTGTTCTTCAGCCTTAATTTTGTGCCTTTCAAAATAGTAGAATGGCTTTGGAAAGTACTTGCTTGTCTCCTGAGCATTAGCAGGTAGCTTCCCTGCCTTAGCACTTCTTCTATGTTGAAGAATTGCTTCTTTTCGAGCTTGGTACTTGTTCCATTCCTGCTCTGAATTCCACTTACCCCTATCATGGGTCTTATCCTTTACAGCCTTCCATGCAGTCAATATGATATTCCTGGATATAGGGCTCCATTGTTCAAAGTTTGGCTTTAACTCAGCCTGCTCTCTGAACCTCTTCTTAGATAGCTGAGCTTCCTTTTGAACTTCCAAGGCAGCTTCTGACATTTCTATACTTTCCAGATTTACATTTTGTGCCTCTTGTGGTGGACTATACATTTTCTGCACTTCCTCTTGAATCATTTCATAGTCTGTTGGGGGGTAGATCACCTGTGCAACTTCAGGCTGATCTCTTTCAAGATAGGCAGGTTGTATCCCAGATTCTACAACATTATCATTATCACATAAAGGAGGATATTCAAGAGTGGCTCTGATGCTATTAAAAATCCATTTAGAATGGTCAGAGCTAGATTTGACTATTAATCTCTCCCCCTTTATGACTTCTATGGCAATATGATATCTCAAATAATCTTTTTGAAACCTGACTTGATAAACCATATAGTCAGTTCCTTCCTTAAAGTAATCTCTGAATTTTGTCAAGAAATTAGATATATTCTTTTGAGAGGCTTGAAAAGTAGCCTGAACAGCAACTATATCTTCCTTGATTTGCTTTGAAACTTCATTTTTCACAGCAGTTGTTAAATCATTAATCTTTGTCAATATAGCAAAGTGTAACTCTTTAAGATTGTCATTCATTCTTATCTAGTTTTCAAGTACATATCCTTGCTTTACTTCAATTTTTTCCACTTTAACTTTGATATCTTGTTGTTTCTTGGCCAGGAATACCACATCATTACCTCCTTTATAGAAGTAATCTGTCATCTCCTTCTTATTTTGATAAACTTCAAATCTAATTGACTTGATGTCCTGTGCCAATTGAAATTGTAACTCTTTATGAGTTTCATCAACATACTTTTCTAAAGCTTGCATTTGCTCATCCAGTTTCACTTGTATTTGGACCAGTAGTGAACTGAAGTCCATTCATGGAGCTGATGGTGATGTGCCTATTTTCAATTGCTTTTTGTATCCAAAACTCTTTTTTCTCAAGGCAACCAGTTTTCTTTTCTTAGCCATTGAAGCTTCTTCATCTTCAGAAGAATCAGTTGTACTTTGAATATCAACTATATCCTTACTATCTGGGGCATCCTTAAATAACTCCCCCTCAGTCCTTGGAATATCTTTTTCTTCTACAATCTGCTCCCCCTCAGTCCTTGCTGGAGGAAGATAAGGGAATAGTTCTTCCATGGTGAATTCCTGTTGCATCTATTCAGAAGGAACAAGATTAGCTTTTAAAATAAAACATTCTCCCTGAACATTGCTGAGGAGAATACTAGCAGATACCACTAGACTTTTTAGGAGATACTTACTAGCTCATTTTGAGCTTCTGTCTCAATAGTTTCTTGAGCTACATTGTTGATTTCAGATACTATATTCATTACAGTATCTGCAGCCAAGTCAATTTGTAAGGCAGCATCAATAATGCCTCCCTGTTGGGCAGGCAACTCAGTTGCGTCAATATTTTCTCCCCTGGGTGGAGTCCATCTGTTATTCTTGGGGCTCACTGCCCTTCACTTGTTCTTGAGCTTTTTTTAGTTGCTGGTCTTCATCAGTGTTGAAGATCACTTCGTCCAATGAATAACTTGAGGATTCATCTTATTGAAATACTTTCTTCTTCTTTTTATCTTTCTTAATTTGCTCCTGAGGAGTAGTTACTTTCTGTGTCAAAACCATATCCCACCTTGACAGAATTCTTTCATCCATTATCCTAATATGGTTGATTTTAGATCCAGCTACTTATTTTAGAACATCTAGTATTACAAAAGATAAACATAAACTCAGAATACTTCCCAAGTTTTGTTTCTTAATTCCTTCTTGAATTTTGTCAAAAGCTACTGCTGCCCAGTAAGTTTTCACTTTGAAAATAATCCTTATCATCAGGTTAAACATATGAACTGAAATTCGGTCATGTCCACCAGTCTTACATAGTATGACCTTCCCAACTATTTCAGATAAGAATTTTCATTGGAAATTCATCCCTTTCCTAGTTATGGATGATCCAAACTTGAAATGGGGGCTCAGTCTGCACTAGCTTAATGTTCTTGTATTTAGGGATGGAGTTATTTCTTCAGTATCCTTTTCCAAGGGAAGTTGAAGAGATTTCCTGATTATCTTCAATGTAAGCTTCACTCGAGATTCTTGAAAAGTAGCTTTTATTATCTTTCCTTAAGAATCCATTGTAGCTAAAGCGTAGAACTTTAAAACCTCCTTTTTCCAAATCTTGGTTGGTTCTAAGACCAAGTACTCTAAACCATTTTTTGAAATTAGGGAAATAACACCATGAATTTCATCCGAAGCCATCGTGTACCCTTCACGAACCAGCTCATATCCTTCATTGACTTTGTCTTCTTGATGAGGCGCCATTGATGTAAGAGTTGGAAGAGAAGAGAAGAGTAGATCTTTGTCGACAGAATGTGTAGAGACAAGAATTCTAAAAGCGTAGTGGACAAAATTTTGGCTTCACCTATTTATAGTATAAGTGTAAGGGCAGGTCAAAAGACGTGCCAAAGTCGACAAGTTTTCACACATGTCGACATAAAAGACCTAGGTCTCGACAGAACTTAGGTTAAGTCGACACAACTATGTGTCGACATTCTAATGCCTGAGTCGACCATACTTATTTTAAGTCGACATATTTATGTGTCGACGTACTTGTGTTAGTGTCGACACACTTGTGTCTGTCTTAACAAAAACTACTAAAGTCTCGACAGAGTTGTGTTGACACCAATTCTTATGTGTCGACATACAAATCCTCTCTGCATAAGGTCTCGACAAGGTTGTGTCTACACCAATGCTTCTGTCGACACAGATACTATTTATGTGTCGACATATTCTTTTACTGAGTCAACACAACATACTGAGTGTGTCGACACAACTTGCTTGTGTCGATACAAACTTTATACTTAGACAAATTTCCAGAGAAATTTGGTGCTTACATATTCTCCTTAGGGAATCTTGTGCTAACCTATTCTAGGTTCAACATACCTAATTCAATTTTAAAATAATTGAATTTAGTTTCATCCAGAGGTTTTATAAAAATATCAGCTAATTGATTATCTGTTTTCACAAATTCTAGGCTAATATTTTCCTTCTCTACATGTTCTCTAATGAAATGAAACTTAATTTTTATATGCTAAAACCTATTGTGTGATACAGGATTCTTATCAATAGAAATAGCACTTGTAGAATCACAAAATAGTAGAATTCTACTTACCTGGATGTTATAGTCTTCTAGTTGATGCTTTATCCACATCAATTGTCCACAACAGCTACCTACAACTATATACTCTAATTCAGCTATTGATATAGCTACACTGGTCTGCTTCTTGCTGCTCTAGGACACCAGCCTCCCACCAAGGAATTGATAAGTTCCTGTGGTACTCTTCCTGTCTTCTTTGTATCCAGCAAAGTATGGATTTGAGAAACCAGTTAGTAGGAAATCTCTATTCTTAGGGTACCAAAGGCCGAAATTAGGTGTGCCCTTAAGATATCTCAATATTCTCTTAACTGCAGTGTAATGAGATTCCTTTGGGCAAGCTTGGTACCTAGCACAGAAACATGTTGAATATATGATGTCAGGTCTACTAACAGTCAAATGGAGTAGGGAGCTAATTATCCCTCAATAGAACGACTTAACAACAGGTTTCCCTGCCTCATCTTTTCCTATAGGCATACTTGTTTCCATTGGAGTTCTCATGGTAGAAGCTCAGTCCATACCAGACTTCTTAATAAACTCCTTGGTGAAATTAGACTGAGATATAGACAATCCACTATCAGTCTGTCTAACTTGATGTCCTAAGAAGAACTTAAGCTCACCCATACTGCTCATCTCAAACTTCCCTTGCATGAGTTTTACAAACTTTCTATAAAGGTTGTTTTCAGTATAACTTAAGATAATGTCATCCACATATATCTAGACTAGTATTATATTGCCTTTAGATTCCCTATATAATAGTGTTTTGTCTATTTTTCCTCTAGAGAATTTATTCTCTATGAGGAAAGTAGACAAGGTCTCATACCAAGCCCTTGGAGCTTATTTCAAACCATATAGAGCTTTCCAAAGCCTATATACATAATCAGGAAAATGAGAATTTACAAAACCTTAGGGGTGTTCAACATAGACTTCTTCTTTTAGATCCCCATTCAGAAATGCTGATTTCACATCCATCTGGTATACCTTGAACCCTTGATAGGCAGCATAGGCCAAGAACAGTCTTATAGCTTCTAGCCTTGCCACTGGAGCAAAGGTTTGATCAAAGACAATACCTTCCTCTTGCTTGTAGCCTTTTGATACCAGTCTTGCCTTGTTCTTCACTATAGTGGCATTCTCATCAAGCTTGTTCCTGTAGATCCACTTAGTTCCTATTATGTTGTGATCCTTAGGTTTAGGCACCAGTTCCCAGACTTTACACCTTTTCAACTGAATGAGCTCTTCCTGCATTGCATCAATCTAGTTGGAGTCTTGTATTACTTCTTCAATCTTTCTGGGTTCTTTCTGAGAATGGAAGCTAGAACAAACAACTATGTTCAGTCCCCTGCTCCTTATCAGAACACATTGACTTGCATCACTAATGATTTGGTGAACTGGATGATCCTTCAGGTGTCTCCTTACTGGAGGAAATCTGTCAGCATTTTGGCTTTCTTCAATTTCCTCAACTTGATTCTCCACATTATCTTCTTCATCCAGTGGGACTTGTTATCTCCCTAGATAGCTGGTATCTTTATCTTTATCCAGCCTAGCAGGAACATATTCATTGATGGTCAGCTTGTCAAGCCTATCTGTTAGACCTGTAGAACTAACTGAAGAACTAGACAATTCACTGTTAATAAACTTTGACTCATAAAATACAACATGCATAGATTCTTCTACAACATGGGTAGTCAAGTTGTAGATTCTGTATGCTCTACTTTGGTTGCTGTACCCAAAAAATATCCCTTCTAAGGATTTGGCATCAAACTTTGTTTGGTAGTGCTTACCATTGACTAGTACAAAACACTTGCTACCAAAGATTATGAAGTAAGATATGTTTGGTTTTCTGCCTTTCAAAATCTGGTTGGGAGTCATCTTGTGTTTCTTGTTGATTGAGACTCTATTGAGCACATGACATACATTATTAATTGCCTAAGCCCAAAAGTATTCAGGGAGAGTAGTGTCATTTAGTAGTGTTCTACTAGCCCAATTAGAGTCCTATTCTTTCTTTTAGCAACATCATTTTGCTGAGGAGTTCTAGGTGAAGAGAATTCCCGATGAATCCCAAGTTCTTCACATAATTTTGTCATACATTCAGACTGAAATTTAGTTCCATGGTCACTTCTAATTTTGACCACTGAACTGTTGTATTCATTCTGTATTTATCTAACAAAAATCTGAAAAATAGTTGGGGTTTCAGATTTCTTCTTCAAGAAGAAAACCCATGTATATCTAGAATAGTCATCCAAAATAATGAGTGTGTATACTTTCCTACCAAAACTATGAACTGGCATAGGACCAAACTAATCCATATGCATGAGATACAAACATCTCATTGAATATTTGATGTCAAGTGCTTGGAAAGAGGACGTAGTCTGCTTGCACTTTTGGCAAGCTTAACACACACCCTCTTTGATGCACTTAACTTGAGGACCATTCCTCACTAATCCCATGTTAAACAGCAGTCCTATTGACTTATAGTTCAGATGTGCTAGCCTCTTGTGACATTTGACACATATAGAAGCTTTCTCTCCTACAACCAGACAAATAGGTGAGTTGTTAAAATCATAATCTAGGTTAAGACAATAAACATTTCCTCTCCTAGTGCTAGTCAAAATGATCTCTTGATCACTTGACCTTTTAATTTGGCACTCCCCTTTGTGAAAGGTGATGTCATAACCTAGATCACTAAGTTGACTTATGCTTATCAGGTTGTGTTTTGGACCCTTCACATAAGCCACTTTAGTGATAGTAATAGAGTCACTAAAGATGTTACCAAATTCTTTGATGACTCCTTTTTTTGATCCACCAAAGATAACTTTGGGACAATTCTTTATGGGTACAAAGTCCCTCAACATTCTTCTTGTTCCATTCATATGTCTAGAACATCTACTATCCAAGTACCATATAGGGGTATGGTCACTTGGACTCACCTGCATTAAATAAAGAATCACTTACCCTTAGAACCCAATTTGCTATTGGGTCCTAGCTCTTTGTTAGTTTCTAATCCTACAGCTGTTTTAACAGGAAAACTACTCTTTATTTTAACACTTGTGTTAAATCAGCAATCCATGTCAAAGTGGCCCACCTTACCATAACACCAACACTCAAATCTATTATACCTTCTCTTAGGTATAGACTTTGCTACTTTGTTGCCAGCAGTCTTGTTAAGTGTTGGTGCTATAGCAGCAAACTTTAAGAATTTCTCTTGTACATGATGGGCATGCATATAGAGTGGCATATTAGCATTTGCACCCTTACCCATTAGATTTCCATACTCATAGTGACCATGAGTAGTGTCATGATCATAACTGTTTGTAGGATCCATCACCTTCCTAAAGAAGATAGGGGGTTTTGCAACTAGAGGCATAACTAGGGCCTTACCTTTTCTATGTGAATTGGTGGCCCAAGTTCTTCCCTTAAAACTTAGACCAATCTTCCCTTTTTGTGAAAAGAAATTGTCTATTAAGGGTAAGACAGATTTTGGCTCGGAAAATTTAGCCACTAGCTCTCTTTCTTACTGAAGTTTTCCCTCCAGTTTCTTGATATGATTCTCCTTGAAGGAGATTGTGCCCATCTGAATAACAGTAATATTTTTTAGTTTGGAAATCTTATTCAATTTTTGATCCAACAGCTTTGCTGAATCTACTGCAGTCATCTTAAGAATCTCAATCTCCTTGGACTGCTCTTCTTAATCGTTTTGAATTGTCTTGTAAAGGTGGCAAAGTCCTAACCAGTAGTATGACTATCTGATGTATTGTTATCAAAAATTCATTCTTCTACCTCAGCACTCCTTCTGGGTTGAGAAGGAGATTTTCTCCTACCCTTTCTAGAGCCTTAAGCCTTGAAGGCAACTGACTTTTCTTTAAACTCAGATCTGCTACCCTTCTCCTCTTCTTTCCTGGCAGTAAGCTGCATTTTATATGATAGAAGCTTTCCAAATAGTATGGGTGGAGGTGTATCAGCCAGCCTGTCCACTTCTCTTATGGCACATATCTTAGTGTCCCAATCCTTTGTTAGGGACCTAAGAAACTTATCATTCAGTTCATAAGTGCTGAATACCCTTCCATAGGTCATCAGCTAATTCACTATTCTAAAGAACTTCTTATAGCATTCAGCTATGCTGTCAGATTTAGCTTGTCTAAAGCACTCATACTCCTGATTCAGCATACACTTCCTATCCTCTCTAAATTCTTCTGTACCCTCCATGTAGACAATCAATATGACCCACATTTATTTGGAGGTTTTACAGTGGACTAGATTCTGAAATATGGCATCATTTATGGCAATTACAATAATGTTCTGTACTCTTTTGTCTAGTATTGCTAGGATGATTTCATCCTTGTTCATTTCAGAATAACTCTTTGGAGTTTGAATGTTTGCATCAAGAACTTATACCTTCATTGAAATGAAGGGGCCTTCCTGTACTGTGATATAAATTCCTGGATAAGATGCTTCCATAAATAACATGACCCTTTCCTTCCAAATGCCAAAGGATTCTTTCCTGCAGATGAGTAATTTCATAGATCCAAATTCCTTTTGATTCTCATTTGAACCCATTCTTGATATCTGTTATTTGCCTTGGAGAATAACACTGACTATTAAGTGAATATTTGTGTAACCTCTCTCTGATACCACTTTAAATACTTTATTTCAAGAGCATAAACACCTAGAAGGGGGGGGGTGAATAGGTTCCAATCCTTTTTAAATTCTTTTTAGGCAAACAGTTAGATGAATATTCAGCACAAATTATTCAATACACAGAATATAAAACACATCCAGCATACACCAGATCTATAGTGGTTCTCCAAGATAAGGGTACATCCACTTTACCCCTTCGCCTATCCAGTAGATAACTGGATTCAGCCTAACTTCCTTCCACTAGCTCGGATCCACAGATCTTACAATCTTAAAACCAAAATGGTTCCTAAAGCTCAGGCTTAACCTACTCATACCTAAGATTCTTCCCCAGAATCCTACCTCAGGCCTTAGCCCTACCTCAGCCTTTTTAACTACGCTTACAACTAAGACTTACCACAAGTCCTACACATCATACTATCAGCCCTACCTAAGCCTTTATAATTTCAGGCTTACAAATCAGATCTAATAATAGATCTTATGAGAAATTGAATGTATTAAGAAATAGAAACATTTACTATCTAGATTTCTCTGTTGGTGTACCCTTCTTAATAAGTTCTTGAATAAACTGACCCTTCTGATCCAACCTGACTTAGCTTTTCAAAGATTCTTGATAGAACCAAAATAAGGTGGATCTTCTCTTGTTGTTGAAGTTTATCTTCAGTCAGCTTCTTCCTTAAATTCAGATTAAAATCTGAATCTTACTTGCAGACAACTCTGGATCTGCCTTCGTAAGGATTTTCCCTATTCTTATTGAAGAAATTCTCTCGTTTTTCCTTTCTCTTAATCAATCATTATCTAGTTGTTACAGATCTGACTCTTATATAGAGATTTCTCCACGGTTACCGACTGATCCGGTTTATAATAAAATTCTGACAGTTCTGACAGAGGTGTCAGACTGGTTGGATATGATAGTTGTCAAGTCACCAGACATGTCAATAGATTCTTCAAAGTAATTCCAACTCAGCACAAATCACTCAGCAGACTGCTTCATATGTGTCGACACATATATGCTAATTGTCGACACAAGTCATCATGGTGTCGACACAATACTCCAAGAGTCGACACATCAACTTCTTATCTTGACATATCTGTTGCAGATAGATGGCATAGAGTGTTTGTCAAACGGCATTGAGTGTTTGTCGACACAAGTCCTGTGTGTTGACACAACTGCTTCAAGTGTAGACACAGCTGTTGCTAGAAGATGGCGTTGAGTGTGTGTCGACAACGTTGTGTATGTCCAAAAGGCGTTGAGTGTGTGTCGACACAATTGCTTCTGGTGTCGACATAGCTTTTTGAGTGTTGATGTGTCGACACAACTGCTTCTGGTGTCGACATAGCTTTAGCTTTAAATGTCGACACAACTTATGCTTCTGGTGTCGACACAATTCTGGGTGTCAATACAGGTCCTTCTTTTGGTGTCGACTTAGTTTTGAGTGTCAACACAACTTCTTCATAAGTGTTGACGCAACTTCTGGGTGTCGATACAAGTCCTTCATAAGGGTCGTCACAGTCGCCTGGGTGTCGATACATCTTCTTCACAAGTGTCGACACTTGTACTTAGTAAATTTCTTTAAATTCTTAAACCTGCACAATGTAACTCAAACATCTATCAAATACAAATTGATGCATAACATTGACTAAGATGAGACTTCTTCAAATCTTATAAATATTTTTCAAAGTACACAACACATAGAAACTGCATACCTCCTTGCTTCTTTTCTTTGAAGCGGGACCAGACTCTCGAGATTTCTTACCATCATCATACTTCCTCTTGTCCTTACTCAATTACATGCATCTATTCTTGGCATTATCGATAGCTTCAACCTTAAGAGTAGCTTCAACTGCCTCAGCATAGTTCTCTAATCCATAAGCACTAGCTAGCTACAAGATGTCACTCCTAAGACCACCCAAAAATCGCTTAACTATACTAGCTTTAGAAGTAAGCAAATCCGTGGCAAACTGGCTGAACTTGCTCAATTCTACCTCATACTCACTGACCATGAGTTGTCTCTGTTTCAAATGCAGGATGTTCTTCATCAAATGGTCCTGTTCAACCGACGGCCAAAACTTCCAATATAGTAACTCCTTCAAAGACTCTCATGAGAATCCATTCATGAGGTTCTCCTTCTTTCTCAACCACCAGCTCTTTATAGAGCCTATAAGAAGATAAGCGATAACCATCACTCTCTGGTCTGCAAAAATCACTGAGTACAAAAACATCTCCTCTATTGCGATAATCCAATCGTCCAATGCATTGAAATTGTCTCTAACGTCATAGGTAGGAGGTCCTAATCAATGGAAATGCAAAATAAAATTCATCTCTAGTGGAAGCTTAACAAGAGGCACCAAAGGAGTGGGGGGAATGTGAATAGCTTGACGCATGATAGGGTCTTGCACTCTCGGTTGTTGTCCAGAAATTACAGTCTACAGCCCCTAGATCTTCGATTACATCTCAACCACTTACATAGATAGAGCCTCATTTCTCTATCGCAGTCCCTCAATAACAACCTCACTATGTGCACCAGATGACTCACCCTTAGACTAGGGAGTCGATCTCATCGCAACACACTTAGGAGACATCCTAATAATACAACAAACAACCATTCAAAACCTATCTTAACTGCTAGAACTACACAAATTAGTTCAGACCATACATGTTTAGATACTTGCTGATACTACTAACTTGTTATGGGATTTTCATAATGATGTCATTCTTAAACATAGGATAATGTACCGTCATCCTATTTACTCACGTAAATAAACCATGAATGCATCAATTCTTATTCTTTTGCTTTGAAACCACGTGTGTACATATACAATCACGTAGATCTTTAGCTTGGCATGTATGCTAATGCTATTTTATGTCATGCATATTGTGTTATGCAATCAAATAAAGACCTTAATGCTTGTTATAAGCGGCGTATACATGAAATATTATGCATCCCATACTAAATAATATCGCCTTCAATGAAAAGAAAAATCTAATGTGCTTTCATATGAAGATTGTTATGAATCAAATACTACATAACAGTCACATGTTGCGTCCTATGAGGATCCATATACAAACACATATTATGCATCCCATACAACATAATATTCCTCGTATACTTCTTATCATGCTTTTGAGTATCGTTTTCGTGATTCAACTAAGACAAACTAATGACACATCGGTGTGTGTATGAAATGGAACAAGATAATCTAAAACTAACTGGAGATAGTCGTTAGAACAATCGTCAAATAACCTATCCCTCTAATACCAACTATCACGACCCATATTTTCTCTATATTTAATTAATATATTAGAGTAAGAGAAAGCATGTATTATGATGCCACGCCATGCAAGGGATAACTACAGGCGCTCAGGCAAGAACCCACTCTAACACTTTATATAAAATCCTCACGTTTATTATAAAGAAAACTATACTGTAAGTTAAGTTTAAATGGTCGTATCCCTCGGCTCAATGGATTAACTAGTCCACAATTATAAACATGAACATACGCTGCGAAAAATACTTTGTTTATATTGATTAACATCCTACATGAGCATAAACATCCTAATAGAACAACTTGTGGTTAGTATACCCCTAGGTTTATTATTGTATGGAAATAGCTTTTAAATTAGTTAAAATATAGTGAAATTGTTATAAAGCAAAGTTATGCATGAGATAGTATCTTTATACTTTTAAAATAACTAACATGCAAACCTAGCATAAAACCTTCCCAGAGAGCAAGTAAAACCAACCAGTCATCAAGAAAATACTAAGCAGCTAGTTGGTATCTTAATAACATACAAACTCTGGTTGGCATCAACATATTGAAACGAACCCATCAAAGGAAAAGCAAATATTTCTAAACAAAAAATAGAATAACAACACTACCTCACACTGGTGAGGAGATGACAACTATAATAATAAAAAAAACCAATAAGCACTAAACCTAGCCGCTCAATCGGCTACTGCTCCGAACCTGATGCATTTTAATGAAAAGAATACCTCAACAAGAATATACAAGTTATTATCAAAGATTAATATTAGCAATAATCCATAAAGGGACAAAAGGGGGGTTACCAACCCTAACATGAGAAAAAGCTGGCAAACCTCAGCTAAGAAGCCATAAGACAGAGATAAAAGGTGTTGGATCCCGAGTTGGATTTGTGCTAAGTTCACTAACTTAGGCTGAGTCTGACCCAACATTATATAGCCAGGGTCATGTTTAGTTATCCTAGAGTTTAGGCTAAGTCTTAATTAGTGCTACCTCCATGCACAAGCCAGCAGTGGACTTCAGGGACTCAGAATTAGCAGTTCTCAGAAGACAGTTATCAGTTCGAAAATCTTCGAACTCAGCTCGATGATCGTCGATATCAGATCGACTAACTCAGAGTTAATTCTCCGAGCTAAGCTCGCCTATATTCGAGCTCAAATTGACGTTTTGTTTTCTTCAGACAGATTCTCAGCTTGACGAACTCAGAGCGTAGAATTAGAATGTTTTTCTCAGCTAGCAGTTCGTAGAGCTCAAGTCGACGAACTTGAATTCTCTGGTCGATGATCTTGGATCTCATGTCGACGAATTCCGTTCATTGTTCGAAGTTTCCTGTTTTGTTCCAGAATGAGTTTTTCCTTCTTCTGTTCCTTATTTTCTCTATTTATTAGCAGTATTATTCTGAGTATTTAATTCAAATATTCTTCTGAATATAGCCATTATTGGTTGCATTAAATATGGTATTCTTCAGAATAAATATTTGCTTATTCTATCAAGAACAGTTGGGAAACTCAAAAATGCTATTATTCCAGCCGTTTTCAAATCTCTAGATCAGCCAGCATTTATGGAAAGAATTAAAAATTCAAAGGAGAATTTTTGGTAGTAAAATAAAAGAGATTCCCTCTTTTTTGAGACATACAGTTCGAGATACTAAGAGAGACATACATATAGAAAAACAAAAAAAATTGAGAAGCACTACCAGAGAACAATCTTCCAGATAGTCGACGCTTTCATTCTCTCTCAGAGCTTTTCATCCTCCGCCAACACTCTAGTTTGAAGAAGAACAAAACATAAAGATCAAGAGTCTTCTTCAACTTATGTTCCAGAAATCCACAGAAACATTCTATTCAACATCGCTCACTAGATTTCCTAGACCTTGGCAGATCAAGCAGAAGATCTACTCACCCTTAAGCAAAGCTCATTCTTCCTAAAGCATTCAACTTCTAAGAAGGAGCTTTGACAACACAAGAATCCACATAGTCTTCTAACGTTGTATTTAGAAAAGAGAAGAATTCCATCAAACTTTTTCAACCCCATTGTACATGGTTTTAACTCCCTTAAAAAGTTAGTTTGGTTGACATGTCTCCCTCCAAAAGACTTGAAGTGTGTTTTTGGGCACCTGATCAAAAGCCTGAAGGGTTTCCTGATCTACCTGAATCAGATCTTGTGGTGGCATTCACCTGATCAAAACCTGCTAGTGGATTTCTACCAAGGGTGGTAGAAGAGTGGATGTACCCAAGTTTAGGGGAACCACTATAAACTTCTTGTGTCGCCTGGTTGCTCCTTTTCCGTTTGCTTTATTTTTGCTGTGCTTATGATTGCTAGAATATTTAGCCTAGTTTTCTTATTCTTAACTAATATATTGTATCATTTTATTTACTCTGATATAAACTTTAAAAAGAGCCAAATATTTAATACTCTATTCACCCCCCCCCCTCTAGAGTAATCAAATCTAACCCCTCCTTTTAATTGGTATCAGAGGGTGTGTTTGTTTGGTTTTACAAGTTAATACTTGAACCAAGATCCAATTAGATTAGATTTTCCTCTTCCCAACTATTCTTTAACACAATGGCACAAAACAAGGATTATGTAAGCACCAGACCTCCAGTATGCAACATAAATAGATTTGCCTTCTAGAAGGCAAGAATTAAGTTGTATATGAACTCTATTGATGAGGATATATTTAATTCTATCTTGACAGGACCTCCTACTATAGTAACTGCTTCAACTTTAACCTCAAGCACTCATGCTGTTCCACCACCTGAGTGGACAGATGCCCAGAAGAAAGCCAAAATTGCAGATGCTAAATCCATGAACATATTGGCTCAAACTATGTCAGATGAAATTTTTCAAAAGGTGGCTGAATGCACCTCTACAAAAGCAATCTGGCATTCTCTCTACCAGATGGTTGCTTGCTTAGCAGATAAGAGAAAGGACAGAAGATCAACTCTCATCTCGCAATATGAGAACTTCAAGAAAGATGAAGCTTAATCTGTTGGTGACATGTACAAAAGACTAAGCTCTATCATCAATGAGTTGAAGACACTGGACAAAGACATCTCTTTCATAGAGGTGAATGACAAGATCCTAATGTGCTTCCCAAGCTCATGGGACACTAGGATCTGGCCAATCAAAGTGGCCAGAAGCTTGAATGAGATTTCAACTGAATCTCTCCTAGGAAAGCTCAAATCTTATGAGCAGATGATAAAATCCAGAGATGTTATTGAGAAATGAACTCCTCCTCTAGCAAGAAAAGAAAAAAACATAGCATTCAAAGCTTTTGATGAGACAAAAGATCCAACAATCAATAAAGAGCTGATGTGTCTCCTTGCCTAGTGATTCTATAAAATGGCAAGGAAGGACTTCATGAGAAAGTCATCCAGAAATGACAGCAAGTCTAGGTATGACAAAACTCCCACTAAAGAAGTAGTGTGTTTTGGATGCAGGAAACCAGGACACTTCATGTCTGAATGTCCTGAGAATCAAAATAAGGAGAGGAGAAGAGAAAAGGGCTAAAGAAGCAAGCATTACAGCAAGCCCTCTTCCAACAAGCATAAAAAGAAGGCAAAGGGATTTGTGGTTGTAACATGGAGTGACACAGAAGATGAATCCACATCTTCCAGCTCCATTGAAGAAGAAGAAGAGGCAAAGGCAAAGGAAATATGTCTCATGGCTATCAATGCCTCTTGCAGCCCTTCAGATGCTAAAAATGAATATGAAAATGAAGAAGTATCAGAATCAAAAGCAGATGAGGTACTTTAATCTTTTGATTATAGTTCTGATAATTTTAAAACTGAATTTAAAACAATGTGCTTAGATTTAATTAATTCTGAAAAAGGTAATTAAATAACTTAGAGAAAAATTAACTGAACAGAATAGCCTAATGCTAGAAAATGATATGTTTAATAATGAAATAACACTAGCTAATTAACAAATCATAAAACTAAAGATTGAATTATGTGAGGCCAGGCAACTTGAGGAATCTCACAATGGGAGAAGCCTTAAGCTGATGGACATTACAAGAACAGGCAACTTGAGGAATCGTGCATAGCCTTATGAAATAACACTAGCTAGATTTTCTTGGGTTTTGTTTCTGAGATCAAAGTTTGATAACTTTAAGATTCTTATAGATTTTCTCAAGAGCATACAGATTGTGTACTGTACTCTAGTTGCATTGATCAGAAGTGATTATGGTACTAAGTTTGAGACTCTTCTTATGCAAGAGTTTTGTAGGAAGGAAGGCATCAGACAATATTTCTCAGCTCCTAGAACACCTCAACAAAATGGGGTTGCTGAAAGGAAGAATAGAACACTGATTGACTCAGCAGACAAATTACTTGCAGATGCTTATTTTCCCTTATCCTTTTGGGAAGAGGCTGTAAGCACATCAAATTATGTACTGAATAGAAGTCTTATACACAAGCTTAAAAATAAGAGTCCTTATTAGCTACTTAAAGGGAAGAAACCTAAAGTAGATTACTTTAAAATTTTTGGTTGCTTATGTTATATTAACAATAACAATAAGAAATACATTAAAAAGTTTGAAGCCAAGTCTGAAATGGGAATTTTTCTTGGATATTCCCATGTAAGCAAGGCTTATAGGGTTTATAATAAATCCACCTTAAAAATTGAAGAATCTATTCATGTTTCTTTATATGAGACTAACATGTTTAACAAGGAGAAGAAAGCTTCTACCAGTAATTCTTTGCAGGTACATAACATATGTGAAAGGCTGAATATGTTGACCTTCACCAATGAGGCTGTTACTCACTCTCCTCCGCATGATGCTGAAGAAATTGATGATGAAGAAGATGACATTCATTTTTAACCAACAACAGCTAATCAAATTCCACCAGAGGAATTAACTCCCCAGGCTTTTGCTCAATAAACTCTACCAACTAAACTTGTCACACTTAGAGATCATCACATATCTCAAGTGATTGGAGACATATTAGGTGGTGATCGACAAGGCATCAACTCCACCAGGACATGATGCATTCCTGCTTCATATCAAAAATATAGCCCCAATCCATCAAAGATGCAGAGCAAGATCCACACTGGATTATTGTTATGCAAGAGGAGCTCAATCAGTTTGAGAGATGCAGAGTTTGGGACTTAGTTCCAAGACATAAAGACTACCCAGTCCTTGGAACTAAGTGGGTTTTTAGGAATAAGCTTGATGCCTATTGATCAATTATAAGGAATAAAGCAAGGCTTGTTGCTCAAGGCTATAGGCAATAGGAAGGCATTGATTATGATCAAACCTTTGCTATTGTTGCAAGGCTAGAAGAAATCAGGATCTTCCTTGCTAATACTGCTTTCAAGAAATTCAAAGTCTACCAGATGGATATTAAAATTGCTTTTTTGAATGGAGAACTAAAAGAAGAGGTTTATGTTGAACAAACTCTAGGTTTTTCCTCTTCATCTTATCCTTCTTATGTTTTTAAACTGCATAAAGCTCTCTATGGTCTAAAGCAAGCTCCAAGAGCTTAGTATGAAACCATTTCGAGCTTTCTTTTAGAGCATAATTTTTCTAGAGGCATGGTAGATAGGACATTCTTTTTCAAGCATCATAAGGATAAAATTCTTTTAGTATAAATATATGTAGATGACATTATATTTGGCTCTACAGATCCCAAACTATGCATAAGGTTTTCTAACCTTATTCATTCTAAGTTTGAGATGAGTAGAATGGGTGAGCTCTCCTACTTCCTTGGTCTCCAAGTGAATAAGACACCTGATGGAATTTTCTTATCCCAATCAATATATGCTAAGGAGCTGATCAAAAAGGTTTGTGATGGCTAATGTCTCAGCAAAGAAAACACCTATGGCTACAAATGTTGAAGTTGATTCTTATGAACAAGGAAAACATTTTTATCAGAAATTGTACAGGGCCATAGTTGGGTCTCCTCTATATATCAAAACAAGTAGGCCTGATATAATATTTGCTACTTGTCTTTGTGTTAGGTTACAGGTGAACCCTAAAGAATCTCACCATGTTTTATTAAAAAGAATTTTAAGATATATTAAGAGTTGCCTAAATCTAGGACTCTAGTATCCAACTGAATCAGAATTTGAGTTAACTAGATACTCCGATGGTGATTTTGCTGGATGTAGAGTGGATAGGAAAAGCACATCAGGAATATGCCAGTTCCTTGGTGCTAGACTTGTCTCCTGGTTTTGTAAAAAGCAGACATCTGTGTCTACATATACAGTAGAAGCTGAATATATAACAGCTGATAGTTGTTGTTCCCAGATGCTATGGATACAAAATCAACTCCTGGACTTTGGTTCCAACTTAAATAATTCAACTCTATTTTATGATAGTACCAGTGCTATATCTATAGCACAGAATCCAGTACATCATTGTAGAACCAAACATATAGATGTTAGATACCATTTACTTTGAGAGTGTTTGGAAAGGAAGAAAATTAATATTACCTTCATTCCCACTGATTTGCAAAGGGAACATATCTTTACAAAACCCTTGGATTAGAAGAAAAATCAATCCTTTTTGAATCAGCTAGGCATGATGAATGGTGACACTTTAATTTAATTCTCTATCTGTGGTTGAAGAATTTGCCAAATTTTGACGAACGGAGCTCGACGAACTAAGAGAAGTTCTTGAGATATTTCATCGACCTGAGATCGACGATCTCTTTGTGGAAGTTTTTTTTCGTCGACCTTAGATCGACGTTCTGACTTTAGAAAAAATTTCGTCGACCTGAGAACGACGAAAAGTTTTCCCCTTCTTATGGTTGAGATCGACGAACTCTTTTGACAATAAAATATTTCGTCGACCTCAGATTGAAGATTTTTTCTTATTTTGCAGGACGGAGTTTGTCGTTTCATATTCTAAAACCTTATAACTAGGTTTTTTCGACCTCCATCCAGCACTTTCAGTTCCCTTGACTTGATCTTTATGCTTTCTTATTGCAGACGACTTATGGCGATTCCGACAGGCGCACTTTCTGGAATGAAATTCGACTTGGGATTTGACATCGATTTCGATTCATTTTAATAATCAGACCAGATTTTTATCGATATTCTACAGTTATTTGAAGAACTCAATTTGAAGAACCTAATGACTACCAAAATGAGGATTGTTACAACTAAAATAAGAGAATTGGTTTATACTTCATCTACTCTAGATGCCTACACTATGGTTGGAACTATATCGGGTAACACTGTTCTTTTAACCCCAAATATTCTTACTGAGATTTTTTGACTAGTAAACGGGGAAGAAGATATCGAACTTGAATCTTCTGAATATGATGAAATGTTGACATTGATGGGTTATTGTGGAGACAACCCAAATAAATTACTGAAGAAGCACCTTTCTGCCGAATATAAGTTTCTCGTAGATGTAGTCAGTAAGGTATTGCTGGGCAAGCATACGGCCTATGATCATATTACCAGATAACAATTTTTAGTGATGTGTGTTGTGGTGAATAAGAAAGCCATTAATTTGGCTAAGATTTTGTTCAATCTTATTCGGAAGAATAACAACAAGAAAGAAGTTTGTTTTGGAAGGATTCTTGGAATCTTCCTTCTTGCCAAGACAACTAAATCCCAGGTCGCCCTGACCATATTGATCAATGCCTCTAAGAGGTTGACCTGCGCCTTGTTTGGTAGGTGGGAAGGGAGCATCCCAATGTCTTCCAGGGCTTCCTCCTCAAAAACTTCTATGAGTACTAGAGCAGTACCAGCCACTCCCCACCCAGCAGAGGACATATCAATTCCTCCTCCTCCCCTAATTCAAACACCTTCCACATCTATCCAACAAATCTCTATAGCTCCAGTACATTAACCTACACCTCCTCAGTCCCCCATTTTATCCCCAATGCAATAACAACAACATCAACAATAACTACTAGAACAACCTATATCTCCAGATTCTTCTACTCAACCTTTATCCCCCCTTCCATCTCATCTTGTAGACATACCTCCACTCCAAAATCTCACTTCACTACCTTCTTTCAATCTTATTTCCTCCCCAAGCAATTCTTTATCATTTTCAGATGAAAATATGATAGATTGTCATCCCTCATCATCTTCCATCATCAGTCCATCTATCTCTACCCAAACCCCACAAGAATTCTCAGAATTCTCTTCACCCTCAATCTCTTCCATCTTGGAATCCATCACACCTCTTCTGAAACTGCTGATAGCAGAGGCAATTTCACCTCTTGCTTCCTCTATCTCATCCCTTGTTGCTCAACTTACTATCTTCCTTATCTCATCTTCTTCTGTCAGGGGCCTGGCTCCAGTAACCACTATAACCAGGCATGGGGATATAGTTAGTGAAGAAGTTTCCCTAGAAGCTCCAGCAGCAGCAGCAGTTGAAAATTTTACAGCAATATTTTTAGATGTAGATATTGATATTCTTGATATAAAAATTATAGATACAGATCTTATTGATTTCTTGGAAACTGATATTGGAACTTCTGAAGAACCCTTGGAAATTCTTTATGGAGATTACTTCATTGCTCCAGATTTTGACCTGAAATCAGTTCTAAGTCATTTTGATCTTTTGTATAGAGACTGTCTTCCTTTTGTTTCTTTTCAATTACGTACAGATATTGTTTGTTATTCTGCCCCCATCAGTTTAGTGACCTTATAGCAGATTCACGAAAGTTTTGAAGCTCTTGAGACTTAACTTAATTATATGGTAGAGGCTGAGCTTATATAAGAGGCTGAGGATGAACTCTCAGAGCCCAGGGCTCCTTCTCCTCCCACTTTGTCTTCTCTTCATCTCCTTTACCTGACTTTGATTAAATCCTTGCTGAGGACATGGATCAGGAAACAGAAGTTCCTACTGAAGAAATTCATCCTCCAGTTATCCCTCCTCCAGCTGTAAAGGAAATTCCATAAGCTATTATTGCTGAGATTGATGCTATGTATGATAATCCTCAAGGATCTTCTGATTATGATCAAGATGATGACTCAAATTCTGATGACAGTAAAAAGAAAGTGTCTAAGAAAAGGAAAGCCCCACCTAAGGCTATTCCAAAGCCGAATCCTAACAATGACATTCCATACTACATACTCCAGAAAATTACTCCTTATAAAGGAATGCCACAATGGATGTCGTTTTCAAAGAATGAGTAAAAATGTATGAAGAAAAGGAGAAGGTACAGGTATCCTCCTAGATAATTAAGGAAACACCCTCCTCCTCCTCCTCTTCCCTCTTCAGGCTCCTCAGGCAATATCAGTCAGGGACCAGCTCTAGTGACCAAAACATATCATAGACAACCCAGACAAAGCAATCAACAATCATCTTCAATCAATCCACCTACAGATTATTCTAAGAATGTGCCTACTTAAAAACCAATGCAGGATTCTTATCCAAAGAGGCCAGAGTCTCCTTCTATCCATTTTTTTGATCCTAAATAGGAGCCCTCTGCCAAGATGGCCAGATTCCATGAACTTATAGGACTTTATCAAATCAAGAAAGCTAAAGCTAAAGTAAAAGACATATCTCAATATTCAACTATGTTAGCATACAGAAAAGAAGAATTTAAAAGGTATGCTAAGGCTAACAAATTTTTAAATGTTGATGATTATATGAAATTACACCCAGAAGCTGTTGTACCTAGAACTTCATCCCAAACTGTGATTGGAGCATCTGACATGTACATGTCAAAGAAAGAAGCTGCCAATCCTAATAAGGAAATTAAATTCAAGCTACCTTCTAAAAGATCAGATACAGATAACGCCAAGCAGAAGAAATGAGTTTACTTTCTGTTTTTTTGTAATTGTCTTTCGAACTCTATTCTATGTATATGTCATGAAGCACAATCTTGTAAATATCTGCTGAATATTTATTTCTATAAGATATATTTTCACCTGCTTTATGTTTGTTTGTTTTTTTGTTAGTGACCTCACCCAAATACGAGGAGATTGTTAGATCCCAAGTTGGATTTGGGCTAGGTTCACTAACTTAGGTTGAGTCTGACATAACATTATATAGCCAGGGTAATGTTTAAGTGTCCTAGAGTTTAGGCTAAGTCCTGATTAGTGCTACCTCCTCGGACAAGCCACCAGTGGTCTTCAGAGACTCAGAATTTGCAGTTCTCAGAAGACAGTGATCAGTTCGAAATTCTTTGAACTAAGCTCGACGATCGTCGATCTCAGATCAACGAACTCAGAGTTAATTCTCTGAGCTAAGCTTGACGAAATTCGAGCTCAGGTCGACGTTTTGTTTTCTTCAGACAGATTATCAGCTCGACGAACTCAGAGTGAGAAATACAACAAGAAAGACAATCAGAAAAAGAGAAAGAAATCGAGAAGCATGACATAAATAAATTCAGAACAAGCACTCGACGCTCTGAATGCTTTTTCATTCTCTGCCAACACTGTCATTTGAAGAAGAACAAAACATCAAAATTAAGAGTCTTCTTCAACTTCTGTTCTATAAATCCACAGAGACATTCTATTCAACATCAGTCACTGGATTTCCTTGACCTTAGCAGATCAAGCTGAAGACCTACTCACCCATAAGCAAAGCTCATTCTTCCTGAAGCATTCAACTTCTTAGAAGGAGCTTTACAACACAAGAATCCACATAGTCTTCTCAAGTTTTATTGAGAAAAGAGAAGACTTTAATCAAACATTTTCCACCCCATTGTACAGGGTTTTAACTCCCTTCAAAAGTTTGTTTTATTGACAAGTCACCTGATAAAAACATGCTAGTGGATTCCTACCAAGGTAGGTAGAAGTGTGGATGTACCCAAGTTCTGGGGAACCACTATAAACTTCGTGTGTCGTATGGTTGCTCCTTTTCATTTTGCTTTATTTTTGTCGTGCTTGTGATTGCTGGAATAGTAAGCCTAGTTTTCTTATTCTTAACTAATATATGGTATCATTATATTTTCTCTGATATAAACTTTAAAAAGAGCCAAAGTTTTAATACTCTATTCACTACCCCTCTATAGAGTAATCAGATCTAACCCATCCTTTCGAAAGGTTTACTTACAAAGTTCAAGGATAAGCAATTTGCACCCAGTACGATAAATATCCATGCTTTATATAAAGATAAATACATATAGGTAAGTGTATAAATATTCATAAAAATAGCAAACTCATCATAGAGTGAGCATAAACACTAGCAATGTTCGGAGAGTGAGTATAAACACAAGCAATGTCTAGCACCTACAATGGTGGTCTTCTCCTTCACACACCCATAGTAACAAAACTTCACAAGGTCCTAAGGAAAGGTGGTTGTATTTCTTGACCCACCCAAAACCAGGGAAATACTGGCTTCTGCAGTGGTGGTCTCCTCCTCCACACATGCAGTCAATAACCCACATCGAGTAAACCCATCAGGGAAAAAAATATAAGCTAGCCTTAGGTAGGTGGTCCTTTATCCACTACCAACCATAGGCCACACCTAAAACACCAATAAAGCCCCATCGAAAAAGAATCACGATTATTCCAAGGGCAAAAGGAAGACAAATCAGAGAAGAAATCACCCAAGGTCCAAACTCGACTATTCAGCACAATTCGACAAGAAAAGAAAGTCCACACTGTTTCGTTAGGTATACTCGACGAATACAGTAAACATTTGACGAATAATACTTAGTAAAACTAGCCAACTTAATGATACTTGACGATTCGGCTAACACGACCTTGATACTAGACAAATCAGTAATAATAACCTAAGTCCACAGAAAATTTGTCGAGTATACTCGAAAAATCTTGATTCACTTAACGCTATGAATGCCAAAGGAGTCTCACTCGATGCCTGGACTTTAACTCAACAAAGTTTACTTCACTCAATACGTTCACTCGATGCTCTCAATGCAACACCGACTATACTCGATGAATTCGTCAAGTTAACACGACACTTTTGACTTAATCTCATAGTCTACATAACTCTCTCAATACCATGGCCAACTCACTCAATGCTTCGATTACACTCAATGCCAAAGGTTAATACTCGGCGAATTCATTGAGATTACTCGACGAATCTGACTTCACTAAACTTCTAAGCTATTCGACGAATTAGACTTAATCCAAGATTATACAAGACGGATTTCAATCAGGCTAATACCACCATACTCGACGAATCGTCACACCTAAGCTAAAGATAATATTCAAAGAATTTGTCTAAACTTATACGATCATATATGACGAGATGTCCTTAGACTATTAGCTATATACTGGTTGAATCCTACTTAGACTAATAGTCATATATGACGAATCCTACCTTTACTTGACTGGGTAATTTTCCCTATATAGTATATCGAACTTGGCCGATCCCTACACTACTCTTAATTCTAAGGAGGGAAGAAGAAAATCAACTAGAAAATACATGAAAAACACTTGGTAAGGGAAAGAAATCACCACTTGCCTCAAACTCTAGAAATCCAACCATATAAGCGACTTTCTCAAGGATCTGACCGCAAAAACTACATGGCTTCACTTACAAAAACTTTTCAAGGAAAAGTGGGTCAAAACCGCATAACCTAACATCCAATAATTCAAGAAATGGGAAAAACTCACCGCACATACGTAGATCTTAGAGAGAGCAGTCTTAATCTACTCTGTGATGACATCTTCAAGCAGCAAAGCTCCTGCAATCGGCAACAAAAAGCCAAGAAATGTCCGCCATTTCTCACTTCCACAAAACAGTGTGACGGCATGGGAGGAAGATGATTAATAGGTTTTCCGTCACATTGAAGTACTATTTATACTGATAATATATTGTTATTATTATTATTATAACATCCAAAATTACCGATAACTCCAAAAAACTCGGATTTTTACGAAATTTGCACCATTCCTAATTATCGATGCTACGAATCCAACGCCGAAGTCAAAATAAAAATATGACAAACCAAACTTGGGTAAACACCCCCCGAAGTCAAAACACCAAATATCCTAAAAACGCTCCGCCGAGTTCCAAAACAAACCCTTCTCATGAGGGATATCTCTAAAACACACTAGAAATTAGACAAGCTAATATTCTAAGCCAAAATCGTAGATATCAAAAGAGCAAAAGCAACACTCCAGCAATGGTACCTATCAACTACGAGTCAACGTAATGCCCTGATGTCAAAAATACACCACTAACGGAATAAAAAGATAAACATCGGAAAATCAAGGGTGTTACAATATTCCACAAATAGTTAGTGGAGTTACATATTAAAACCGAAGTAGTAATGCATCCTAACTCAGAGTTGCATTTTATCGAAAGATTTTAAGTCATGTAGAACCCAATCACTAGGAATGTCCACTAATAATACAAAATGCATGATAATGAAATACATAAAATGATTTGGCCTTAAGGCCTTACAAAATATTCTCTTAACAAAATTATATTATATACATCGACATAAAGACTAGCCACACATGAAAATAGTAAAATACGGTTCGCTTGTCCTTCGAGAGTCGTCATTGCAATAGGTGGCAAAACAAGGCAACGGTCAAATCTAGCTGGAAAAATTATACCGACCTCACCCCTCACTTGGGATAGTAGTGCTCCTCCCCTTTAGGTAAACAAAATGTATATCCCATGGAATCAAAACATGCAATTCAAGCACTATTCACCACAAACATTAACTCATACGGCCACACATCCCATGAACTCAAGGCACGTTATCTCTTTGTACTAGATACCCAGTCCCACCAGCATCTTCACTCTTAGACAAATGGTACATGAATGATCTTTCACTCTCAAGGCCTCTCTACCTTACATACTATCCAAAAATTTAGATGGTGCACTGAAGGGTGTCTTCTTCACAATCAGTAAGGGACGAGTTCGAATAGGGTTTTCCCATGCTCATATCATTGGAATCACATAGACATGACGCAATTATAGCTTTACCTACGCCCATATCAGATAACCTACATTATTAATCAATTGTTTTCTCATGTGGCCAACTAGCCAGGCACTACAGGAATAATATCTTCTTTTTCGACACTCTTGATCCTAAAAACCTTGTCCCTCAATTTCAAATCAGCTCTTTGGGTGTTATTGGTTGCAGTAGCACTACCGCGATGCGATACTAACAGAGTCACAACATCGATCCTTCAGCTAGGCACAACAAGCCTTCATGATGTCTGATGCTATACACCCTATCCCTAAGACCTGGGCTTTACATACATCTCAATCAGCTCGCTGGATACTATTAGGAGCTACCGCCGACAGCAATATTACCGTGGCACGGTACTAACAGAACTCCGTTTCTACTATAATCAAGTGTTTTTTCATGGACCATACCTCCAGTACTTTCTGCAATAACATGTAACAACCTTTACTCTGTAATTTACACATTTATCTACAGAGTCTTCTCCGACATGCAAATCATTCATCAAAAATCGAGACCAATCACTCTTAATGGCTTCACATACCATGCCTATTTCATACATCGATTTTCGATTCTATATGCAAGTTTCATAACTGGGATATCAACGATCAACCCATTTGAAATCTCTCATTCTTCACCAATTTGAGAGGATTTCCATGTAGATGCCAAATAAGGACTTTAGGTGTCCATAAAGGAAGGGCGTTACCCTTGTAGATCGCTTAGAATCTATGAGCGAAGATTTTGTTCGGATGGAAATAATCGCATTGCCTTTCTCTTCATAGAACTAGACTCAGATCACAACTCCAACCATAAGATCTCTTTCAACAACTCTCCAAAGATCATCTTCTAGCCCTCTTCCTCCTTTCTTCTTTTCTTCCAAGGTTTAAAGAGAGGTTTGGAGAGAGAGAGTGAGAGAAAGAGAAATTAGTTTCTTTCCTCACTCCTCTGATTAAGTAGACATAGGATTAAACCCCATCCATAAGAACATGTTTTAAAAAGCAATATAGAGCAACAATTTGAGCCACAATACTTAAAAAATGTTATCGTCGGTAGATAAGAACTACCTTTGTGCGATAGCTCCAGTGATGGTCGCTTGACCAAATCAACGTCGCTCAATGGTCTCTTTGCCGCCTGCCAACACATGGACGATTACCACATGGCATGCTATCTCTTGACAATAGTAAGCTAACTCTAGTGATAGCTCCAAAGACAATATTTTTGTTATTTTCCTTTCAGGAAACCTGGGGTATTATATTCAATACTCAGAACTCTTCATCATCAACTTTTTTTTTGTCCCTGAGAGTAACTCAGTGCTTGGGAATGTATTTAAGAGGAGGATGAGTTCAATTTAGTTTACTTCATTTTTAAATCATTCTCCTTGTTTTGTGTTTCTCATATTTTTCCCATTCAACTAAATTATAATACCTTGAGATGTTGATTTCATGTTTCCCAAAATTTTCTTAGGTATATAGGATGATGTTTTTTGATATGGGGCACCATTCTTCATAACCTGTCATGTTCTGTATTTCAATTCTCCTAATTTTTCTTGCCATCATAATTTCTTCTTAGATCTGAACAACATTTCATTTCTAGATGAAGATGTCTCTCATTGTTTAGCTGGAAGGGAATGTTCATAATCATCCCAAGGCTCTTTATAGTTTTTTGGATGTATATAATCATACTTATCTAGTAGTTTAGATTGTGGAACAATTGGCTGAGGAGATTACTATATTGGTTCCTTATTTAGTACTTCCCTAATTATATTGGGAACCATATAGCTTACTGGACAGAATGGTGAGTTATTGACCCTTCCTTGTTTCTGATTTCTTCAAATGTGGATGATCATATTTCTGCTTGAGATTCACCTATATTGTCATCCAATATATTAACTCCGACAACCTTGGTGTTCTTAGTTTCGAGGAAGATTACCATCTAGAAAATGATTGTTGGAGTCAATCATTACCAACACAACCATTTTATAATCAACCATGTTGTTGGAAGTTACATGGAAGGCTTGGTGAAATTTTTCTCTAGTAGCCTATTAATTATCTCCAAGTTCTTGAATTCCCTAGTATGTCAGAACTTTTTTATGGGCAGTGAAGCCTACTGCAGCTGTAGGCTTCATGAAGAAATGTAGTTTATAAGAATATAGATGGCATATCTCTTCCTGCACAGATGTGATCTTTCATTCAATTCACTGCTTACTCCTTGAACTGTTCTCTGCATAAAATCTTCATGTTTTCTTCTTTACCTATCTAGCATTCCTTGTATCTCAGCCATGAAAGAACCTGAGGCTTCTATAGTGGTTGGAGGTGATGGGAATTTCTAACTTCTTCAACTATTTTGTGAGAAGGTCTTGTGCGAGGCTCATAATCCATATTCATGCAGTTAGGAGTTGATTTTCGAGAGATGATCTTTTAGGTATCAGGCTCTTGCAACACACTTTTTCCTTTCCACAGTACAAGCCCAATACCTATAGGGATGATTTCTTTTAACTCTTCTTGAATAGGAGAGAGTGTGGGTATGTTTATACTAATTTGATGATCACCTGATCCACTCTTTCCATATCAAAATTTATTTGGGCAAAGTCTTGAAGATAGGACTCCCCCGCAATCTCTTTTATTATTACACTTCCACTTTCATCCAACTCTTCAGTGTTTTGGGGAGTGTCTTGCTGGACCAACACCCCCTCAAATGTTACTGTATTTTGAATAATAAGTTTCGGGTGACCTTCTCCTTCCACAATTTATGTACGAAGTAGACATTTCTTATTGAACTTCATCCAACACTTCTGTTAGGGTGTTTTGTGGAGCAAGTTTCAGATGAACTTCTCCCTGAGCTACCACTTTATTGGCTTTGCCAGGAAGATCCTGTTGAACTTCTCCTACATCCATTACTTCTTGCTATGTCATACACCTAGACTCTCCCATTTAGGATGTGCTTTCTAATTCCTCAAGGACCATATTTTTTTATAAGAATTAGTGAGATTCTCCTATATGCTCCCCCTAAAAATTAATAGGGGAGGGAATTAGATTTGGAATATGTACCATCTCCTTCTTTTGTCTCCTCTTTTTTTCGACCTCTTTCTATGAGGGATAGTAACACCTTTCACATTCTTCTCATCTTGAGGTTTCTTAGAACATTCTACTCCCTTTTCGATTTATCGAAGGTCTTTTAACACGTCTCAATAGTCTAGTGATCCATATTCTTTAGATAGAGTACTGTTACCTTAGGTGTCTTATTCAGTTTATCACCTAGTATTTTGGAGAGGTATAATGAGACATTCCTCCGCATGTTGGGATAATTAAAGCATCACTTCAACTTTCTGAGAATAAGTTGGATCCAATTATTCCTTATAGTAAGTATTACTGTAGTCATTTTGTTGAACATTTCCTTAAAAATAATGTTTTGTGAACCGGGCTTGCATAGTAGAGACCGACTTATTTTGTCAGCTAACAATTTTCCTGAGGAGTTCATGTTACTCATTTCCAAGGATCAATATTCCCCTCTAAAGTAGTTGCACCACTATAGGCCTTCTTCATGGCATGCCCTAGAGATTTCCTCTTTATCTTCTGCTTCCGTAAGAGTAGGAAGTTCAAGTAGCCAACTCAGGCTTTTAGTAGTGACTCACAGTTTATACTTCAGAACATGGGTTTTTATGTTTGACCCTAAACCACTTATTTCTCCATTCTCAAAGAATTCTTCTACGATCGTTTGCATAATTCAAGTGGGTTGCAAATGGATTTCCTCTAATCCCACCACACTGAGAAGAAAGATGATATTATGATGTCTTTAGGGAAATTCTGGCACCTAACCCTTATAACTTCACTTTCAGTATTGATCTTTCAGGATGAACTTGCCTTAGAGGATATTAATGATGCTGAAGATTTGGAGGAGTGAGAGCTTCTGAGTCAAACGGGAGCAAGATGCTGTAATATGCGTTCTATATCCATGAGATTTGAAAATATCAAATCTCAAGATGTAATTGATAATTATACTTTTGGGTATAGTGTGTAGGGCTATACGTGTGAAAATTTTCAGGATTAGAATTTTTTTCACTATTATAGGAGAAAGCTACTATCATTGGTGAAATCCTGGATGTGGGAACATTAATTATACATGGGATGGTGGAACACATAGGTTTCTAAAAGTGGAAGTCCTAAATTAGGATATCGCCCGACGATAACGACAATCACCCGGCAATAACGGCGGTAAATATGGAAATGTATCTCCTTTCCAATCTTGATGTATGACAGCTGGCGGTGGAGGTATAAAATTTGGATATTGTCGCGCAATAACCACTTGATAACTTCTTATATGAAGTTATCTATGTCCATTTTATTCAGCAAAAATAGTGAAAAGATGTTTTATTGAGTATAAAAAGATGATAAAATTCATATTTAACTTATGTTTGAGTAATTTGACCATATTCCAATGTTTTCTTATTAGAATCGCCATAAAACAAAAATTTGGAGAAGGAATGCTGATGTAGTTTTCTGTGCTGGGAAAGTTATTATAACAACTTTTCAAGTTGTTATAACAACTTTCGAAATTTCAAAATTCGAATTTTCAAAACCTGTATTGGTTTCAAAAGTGAAAGGAGGCATCCTTTCAGATGGAGGCACAAAATTAAAGGACGAAATTGGCTGAAAAAAGGGGGATAATTAATTCTTGGAGAAGAGATAAAAAAAAAGGAGATTTCTTGGAGAAGAAGAACAAGGGCAAAAACCGGATTTTGGAGAAAGGTTGCTTGTACGCGAATTGGAGAGCATTTTCCTACAATATTTTGCATTCTTATAATCATGTGCTGTAAGATCTTTTCTATTTTTTTTGGTGTTTATTCCCTTCCATTATGAACTAATTTCAAAAGTCTTGTATGTTGTAAGTACTTAGACTCATTTTTATGATTTTATTTCAATTAATCTTTCATGTTAGTTGATGACATATCTTTATTGAGATTATGTATTTCATTTGTGGAATTTTTGAGTAAGTGTTCTGATGAGTCCCTATTTTATATCTTATTTTGGACTCATCTAGGCCTTTTTCATCAGCTTTGCACTATCTTTTAGCGCCATTAGTACTCTTTTTGGTTAGCTACGACATTCCACGCCATGTGCACCTTTTTAGCCCATCTCTGTGCTGTGTGCATTTTCATTCTTGTCATGATTATTATTGTTTGCTGTGGCTACCGCGATCGATGTCCCGTGCAGTTTTCCTGCAGGTTCTGGGATCATTTGGGCGTCCGGGATAGGCATTTCACTATTTTTGGCAAAGGAGTCAGTGGTCGTGCGTTTTTACCCACGCACGACCATCGACCTCCTAGCGCACGATCTCCGATTGTGCACAGCCCGGACTCATTTCTGAAATCCCTGTCCTGAACCTTCCGCACGATCACTTGCCATACCGCGCACGACCACTGTTCGTGCGGCGTTGATCGTGCACAGTCATATCCCATTTTACAAATGTTCTGTCTGGCCATCCGCACGATCATCAGCATTGCCTCGCACGATCACTGATCGTGCACTGCTGATCGTGCGTGACCATTTATTTTCTGATGCAGGTCTACAGGTTGCTCGCGCACGGGCGCTGACCTTGGTCGCGCATGACCACTGGTCGTGCGCCAGTGGTCATGCGCCCTATTTATTCTGCAAGCTATAAAAAGCGCTGTTCCGCAAATTAGGGCAATTAGATTATTACGGAGGCTCCGCCAGTCCGTCATTTCGCCCTCCAGCATCTCCCATCGCCACCACCTTCATCCCCACCATAGGGAGGACCTTCTCCGGCAATTCCAAAGCATTCCGCCTCCTCCGATGACCCTCCCGGCCATTGAAGCATCCATCTCCGAGCTCTCCACCAAGGAAGAAGACGAAGCATACCTAGAGAACGGGATTACAGGCCCTCGAGGTGACAGCTCGGTGGTACCGGAAGCCCTCCTCGGACTGCGCTTGGAAGCGGATTGACAACCCGCACCTCCGGCCAACAACCGCGGTGGATCTTCAATCTCGCGATTTTGCATTTTCTCTCTCTTCTTGTTGTATGGATTGTGTATGCATGTAATGAACATAAATTTCTGAAGTTAAATTGGATCTTTTGTGCTTCTTCATGCTTGTGAGAATTATCATTTGATGCGCCTCGCTCCATCTCACTCCACTCCACACATTCGTTGCACTCAATTTCACTCCGTGCTAATCACCTCACTCGCTAGACTTCCGTCCATTCGCCAACCGAAGTACGGCATCGCGGCCGCTACATCCATCTCGCCTTGAGAAACGGTGATTGTGACCCGCATAGTTTACATTAGTGTAATTGGTCATAAGACCACCAACCAAAGCCCCCTTCTTTTTACTTATTTCAATTAACTCTCATAACAATAGTTTTGGAGTCTAAATCGTTCGACGCCAATTGCATTCCTCAAGAGACCGACATCCGGGGATTTATTCCCAACTTTATTACTTGTGCGACCAGTACGCTTGCCGTATTTTACGCGCATCAAGTTTTTGGCACCGTTGCCGGGGAATGCAACTGTGGAACGACTGAGGATTTCTGAAAATATTGGTATTCGAGTTAATTTGTTTTGCTCTGTTTCATTTCTTTTCTCTTCTGTTGTAGTTCATTGTCGGAATTGTAAGTTTTGCGCGATGAATCTTTGCAAAGTAGTTGCTTCCATTTGACTTTGATATTTCCACAATGTGGGCTAATTTTTATATTCGTTGCCCTCATTGCGGAGATATCTCGCATGCAAGTGATCGATGTCCCCAGAAGTATAGTTCCCAGGAAATTCACGACTCTACATTTCGTAGACATAAGCCGGTCATCCACCGACCAGCGGAGCCATTACCGCATTACTTTTTCTCGGCTTCAACAAATGCTTCACCGCGGAAGCCAGCTAAGCAGTGCATCTTTTGTCGAAGCTGGGATCATGCATTGAAGAACTGCACTGCTTATTTAGCTGAATTGGAAGTGGATAATGAGCCGGACTTCCGGATTATTCCCACTTCCACCGTGAGCAGCACCCCTTCAGCCTCGGGATATGCATCGATGCCATCTCCATGTTTTGGAGAAAGCACTTCCGGTACATGCCCCGATGCTTGTGTTGATCCCCATCCCGGCATGGATACGTATACTTCTGATGAACATGCATCACCTAGCATCGAGTCCGGTTGCGAAGAGACAGTTCTTGACTTCCCGTTGAGTTATGTACCTCCGCCTTCCGCTTTGCATAGTATTCCTTCTTTTTCTGATGTTTCTGTTGAGGCTGATTCGCAGGTGGAAACTAGCACTCTCAGCTTTCTGTTAGATCCGGTCGAGGAGGACATTTCCGTGGTTGAGGTTGCTACCTTCACCTCATGTGAGGATGTCCAATGCGCGGACGAAATGGATGCTGCACTAGGAACTTCTTGCACCATCCTGGACAGTGGTGTTCAGATTTCTGCAATTCCACTAACGGGAGATGATTCTGGGATCATTTCCAAGATTAAGGATTGTTTATGTTATTCTTCTGATTTATTTCTTGACCCCGTTCTTGTTTCCACTTCCCTGCAGGATTCCATCTTGGAACCGGTTCAACCAGTGCAAGGGCTTGTAATGCGGCCTATGTCTGCTAGCAACCAGATGCAGGTGGAGTTTGAAATGATGAACTTCACAAGTTATGTCTTGCCCATGCCTAACACTCATGGCAGGTATACTTATACAGGTAGTGGGGCATTTGTTCTGTCTCCATACCGGTACCCGCTACCAACACGCGAGCAAGAACAATTGCCTGGGCATTTCCATTTCCATACGCCAATCAGTTAAGCAATGTCGAGAATTTGAATAAGTCCTGTTGGGAGATAGAAAACCCAATAGTTATCTAGGTAGCGTATTCTTTTCTTTTCTTTTAGAATTTTTGGGCAATTTTCTTCCACTTTTCTCATCTCATCTTATATATTCTTGCCTTTTAGTCTAAAAATGCTTGCGGTAGCTTTGCCTCATTTCTGTATCTCCCTAGCGCACCCTCAGCGTTATCCGAGCGATCTTGGTACATAAATTGTGTGCCTGTAATTTTTAAGTATCGCGTACGATCAGTGATCGTGCGCGCTATTTATTTTCGCATGATCACTGATCGTGCGGTCGGCCCAGTTTTTATAAAAAGACCCCTCGGGATGTGCCGGGCGTGCGCCCTAATTCCCCGCTCCCGAGCTTTCGTCGTGCGTCGTTCTCCCGAGCTTCCGTCCCCCCTCTTCTTCTCCGGCAAATCTCCGGGAGATTTCTTCCCTCCTCGCTCCACCGGATCTTCCTCTTGCAATGGCTTCTACTTCTAACCGCAGGGCTGTCAACGCCTACAAGCGCTCCACTCCGGCTCAAGTGCTGCATAGGATGGCGGCATTTCAGAAGGACACCCACCAGCGCCGGTTTACTGATTTGAAGAACAAACCCTTCCTCCCTCAGCGTCTTGTGGACTGGGAGGAGTTAAGGTCCATTGGCGACGGCGGTGTTCTTGCGGATTCTATCCTCCACCTCTACTCATTTGACAAGTGGAGCCATGTTTTCGAGTGCCGCGAACCCGGATTCAAAGCGCTCACTTTGGAGTTCCTCTCCACGTTTGAGTGGGAATACGACACTCGCGGCTATCGCCCTGTTGAATGCTCCTTCCGGATTCGAGGACGGGTCATTTCCATGACCATCCATGAGCTTGGCGTCCGAGCCGGATTCTACTCAGATGCCTCGGAACCACAAGGTTTAGGCTCCGGCTTCCCTGAAGGGTCCTCCCATGGGTCTGCTTGGCGCGAAATTACCGGTTCCGACGAGGAGTATGTGGCTCGGAAGGCCAAGTCGACCAAGATCATTTCCCCTGCCTTGCGGTATCTTCAGCATCTTCTTAGCCACTCACTCACGGCGCGGTCACTTAGTCAGAATGTGGTTGGGTGGCAGGATTTAGTTTCACTTTATAGCATGCTCCGTCGGGAACCCATCCACCATGGTTATATGCTGCCGACATTCTTCCATCATGAGGCTACTTATCGCCTCGCCGGCGCGATCGGTGGTGCTTACTACATCACTCGCATCGCCAAGAATTTGGGAGTTTGGGATAGTTTGCCGCCAATGGAGCAGGTTACCACCCCTTCTGTCATCACCCGAGCCAACATGGTCAGTTTTCATCTGCTGCATGTTATTGGGAGGCAAACCAATCGCCGATTCGAGATTGTTATGCCAGGTGACGCCCGAGGAGCTTTGTAGGAGGACGAGGACGAAGTTGCTCCAGAATCTTCCGCCATGGGTAGGCGGAGAGCTGCTGGAGGCACTCAGCCACGTCGTTCTCGGCCACCATCTGCTGAGCCGGAGAGGCAGCCCGACCCTCATTTCAGTGCTGCGCAGGGTTAGAACATTCCATTTCTGAATGAGCGCCTTGCGTACATCGAGGCTTCCCAGTTGTGGGTGCAAAACTTGGTATATCAGCAGGCATTGCGTGGTGGCCTGAGCATCCCTCCGCCGCTAGTTCGTTCCGCTCCCGCTCCCCGCCCGCCGCCCGTTGAGATCGACAGCAGCGATGAGGAATGAGTGCGATTCCTCCACCCCACAGCTACCTCTGCATTTGTGTCTTCAGAATCTGTGTTTCTTGTTTGTCCATTTTATTTTATTTTATTTTTTGTCGTTATTTATCTATTTTGCTGCAATAACATTATATACAACTGCTAATACAGGTATTTGGTCCACATTAAGGACGGTAAACAAAAGGGCTATTCGGGAGACAACCCAAGCTTGGACCTTTTGGTCCCCTCGTTTATGCTTTTTATTTTTATGTTTTCTATTTTTTTGTACTTTCTATTATTCGGCCTAATTCGCAGGTTAAGCTATTCTTTTGTGCGAAGTAGCAACTCCCGCGAATCATCACGCAATCTTCTGGTATGCTCCCTCTTTGGAGCATAGGTACTCTCTCTCGCTTCAGATTTCATTCCTTTGTTGAATGTCTATTTTACTTACTTACGTTTTCATTCAAGTCTGGGGGGAAGAGCCGCCTGTGCACTCCACGAGCACATTTAATTTCGCATGCCAGTAGTTTTTTCTCTTTTTTGCTTCATTGTTTATGACTCCTGCTGCACACACGTTGGCACCCACATAAGCGCGCACTTGACCACGCGTGCGGCTCGAGTTGATGTATTATTTTGTGTAAACTTTAAGATGGTGGTGCTGACGTAGGATTTTGATTTAGAGTAGTTCGAAACTCGTGCAGTGCTCCTAATCGAGTGCTCGCGTTGTGTAGAAATTGTATAGATTTAGTTTTTCTTTATGCTTGCAATTTATATTTTTTCTGCACTCGTAAATACTGTCTGTCCTACTCAAATCTATGAATCCGGAGTAATCACTCGGTAGTGTAGGAATGTGTGTAGGCGTCGCTAGCTTTGTATTGCTCGAGTCGGGAGGACGGATCACTTTTCTCGGTGACTAAGAACTTGCCCCAGGCTACTTTCGAAGCAATGATGCACGGTTAGTCGAGCGTGAGCGTGACGTAGGCCATCACTTCGGCCCGGTTGAGCCTTGCACCCGTCCTAACATAGCCCTCGCTAGCCCCGTTGAGCCTACCTTCCTTTTGTTTCAGCTCCACACTCAATTCACCAATGCCTCAAGCCAATCCTAGTCACACACCCGTGTCGAGCTCTAGTTCCAAGCATTTTCTCGTTGGGTTGTTGATGTGGGAGGTGGTTTTGTGAATATTGTGGATTTGCCATCTTGTCATATTTGCTGAAATTCAAGAATTTGAAAAAGAAGAAAAAACAAAATTTATAAAAGCAAAATTGTGAAAAAGAAAAGAAAAAGCGAAAATAAAAAGTATAAATGAAAATCTGTTTTTGAGAATCTGTTTTGGGGTAGGCGGTGCACACACCCATGTTGTAAAAACCAGGTCTGGGGGTGTGGTGCACTCACATTCATTTTGCTAGTGGGAAATCTTTATTTGTGCGAGCTCCGTTGGGTTGTGCGTAGCCTTCGTTTTCAGCTTTTTCATCCATACCTACGTCTACACCCAAGCCCCAACTCTTCACCTAAAGTCCTACGGATTTATGCTCGAGTCGAACTAGCATCGTGGAGAAAGTGTGAACGGGCAAGCATATGGTCCCCGACATTTGTGGATTCCTTTGGAGGTGATCAAGAGCCCCGATCTTTGGCAATGCTCTGCCATCCGACTTGCCTATTTTCTTCCTACACATGACCGCGCGATTCTCCGGAAATTCAATCTTTGAGTAGTGACAGTATTTATTTACGTTTATCGAAAATTATAAATTGCTTAGCATGATTAAAAACTCCTTCTATTATATTTTCTATGCACTTGTGTTTCTCGATTTCTCGTCCTACTGTATTTTGAAATTACTACGTCAGCTAGCCATTTTTGAGTCGACAAGGTGATTATTTGCCCGGGACTTGCAAATGGTTAAGTCTGGGGGTGTGATGAGTCCCTATTTTATATCTTATTTTGGACTCATCTAGGACTTTTTCGTCAGCTTTGCACTATCTTTTAGCGCCATTAGTACTCTTTTTGGTTAGCTACGGCATTCCACGCCATGTGCACCTTTTTAGCCCATCTCTGTGCTGTGTGCATTTTCATTCTTGTCATGATTATTATTGTTTGCTGTGGCTGCCACGATCGATGTCCCGTACAGTTTTCCTGTAGGTTCTGGGATCATGTGGGCGTCCGGGATAGGCATTTCACTGTTTTTGGCAAAGGATTCAGTGGTCGTGCGTTTTTACCCACGCACGACCATCGACCTCCTGGCGCACGATCACCGATCGTGCGCAGCCCGGACTCATTTCTGAAATCCCTATCTTGAACCTTCCGCACGATCACTTGCCATACCGCGCACGACCACTGTTCGTGCGGCGTTGATCGTGCGCAGTCATATCCCATTTTACAAAAGTTCTGTCTGGCCATCCGCACGATCATCAGCATTGCCTCGCACGATCACTAATCGTGCGCTGCTGATCGTGCGCGACCATTTATTTTCTGATGCAGGTCTACAGGTTGCTCGCGCACGGGCGCTGACCTTGGTCGCGCACGACTACTGGTCATGCGCTAGTGGTCGTGCGCCCTATTTATTCTGTAAGCTATAAAAAGCGCTGTTCCGCGAATTAGGGCAATCAGATTACTACTGAGCCTCCGCCAGTCCGCCGTTTCGCCCTCCAGCATCTCCCTTCGCCTCCACCTTCATCCCCACCATCGGGAGGACCTTCTGCGGTGATTCCAAAGCATTCCGCCTCCTCCGGTGACCCTCCCGGCCATTGAAGCATCCTTCTCCGAGCTCTCCACCAAGGAAGAAGACGAAGCATACCTAGAGAACGGGATTACAGGCCCTCGAGGTGACAGCTCGGTGGTACCGGAAGCCCTCCTCGGACTGCGCTTGGAAGCGGATTGACAACCCGCACCTCCGGCCAACAACCGCGGTGGATCTTCAATCTCGCGGTTTTGCATTTTCTCTCTCTTCTTGTTGTATGGATTGTGTATGCATGTAATGAACATAAATTTCTGATGTTAAATTGGATCTTTTGTGCTTCTTCATGCTTGTGAGAATTATCATTTGATGCGCCTCGCTTCATCTCACTCCACTCCACACATTCGTTGCACTCAATTTCACTCCGCGCTAATCACCTCACTCGCTAGACTTCCGTCCATTCGCCAACCGAAGTACGGCATCGCGGCCTCTACATCCATCTCGCCTTAAGAAGCGGTGATTGCGACCCGCATAGTTTACATTAGTGTAATTTGTCATAAGACCACCAACCAAAGCCCCCTTCTTTTTGCTTATTTCAATTAACTCTCATAACAATAGTTTTGGAGTCTAAATCGTTCGACGCCAATTGCATTCCTCAAGAGACTGACATCCGGGGATTTATTTCCAACTTTATTACTTGTGCGACCGGTACGCTTGCCGTATTTTACGCGCATCATGTTCCTCTCCATGATTGTGTGGCGAGATTCGAGAGAGGAGTCATGTTATTCTAAGGTTGAATACTCATTATGCGTGGCGAGATTTGAGAGAGGAGTCGGGTGATACTTTAGTCAAATTACCATCTTTCTACTGTGCTGCGGGACTCGAGAGAGCTGCAGCGTAAGTGTAACATATGTCCTGATATAACTCTGAGAAGTAAAGATATTTCATATAAAGTTAGCAACATCGATTTAAACACTTCATGTTATTCTAAATCCGCCTAAGTTAGAGATGACAAGGGGAAGTAGGGTAAGAGGATTTCGGAGATCGAGAGATATTGTTATCCATTTTAAAAAATTATTGCAGGATAGTAATTATCCAATCATTAAAGATTACTTTAAAATATACGTCATAATAGTCTAAGGGAAACAACATGCAAAACAAATTCTCCAATTCAAGATAAAAAAAGCATCCTAAATAAGAACTAAGTAGTTATTATTATCTCTAGTTTCGCTTAACTAAATCACACCAATTATCTCACTTGAATTTAAGAAAAGTGTTAAGCTAGTAGTTGCGAGCACTAAATCATTCACTTTCTCGAGGAAACGATCACTTCTCACTTTATATTACTTGAACCGACACGTACACTTGCGTTATTTAATATTTACGTTACTGGAGTACCATATTTTTGGCGTCGTTGTCGGGGAAGTGTAATGGATTATGTGTGTTATTTCTTGCAATATTAGCAAGATCTTAGTATTTAGAGATCAAGTATTTGTTTTTTTTTTTGTTTTTAAATCATTAAAAGTTGGTTCAGTCAATTTCCAGATATAGGCAAGTTGAGTTATTGCATTAAAATTCTGAAATAGAGCGATCTTATCGACAGAAACGAAGAGAAGCTAGAAACGTTAATATTATTCATCTTGCGATGGATAATCCTGCGCAAGATAATGCTAATAATTATGATAGTCATGTGGATCAAAATGGCCAACCTGCGGCCCCATGAATGACTTGTCATGAGTATAACACACCTCTACGAGGAGGTTTGCATTTCAGCATTGCTCTACTAGCAATTGCTGCTAATAAATTTAAAATGGATCCTCTGATTATGCAACAAGTGCAGAATAATAAGTTTGGAGGTTTTATTCATGAAGACGCAAATTCTCATTTGAGAAATTTCCTAGGAATTTGGGAATGTTTAAATTCAATGGGCATCTAAAGATGCAATAATGTTAAGATCATTCCCATTTTCTTTAGAAGGAAGGATGAAGGATTGGTTAGACTCAGTTCCTAATGATTCAGTCACGACACAGAACCACTTGGTTGAAAAATTATTAAATAAATATTTCCCTCCATCTAAGACTACAAAACTGATTAGGGACATAACCACGTTTACACAAAATAACGGGGAAACACTTTACGATGCTTGGGAGCATTTTTAGGAGTTATTAAGGAAATGTCCACATCATAGGTTAGCCCAACAACAAAAAGTATCTACTTTTTATAATGGGCTACAGACGACAACTATGATTTTAGTTGATGGAGCTGCAGGGGGTTGTTTGATGAAGAAATATCCTGAGGATGCATACTCTATATTAGAAGATCTAACCTTAAATAACTACAAAGAATATGAGTGACAAGGGTATAGCAATCCAGTGGGTGTCCATCAAGTGGACCAGTTCACATCTTTGGCCGCCCAAATGGCCTCACAATTTAACCTAATTAACAAAAGATTAGATTCACTATCAACCACTACATCTAATGCCCCACTTACGGTTGAACAATTAAATCAAATTACTGAATAAGCAAATTATGTGGGCGAGCCACAAAGGAAAATTCAACCAGAGTTTGCAAATCATTAGCATCTCGAGTGGCGAAATAATCTGAACTTCTCGTGGAAGACTAATAAAGGGATGAACCAACTGGGGGGATTTAATCAAAATCTGAACCCACCTCCAAATAATGTTTCACATCAACAAGTAAATCCTTGGAGAATGATAGATGAATTCATCTTAGGAATGTTTCAAAAACATGATTCTAAAATGATATGAATCGAATCTTCCTTAAGTTCTTTAGAGACAATTTTAGGCCAACTGGCAAACTCAATAAACCAAAGACCAATGGGCTCTCTACCTTCTGACACCACACCTAACCATATTAGAGATGACCACAATTGCCATTGCAAGCCTATATCTTAAAGGAGTGGACTAGAGATAGCAAGATGGGATGTTTGAGAAAGTAAGAGAGGAAGAGAAGAACGAGAGGAATAATAAGCCATGAAAATTAGAGAAGGAAAGACCTAGTGAGAGTAAGGAGCCGGAGGTAAATCAGACAAAAAATCTAATTAATAAAAAGAAAGACATCATCTAACCTCCACCACTTTTTCCATCTAGGCTCGTTAAGAATAAACTTGATATGCAATTCCAAAAATTTATGGACATGTTTAAGAAGTTAACTATAAATATCCCATTTGTTGAGGCACTTGAGCAAATGCCTATTGATGCACGTGCGGCAAGTGTACCGATCGCTGTCAAGTAATAATAATGGGGAATCGCTTCCCCAAATATCGATTTCTCGCAGAGTGCAATAAGGGACCAAGGGTTTTAGTACTTTGGAGAAATGCGTGCAAGTGAAAAGTGAGAAAGGGGGGTTTTGATTTGGGTTTCCTAAATTAAACAACCTACATTTACTGTGGGTCGCCTTCACTTCTTCACTTTGGTGAATCACTCTGGAGAGTGATAGCGGAGTGTGAGATCTGATGAGGGTAGAGAACACCTTTTCACAACGCACACTTCTAGCAAATGCTAGAATGGCCAAATCACCTACTCTAGTAAGTATGATGAGCCTAACAATGCAATACAAGTTCACAAAACACCTAAGCACAAGCATCAATAATAATAGAACCACAAATGCAAATCATACTACAATATTCAACAAGCATTTAGCAAAGAGAAAATATAATAGGAAGGAGGAGAGATTATAACCAAGGCAAGAAGCTTTCCAAGATTCTCGGGCGAAAATTAGGGGTGTCAACCCTTGTCCATACTCGGTCTTCGGAAAGGAGTCTAGGATCCAAGGTGAGCTGTCACTTCATCCGTCCATCCCATCCTTATATTGTTGTGGTTGCTGAGGCAAAATGGAACTTGGGTGGCTGCAGCAAGTAGCTCAAACGTGAGCTTCAAACGTAGCAACATCAATGGCGGTGGAGGATGAAGCTTTTGCAAGCTCTTCAAAGTGGAATGCATGGTCGGATCTTCCCTCTAAGGAAGAGAGAGAGGAAGGGGGCGGGAGAGTGATTTTCTCACTCAATGGAGCCAAAAAGGAGGGCTGGTTCATCGATCCACAAAAATGGCAAAGGTTGTCACATAAATAGAAAATTGTTAGAAAATTGGTCTCGCACGGTTCGACGCACGACCTTGCGCGAAACGTGCGATATTATAATAAAGCACGTGTTTGCAAAGAAGAAGCGTTGACCCGTACGTTTCCTTCGCGCACGGGTGATCCTCCCGTGCGTGAAGCAATTCACACGGGTAACCATAGAACGAAAAACTACAGGCAAAAATAGTGGTACCATGCATTTTACTCGCGTACGGGCGATTCCGCCTGTGCGTGAAGGAAAATGCACGATTAACCACAGAACGAAAAAGGGCAGGAAAATACCAGGGTGCTACAGGAAAATCGTGCGTTTCCTTCACGCACGGTTTGGGTGAAACCGTGCGTGAAGTATTCGCACGAGCTGGTCGTTCCACCAGATTTATCGGAGGAAAACGTACGACCAAAACAAACTGTGCGCTATGTAAACGCACGACCGTCTGTTTTCGTCAAATCAAAATTCAGACAAGGGGAAAACAGACCACCTGCAAGCAAGGAAAGAAAGGAATGTAAGACCCTCCAACAATACAGAAATGAAGAGAAAGCTACTAGAACAAGCCCTGGGGAGCACCACGTGCTTACCTCCAACAAACAAGTGCGCAATTCCGCACCCACGGGCATGAAAAGTGCAGAAAGCAAGAATGGCATAAAGGATGAGAAAAACAGCGAAAACATCAAATAAATGAAGTGCCATGGCTTGAAAACCGGACTAGATGAGCCCGCAAAACCCAGTATAAACGGGACTTATCACACCCCTAGACTTAACCATTTGCGCGTCCCGAGCAAAGAAGATCCCCGCAGACAAGAAAACAGCAATTGCTAACATATCAAATATGATCCGGAGTACCATGCGATGTCGCATGCCCACGTTCGTAAAAATTAAGTAAAGAAAATTTATAAGCATACAAACAAATTTATAATTTTCAGCCTTCGTAAAAAAATAGATTCTATAACTACTCAAAAAGCGATTCACGATGAATCCTTCAGTCACTCGTAGGGAGAAAATAAATCAGCCGATAAGAAGAGTTTTGTTAAAGATAGGGATTCAGGATAACCCCGAAAGGAATCTCGCAATGTCGGTGGCCATAAGCTTTCCCTTCCGTAATCTCTCCACGATACTTGTTCGGCTTAAGCGCAAGTCAGTAGGACTTTAGGAAAAGTTGGGGCTTGGGTTTTTGTGAGGTAAGCAAGGATAAAAAGGGAGGCTAAGCACAAAAACCCAAATGAGCTAGCACAACAAAGATCAAATCTGCTATCCGCCAAACAAACGGGTAAGCCACACCCCCCAAACTTAACTTTTAACAGGTGGGTGGGCGCCCCGCCTACTCCACATACAATCACATTGTCAAAAAGTTTTTCAATCACACTTTTTCTTCTTCTTTTCAACTATATTTTTTTTCTTTTCAAATTTTTTTATTTTTCACAATCTCAGCCAATATATCATGAGCGCATTTCCACAATTTCACAGATAATAACACTGCATCACAACCCAACATGAAAATATAAAATACTAAGCTCATCTTGGGTGTGTGAATAGGATAGTCTATGGGGCTTTGGTGAAATCATGGTGGAGATGAATCAAAGGGAAGGGTAGGCACAATGGGGCTAGCGAATAGATGACGATAGGAATGGTACACAGCTCAACTTGGCCAAAAAGATGGCCTACATCATGCTCGTGCTTAGCTAACCATATACCCATGCTTCGAGAGTAGCCTGGGCAAGTTCTTAGCCAATGAGAGAGACTACCCCGTCTCTCGACTCGAGCAATATAAATCTAACGACCGTCTAAAAACATCCCTTACTTACCGTCGGATTCACTCCGGATTCACCAAAAATTTCTGAGTAGCAAAAAAATAATTTATGCAGCTAGAAAAAATATAAACAAGTAGTATGAATAAAAATTAAGCTTACTATAATTTATACAAGAGACGGAAGCACTAGACTAGGAACACTGCAAGGCCAACAGTTTACTCCGTCAAATAATCCTGTATTAGCACGGTAATCTTCCCGGATCTAAGGAAAGATCTAGCTTGCCTCACAGCACGCAAAAAGTAAGAACGCGCTCAAGTGGGTGCATGGGTGCGCAAAGAAATGACTATGTAATCAAAATTAACAACTACTGGCAAGCAAGTGAAGTGCGAGTGCAATGGGTAATAACTACAGGCTCTCCCAAAAAATTAATCTAACAACACAACAATGATGATAAAAATGTAATCTAAGAGGTGAGGGGAAGAGGTTACCCAATTCTCAGAGATGAGCATACCAGAAGTTAGGAGTTCAAACTCGATCAACCAGCCAACGGCCAAAGAAATCATTACCTAAAAGAATAAGCAATCTCCAACCACGCAAGAGAATATGCAACTCAAAAGAGAGAATAACAAGAACACGAGCAAGGCAAGGCAATAACCTTATACACAAGATAGAAGCGGAAAAATTGGGTTGTCTCCCATAAGCCCTTTTCTTTATCGTCCTTAAGGTGGAACAAATACCTGTATTAGCAGTTATATAACATTGTTCAGTCAACTTCACAACACAAGTAATTAAGTCAAAATCCAAACAACATTTTACAAAAACAGAAATAAAAACAGCAAGATAAAGGAGACGTCCCCGGAGATCTGCCACCTTTCAGCTGAATGCTGATTTGTAATAAACCTCACCCGACACGTGAGATGAGGAGGAGAGGATGGCTTTAGGGCCCAAAGAAGTCAATTCTTCTTTACCCCTACTCTCCTCCTTCCCGCGCCGGAGGGCAAAATGCTGCGCCTTGCACAAGATTAACTCCCTTCTTCGCAATTCCATCGTAGGAGAGAGCCAAGGAGGCAATTTCACGCCCGTAGCTTTAGTGTTCACATCATCAACTACAGCTTGGGGCATCCTTTCTTCACCCACAGAGGGTGGCAGATCAGCCCAAGATACCTGTTTAATAGTTTTCCATGATTTACTTGGCTCAATAACAGTTCTCAAAGTAATGTCCTGCACGCTCTCACTAGCCGCGCACGATCTTATGTCCTTCTTATCTTCATCTCCTTCTACACCTGGTATCTCAGCAATTGATTCATCCACAACAAACTTCAGCCGTCCCTTCCTTAGTGTTGTCATATCGTGCCCGATAAGCAGCTCATACACCTTATCATCACTAGATAAATCGTTAGATAACAAGGCATTAACTGTGCTTAGATTTTCAGATTTACAAGGGGCTAGAATAGGAAGCGATTGCAGAGATCACAATTCATCTAGAGAGGTTAAGGTAATCCCTGAAGTATTAAAGCACAGGGTCGCCTTGCTGGCTTTCAGAAATGGAACCCCCAAAATGGGTTTGGAGGTGTTTTCCTCCGATCCCAATACCTAAAAGTCATTGACCACAATAGCCCCGTAAAGTTTTACCTTAACATCTTTGATTTCTCCTTCAGCTTTAACAACTGATCCATCGGCCAGCACAAGCGACTTCTGGTTATTATTCTCGACATTCAAATTCAGCTTCTCAACATCTCGCAGGGCTAAAATGTTGCATGTCGATCCAGAATCACATACGGCCACCGTCTATGTCATTTATCACACAATTGACGGCCAATTCCTCGCTACTACACTCACCCACCTCAACAAAGCTCTTCCCTAGGTCACGAGGATTTTTCTCCGTATCACTCAGAAGAGCGCCACTAGTGCATTCAGAGAGCACATGGGAAAGTTGCCTAAGCTTTGTCTTTAAATTTCTCATGGAGGCAATCTGAGTGGCCATGTTTGACTAGGCCATTTCAACGGATTTCTCCATCATTTCTTCTAACGCGCTTTTACACACCCCTTGCATGTTTTGATTATAACCCGCCTGCGGTGGTCGCGGTTGGCTGCGAGAGGCTTGAACATCAAACTTATGCTGGCCTTCTTGCCATATTTGAACAGGAGCATTAGTATTCCACGGGAAGTTCGGATGACTTCTCGCGTTCGGGTAATAAGCATTATTATAAGGGGCAACTCTATTTTGATTACTAATAAAATAAACACTTTCCTAAAAAGCCATACCTGCCGTGTGATTAGTAAACTCCCCCATCGTGCACTCATAAGTGTGGTGCCCGGTGCTTCCACATCCTTGGCATACAATGTTCAACACAAGAGCTGAGGGAGGGGAGGACCTTGTCATCAACAATTTTCTTTCCAAAGAAGGATGGCATGTTCCGCTTGGTGCACCACCGCGTCCACATAGAACAAGTTCCTTACTCCTCTTGGGGCATTCCTTCTGGCGGTCCAATAGGTGCTTTGGGAGGTCTTATCACGTACAAGCCTCAGCGCATCCTCGGGAGCCAAATTCATTATTGTCCCTCCTGCAGCAGCATCGATCATCGCTCAGAAATTTGGTCCGATGGCGAAATAGAATATCTCGACCAATCTCCAAAGCTCACAGCCGTGTTGCGGACAGCGGCGCTGCAAATCAGTAAACCTCTCCCAAGCCTCGAAGAGGGTCTCTTGATCTTGTCGGTGGAACAAGGCAATATCCCTATGTGCATGAACAATTTTATCAACAGGGTGGAATTTTGCCAAAAATAAGGAAGACAAGGCTTCCCAAGTTAGAGCTGATTTTGGGGCAATACTATGCAGACACGTCTTGGCTCTATCCCGCAATTGGAAAGGAAACAGTTTTAACTTTACCACATCATCAGCAATTCCCACAAAATGTAAGGTTCCGCAGATTTCAGAAAACTCAGCAAGATGTAGCTGAGGATCCTCGCTCGGCAGCCCCGAATATTGTGTGTTTTTCTAATCATGTTGAGGATTGCCGGCTTAATTTCGAAATGGTTGTTGGCAATGGCTGGTCAAAACCCAAGGTAAATACTCCCCGTCGTAGGGGTAGTGAAATCCCACATTATCCTAACTCGAGGTTGTACTACCTCGTTTGCATCGGCCACCCTATCATATGGGCAATTTTCTCCACGGACAGGATTGTCAATTCTCACTTCTACAGCATCAGCGCGCAACTGAGCTCTCCTAGCTCGTGCAGTTTCAGCTTCAACTCTTAAATCTTCAACTCTTTCGGCTGGGTCCCGATCTGTCATAAACTCACAAAACAAAAAGATAAAAATCACACTAAAACACCTACAAACTTTTCACCTAAAAAAAACCACATGCAACGATTGCACTCCCCGGAAACGGCGCCAAAAACTTGATGCACGTATGACAAGTGTACCGATCGCTGTCAAGTAATAATAATGGGGAATAGCTTCCCCAAGTATTGATTTCTCGAGGAGCGTAATATGGGAGCAAGGGTTTTAGTACTTTGGAGAAATGCGTGCAAGTGCAAAGTGAGAAAGGGGGGTTTTGATTTGGGTTTCCTAAATTAAACAACCTACAATTACTGCGGGTTACCTTCACTACTTCACTCTGGTGAATCACTCCGGAGAGTGATAGCAGAGTGTGAGATCTGGTGAGGGTCGAGAACACCTCTTCACAACGCACACTTCTAGCAAATGCAAAAATTTACAAATCACCTACTCTAGCAAGTATGATGAGCCTAACAATGCAAAGCAAGTTCATAAAACACCTAAGCAAAAGCATCAAGCATTCTAGAACCACAAATGCAAATCATACTACAATATTCAACAAGCGTTTAGCAAAGAGAAAATATAATAGGAAGGAGGAGAGATTACAATAAAGACAAGAAACTTTCGAAGATTCTCGGCCGAAAATTAGGGGTGTCAACCCTTGTCCATTCTCGGTCTTCTGAAAGGAGTCCAAGATCCATGAAGAGTTGTCACTTCCTCCGTTGATCCCGTCCTTATATTGATGTTGAAAGTGGAAAGTTGTCAACCTAAATCACCTAGAGGGGGGTGAATAGGTGAATTGTGCATCTATTTGCGGAATAAAAATTTTAGCAATCTTGCACAAGCAATCACAAAAAGACATGAAGATTTATAGTGGTTCCCCAAACTTGGGTACGTCCACTTTACCTCACTAATTTAGCAAATCACTAGACTCGGCTACTCAACTATCTCGGATTGAAAACAATCCTACGCCTAGGAACCAAGTTCCTACAAACTTGATCCAAATGGATCTAAACTCAGAAGATGAAAATTTCCTACCACTCGGATAACAACGCTCCTACTCTCGGAGAATAATCTCCTACAAGATTTACAAATAGAGTTTGAAAATACAAACAGATATATTCTCAGATCTGAAAGAATTTATCTATAGGTCTTCTTCTTGAATGTTGCGGCTCCTTCAGAATTTGTAGAAGAAGATCCTTTGAAAATCTGACCTGAGAAAGCTTGAATCTACTCGATCAAGAAGAGGAAGATGTTTCCTTAATCAGTAGATCTTCTAGATTGAATGTTGAGAGAACGACTTGACGAGAGCGGCAGCTTCAGAATGTTGTGCTTGAGAATAGTCGGCAAACTAGTAACTTTGGAATATACGAAATCCACTCTTAAAAGATACTTCTTTTTCTTTTCTGCTTAGGGTTATGTCTTAGTGAAAAGACTTTATATAGGATTACGCTTAACGACTAGAAATGATATTAATGATGATACGTGGACCAATCACGTCGAGTTATTTGAAATTTCTGTCGTTCTGGACGTAGGAAAACAATTTCCTGGAAAGTCGACTTAGTTCTCGAGAAGTGGCTATAGTTCTCGAGAACTAGGAACTGAGTTCTCGAGAACTATCATGACTTCTCTAGAACTAAATTCTTTAGAAGAGGTTTGGACTTCTCGAGAACACAATGTTTAGTTCTCGAGAACTAATTGACTTCTCGAGAATAAACACTTAGAAATTTTTCTGAACTTCTCGAGAACAAACACTTAGAAACTTTTCTGAACTTCTCGAGAACAGAAGGAAGACTTCTCGAGAACTGAAGTAGGACTTCTCGAGAACTAAAGGAACACTTCTTGAGAACTTAACTTAGAAAAATTTCTGATGTAAATCCTGACTATTCAAGAAATTGAGCTGGCAGTTCTCGAGAACTAAAGCTAAGCTTCTCGAGAACAAGTAAGACTTCTCGAGAACTATACCTTAGGCTTCTCGAGAACTGACCAAGACTTCTCAAGAACAAAGAGGATTTCTCGAGAACTATAACTTAGAGAAAATTTCTTAAATCTATCCAGACTTCTCGAGAACTTTACCCGGGCTTCTCGTGAACTTTATAGTTAAGCTTCTCGAGAACTAAACTACAATTCTCGAGTACTATGAAGTTACTTCTCGAGAACTAAACTTAGATAATTTTTCAAAAATTTTAGAGAATGTTTTCTTATGGTCCTGTCTTCATCCCAAGCTCCCAATGTTTGAACATGAAGTGTGTAACAATTGAGAGGCTACACATGAGTCAACACTTTAGATCATACGGTGAGGGATTACACTATATGGTCCTATGTTCCTAACCCATTGTACACTAACATTGGTCTACACTTAGCACTAAGAATCTACAAACATTCAACTAGAACAGGATATCAAAAACAACTTAATTCGTCTTATTTGAAGGGTGACTTCATGCAAATCTGGGTTATTGTGGATGCAATACCCAACAATCTCCCCAAATTTGTAGAAGGCAGAACCCTCTACCCTAAGGTGAATTATCATAATAAATAAAGAACTGGAAGAAAGAAAATTGAATATAAATGCAAAGACAGATTAATTAAAGGCACAATTATGCAAAACTAGGAATTATATATAAGTAATGTTTTAGAATCAATCAACATCCATTTCCTCAAAAATTCTCAAAAACAAAACATCATGCATCATTCTTTGCTTTGTTGTTGCCTGTCTTGCTTTTCCTGCTGCCACCTCTGATAACTGAAAGGGTTAGGATAGTACCTTAGCGGCTTTGGATGAGCTTTAGGATTATTCTTTCCATATTATCTGTCATATATCCTTCTTTTGGTCATGAACTTTTCATATAATTCCCACTCAACTGAGCTGTAGTGAAGATTTCTATTCTCACTAAAGTCCATGACTAGTTTAAGAGTTTCAAGAATTAGAGCTTTGGAAGTAGGGCTCCAAACTTCAACAAATTCCTTTGCTTTTCTTCTTTCTGCCTCTGGCTGGGGAACAAATCTTCTAGCAGAAGGACCTTCCCCATACTTCCTTTTTTAGGGATGTGAACCTCTGCTAGGTCTTGAGGAATAATATCATTCCAAACTTGAGAATAGGAAGCTGGAGGAGGTTCCTGATCTTCTGGTCTAGGAGAGAATGTAGGCATTTGAGGTTGAGGAACTTTACTGGACTCACCTTGAGCAAAAGGATTTAAGTGATGAGGAATAATGTTGGGGTCAGCCTGAAAATCTGGAAAGATCTGGTTGTGCATCCAAACAGCTGTATCATATGTATGGAATTTAACTGATTAAATCTGTTCTAAAACATCCTTACTGATTTCAGTTAATTTCTCATTCCAAATAGTTTTGGCATCTATAGTAAGCTTTTCTACTTGTTCTTTCACTATGGTCTCCCCCTTTCTGATTTTACAGATAGCTGGTCTATGGTGTCTTCTTTGAAATTACCGACTTCATTGCATAATTTCATGACTTTCTCTTCAGCTCTCTTGTCCAAATGAATTTGATTGTTTGCTAGGCTGACAGATTCTTCCATGAATTGACCATTGCTGGTGTTGGTGTGATCTATGGCTTTGCCTCCAATTCTGAACAATTATTTGAGAGAATCTGTGTTTGCTTGGATCTCTGCAAAGCCTCTGCTCATTTCTTTCTCAAGGGAAGTTACCTGATCTTTAACAGTCTGAAGAGATTCATTAAAATATTTCCTCTGCTTAGCTAACATTTCTTTAATCGTTGACAGAATATCTAAATTTACAATTATAGCAGCAGCAGGAGCAGGGGTGGTATACTTAATATGAGGTGGAGGAGGAGCTTTCCAAGGGGGGATTTCTTCTAGCATTATAGAGCTCTGGGCTCTTACAGTATGTGATACTATATCTCCCTCCTCATGAACAAATCTGGGAAGGGAGAAATCAAGATTCCTGAGAGGGGCTTCCACCTCTTCATGGGCTTGCACATCCTCTTCAGATAGAAGGATGGTCTCTAGTGGAGTTGATGCTTTTCTTGGAGAGGGAGAGGGAGTAGCTTGGGGTGAGGATAGGGGAGATGGTTCTCTGGATTGTTCTTTGAATGGTTATTCAGGGAGATCTTTGGAAAGGGGAGGAAGAGGTTCTTTTGAGGTGATCTCTTCTATCATCTTGTCTATAGCTTCATTTCTATCTTTGAGAATATATTTGGCTGGAACATCTGATAGGTTTTGCACTGGAGAGACTGCCATAGGGATCCTTACTGTAGATCTCACTGGGCTTCATAGGGGATATTTGGCTGGAGGATGAGAAGGAATTCTTATAACTGAGGCAGAGTGTGCAGGCTCCCCCTCAGTTACTACACAAGATTGTTCAGCAACATGATGTAGAGGGGGAGATGGGGTCCTGACCTCTGATATAGAAGCTCCAACTTCTTTAGCTATCTGCCTTGGGTTTTTTAGCTTTAATTCCCATCTCTGGATGGAAGCTAAGGAAATTTTCTAAAAGTGGTGAATCTTGGTACCTTTGGAGGTGTTGAAGGTAACATTATAATTCTCTCGCAAAATTAATGAGATTATCCTTGCAAATTTGGGAGCTTGAATGCTATCCCTGATTAATTCAAATACCATCATTCCAAACTAAAATCTCTTTCTACAGATTATAGATGTCATTACATCAAAGAAGTCATTGGTTATGAACCTGATCGACCCTTTGTAGCACCACAAAATTTTGCCAATGATGTCTGCTGGAAGCTTGCCTACGTCATTGAATAAATTTCTCCTTAATGACATTACATCAATAAAAACTCCACAAAAGGAGTAGGTTCTTTCGGAGTCCTCAGGGGTTAGGTCATCTTCCTCATCTACAACGGGCATTCTCAGAAGCTGGGAAACTATCGCCTTGTTCAACTTTATATTGATCCCTCTGACTTGAGTTTTCAGAATCTTACCATTCCTTTTCACCTTTACATTTCTGAAGAACTCCTCGACATCAGGGAATATAATTTTGCAGGGTTCTATCAAAACGAACATGAGGCTGGCAGTTTTGAGAAGAATGAGGAGGTTCTGGAAATCGTCTTAAATCTCTGTAATTCCTGTGACTACCAGTTCGCTGCTGACTCCAATCTTGGAAACCTGTGCCATAGAAGCTGGCGGTGGCGACGGACTAAGCACAAGACAGCGGCGGAGACGGAGGTTTCTTATGGCGGAAGACGAAGAGTTTTGAGAGAAATGATTTTGAAATGGTGGTTGATTTAAAATTTCTAAAATATTATATGTATATAGAACCCTAGTAATGTAAATTATGTGTCTAATTAACCTTGGATTAGGACAGAAATCAAGAGGTTTGCGAAATAGAAGAGTTAGCAAAAATCGACAAAATGACGGGCCATTTCTCGAGAGGCAGGCTTTAGTTCTCGAGAACTGGCAGATAGTTCTCGAGAAGTAAGTATGGTTCTCGAGAATTGGTAGATAGTTCTCGAGAAGTAAGTATTGTTCTCGAGAACTTGCAGATAGTTCTCGGGAAGTAAGTATGGTTCTCGAGAACTGGCAGCTAGTTCTCGGGAAGTACATATGGTTCTCGAGAACTATCCTTCTACTTGAGAAATTCTTACCTTTTTGGAGTTTCCTCGATTCTTGAGCCTTTGAAATGATCACTTTGGCATAATCTTCATTGTTCAGCAGCCCAAGTTTAGTTTTGAAGAAATTGAACTTGGTCTCGTCCAGCAGCTTTGTGAAAATATCTACAACCTGCCGATCTGTTGGCACGTACTGCAGATCCACATCCCCTTGCTCCACATTCTCCCGGATGAAGTAGTATCTAAGCTCGATGTGTTTTTTCTGGCTGTGTAAGACTGGGTTGTTTGCGATTGGTATTGCACTGGAGGAGTCACAGAATAATTGAATGTCCTTTACCTTCATATTGTAATCCTCTAGCTGGTTTTTTAGCCAAAGCCACTATGCATAACAACTGCCGGCAGAAATGTATTCTGACTCGGCCGTTGAGATTGCGATACAGTTTTGCTTTTTGCTTCTCCATGAGATAAGCCTTCTTCCAAGGAACTGACACGTCACGGAAGTGCTTTTCCTGTCATCTTTGCTACCTACAAAGTGTGCATATGAGAAACCAATTAGTTCGATGTCATACTTCTTGGGTACCATAAGCCAAGATTCGGTGTACCTTTAAGGTATCTCAAGATCTACTTTGTAGCAGCATAGTGAGATTCCTCACAGTTCACTTGGAATCTAGCACAGACAAATGTGGAGAACATTATGTCTGGTCTACTGGAAGTAAGGTAGAGCAAGGATCCAATGTAACGACCCCATCCGTTAAATGACGTATAGTAGAAGGTCCGGCCGGGGCCCCACACTATATGCCACAAACAGACGGTGAGGTCACAGGATAATACCAAACCAAACACGAATCCTAACTCAGAGCATTCTAGCGGAAGCTTTAAGTAGTAATTTGAACTCTAACCAGGAATGTCCAATATATAAACAACCTTTATATATATCACGGAATGTACACAAATACATAGAGTTTGGCCTTAAGGCCTTACAGTTCCTCTTTTTACAACGTATTGTTTACAAACCTCGGCGCGCAGGCCGGCCATACATGAGTAAAAGCAAAAAAGCAAAAACATTCGCTTAGCATTCAAGGGCTAGCCGCAGCAGCAGCAGCAACAGCAGTAGGGCTTCAGCCCTTCACCTACCACTTGGCTCTCCAGCACCTGCACGGGAACAATCCACCCAACCGGTGGCAAACAATGCAACGGTCAGCATTCAGCTGACCCAATTATAACAATCTTACCCCTTTCTCGGGGCATTAGCATTCTTTCCCTGCAAAACATGGCATCATATAGCAACTATGTGCGCGCAGGCACATTCAAGCCATCACAACTATCGGCCACACGGCCCGACAGTCCGTGCACTCAGGGCACATTTTCGGTGTACCGGAATACCAGGGTCAACACCACCGTCTACACGGTATTTGAGCATTCTAGTCTTTCCGGCGCGCGGGCCTAAGACTCTCATTAGGCGCTCCAACAAAACCTATAACCAGGCTTCCAAGTCGGACGGACCTAACGCAGGTACGGATCAGCCACCCCCCGTTGCTCAAGTCGCCGTGCCACCTCAAATACGGAAGTATCCATGGCTATTTATAGGCGCGGGTCGTTTTCACCTTTCCTGTTCGGCAATCTGCCTTTTCATCGAGTTGCAGCCCAACGGCTCAACTGCTCATAAAGTGGCAACGCACGGCCACAAGAGTTGCATCCAACCCTCTTCATTTCCTGGACATCATCCAGTACTTCCTGCCGCACCAAGCAACAGGTAGGAACAAGGCATCACAAGCCATAATCACGGAGCCTTCTCCGATATGCAAACAAGCATCACCAATCCAGACCATATCCAGATGGGCTTCACACAGCATGCCTAGAGCCGTACTCCAATTCCGGCCTCTAACAAGGGGGACTTCACATATCTACCCCAAGGGACACCACAACCCACCGCACACTCGCGGGGAAGGGTTTTCCCTATGCAATGCAGAAAAGAAGGACTTCACATGTCCAAGAAGGGAGATCGTTACCCTTGTCGATCTCTTGGGAGCCATCGAACACTAGCCGGTGAGAAAGAATCGCAGCAGCCTTGCCTTCACAACGCCGGCTTCGGATCACGAATCGGACCACGGGAACTCCGCCGGTGGCTTGATCTCCTCCTCCTTCTTCTTCCTCCTCTCTCTTTCTCTCTTCCTTAAGCAAAATGAAGAATGACTTCTTCATCAGCCTTCACGGATTAAATCCAGCCAGGAAATCACCTGAACCCTTGGATCAAAAGATAGAAATCTGAATGGCCACGATTTGCCCAAAAACCCAATTTTTTGGCTGACACGGCCTGTGACACGCCCGTGTCACAGGCCGTGTACCCTTAAGCGGTTCATACCGACTGAGGGTTACCAGAACACGGTCATCGACACGCCCGTGTCGAGCCTGACACGCCCGTGTCATTCCTGAGACACGCCCGTGTCACCCTTGCCTCATCGAGCTGCAAGCAGTACACGGGTCGGAACACGGCATCGGACACGCCCGTGTCCAACCTGACACGCCCGTGTTCACGGCTTGGTTCAAGGCCGTGTACTTCTCTGACTCGAACAGGCCATTTTCGAATTTTAATTGCGCGACACGCCCTGGGACACGCCCGTGTCCATGGCCGTGTCCCAGGCTCGACAATCGTCGACTATCGAGCGTCGACTAACCTGACCACGCCCTGGGACACGCCCGTGTCCCAGGCCGTGTCAAACAGCCTGCACCTCACATAAGTTTGAAAACTCATTTTGAGATTTCTGGGGTCTTTTTGGGGTGTTACAACCCTCCCCCCTTAACAAAATTTCGTCCCGAAATTTGCACGGTAATGAAACAAGAACCAGCAATGTTATAACTATGTTATAACAAAAAGTACACGGTCTACAGTTTATACAAATAACTCGGGAAACTCAGCTCGCATGGTCTGCTCTCGCTCCCATGTTAGCTCTTCACGGCCACAATTGTCCCATCGGACCTTGACCATCCCGATCGCTTTGTTCCGCAACTGTTTCTCGGCTCGATCCTCGATCCGAATGGGTCTAACCCTCGTCGTTAGCCAATACTCGACCGGTACCCGATCATTCTCCACTACTTGAGCTGGATCCTTCACCGCCTTCCGAAGGACTGAGATGTGAAATACATCATGTAATCCACCCAAGTCTGCTGAAAGTGCTAGTCGATAAGCAGCTTCCCCAACTCGCTCCACCACCTCAAACGGACCAAGATACCTCGGACTTAGCTTTTTCAAACGCCGAATCCTGGACACGCCTTTGAAGGGTTTGATCTTCAAATATACCCAATCACCCACCGCGAACTCCACGTTCCGATGTTTGGCATTGTAGTACTTTTCTTGACGATCTTGGGCTATCAATAGCCTCTCTCGAATAGAGCGTATGAGCGAGGTAGCTTCTTCGACTTCCTTTTTCCCACTCAGCTTAGATTCGCCTGCTTCTGCCCAAGCTAACGGTGTACGGCATTTCTGACCATATAAAGCTTCAAATGGCGCCATACCAATACTCGCTTGGTAGCTATTATTATAGGCAAATTCGACAAGAAATATATAATCTTCCCATCTCTTACCAAAGTCTAGGGCGCACATGCGGAGCATATCTTCCATCGTCATGTTGGTTCGTTCAGTCTGGCCATCCGTTTGGGGATGAAAGGCCGTACTAAACGCTAACTTTGTACCCAACATTTGATGAACGAGCCGCCAATCATTCGATGTGAACCGCCCATCACGGTCACTAACGATGCTCCGGGGAACACCGTGCAGTCGAACAACCTGCTCCACATAAAGCTTGGCCAAGGTTTCCACTGAATCGTCTCTTCTGTTTGGAAGGAAGTGCGCCACTTTTGTCAACCGGTCCACAATCACCCAGATAGAATCATGACCGCGTTGAGATCTCGGCAACCCATGCACGAAATCCATCGAAATATCATCGAACTTCCACTCCGGAATAGGTAACGACTTCAGGAAACCGCCAGGCTTCTGGCATTCTGATTTCACCAACGCACAGGTGTTGCATTCAGCCACATAACGTGCGACATCTTTCTTTAATCCGGGCCACCAGAACAGCTTTTTCATATCTCTATACATCTTTATGCTCCCTGGGTGAACTGAGTACTTTGCAAAGTGAGCTTCATACATCAACTCTTCCCTCAATTTACCAACACTCGGGACGCACACTCGACCATTTCTTCTTAACAACCCGTTATCCCAAGAGAATTGGTCATCCGGCCCATCTTTTGCATAGCGCTGGAGGCTTTCATCAAGCCCCGTTGCTCGCCGAACTCTGTCCGTAAGGTCATATTGCACCTCCGTCCAGTTCAAGCATGCATCGGTTGACGAACCTTTGTCAACACAAGATATCTCCAACGCTTCCAATTCCAGGATTAAACGCTGATCATGCCTCTGCAACCAGCTTGCCCGTACCGGAGTCTTTCGACTCAAAGCATCAGCGACCACATTTCCCTTCCCGGGAGTATAGTGAATCTCGAAGGTGTAGTCCCCAAGGAACTCCATCCATCTTCGTTGTCGCATATTCAGATCCTTCTGATCCAACAAATACTTTAGGCTTTTATGATCTGTATAGATATCCACTTTAACGCCATATAGATAGTGTCGCCACAACTTGAGCGCAAAGATTACCGCCGCCAACTCCAAATCATGGACGGGGTAATTCCGCTCATGCACTTTCAACTGGCGCGAGCCATAAGCAATCACTTTACCAAACTGCAGAAGAACGCAGCCTAAGCCGCTCCCGGAAGCATCACTATAGATCTCATACCGATCGGTACCACATGGCGATGTCAACACAGGCGCCGTGGTCAAACGACTCTTCAATTCTTCAAAAGCTCGCGCGCACTCCGGCGTCCAAATGAACTTTTGATCTTTTCTCGTCAGCGTGGTCAGAGGTAAAGCAATCCGTGAGAAGTTTTCCACAAACCGTCTATAGTAGCCCGCAAGTCCAAGGAAGCTCCTGACCTCGGCCACTGAAGACATCACTGGCCAATCTCGGATGACACTTATCTTCAACGGATCCACCGCGATACCCTCTCCGCTTACCACATGGCCTAAAAAGGCTACTAAAGAGAGCCAGAACTCGCACTTTGAGAACTTGGCAAAAAGCTTATTCCTCCGCAGGGTATGCAAGACCAACCGCAAATGGTTTGCGTGATCCTCTTCCGACTGAGAGTATACTAAGATGTCATCGATAAACACAATAACAAACAAATCCAAGTACTCTCGGAACGTTCGATGCATTAGGTCCATAAATACCGAAGGCACATTACATAGGCCAAAGGGCATTACCGTGAACTCATAATGACCGTAGCTTGTTCCAAACGCCGTCTTGGGAATGTCACCTTCCCTAATCCGCAGCTGATAATATCCCGATTTCAAATCCAATTTGGAATAGACCGTTGATCCTGCCAGCTGATCAAAGAGGTCATCAATCCGCGGGATCGGATATTTATTTTTCTCCATCAGCTTATTCATTTCGCGGTAGTCAATACACAATCGTAAGCTACCGTCTTTCTTTTTCACAAAGAGAACATGCGCGCTCCAAGGTGACATACTTGGGCGTATATATCCCTGCTCCAACAACTCTTGCAATTGGACTTTCAACTCAGCCATCTCTTTTGGCGCAATGCGATATGGAGAGCGGGCCACAGGTTTCGCACCTGACACCAACTCAATAGAGAAGTCAATCTCCCGCTGGGGTGGTAACCCAGGAAGATCTTTAGGAAACACATCGGCAAACTCTGACATAACTAGTACTTCACCGACACTGGCCTTTGGCTCAACAGCCTGAATTAGCGTGAAGAATAACTCCGCGCCCTTCCGAACAGCATTGACGACTTGGAGTGCAGACAACAGAGTCCCGCCAACTCCTCGCATACCAGCGAACTTCGTCACAAGTCCGGTATTCTAGCCCAGTGTAATCTCCTTGGAGTTGCAATCAATAAAGGCACGCTGCTCCGAGAGCCAGTCCATACCAAAGATCACATCAAACTCCGACAACGGTAGCACAGCTGCACTCAAACCGAAATCTCGACTTCCTATTTGCACATCCACATCGCAAGCCCTATCCGCAAGCATCATACAGCCATTCGGCAATAGCACCCTTGTACTATCCACCGTCACATGACTTGGTACCCCAATGCGAGATACGAAATCCTCAGACAGAAAAGAATGTGAAGCACCCGTATCAAACAGGGCTCTCGCCAAATTATTCCGAATCAGGACAAAGCCTGCAGCACACACACATGCACAAGCTATACATAACCAAAAACCATAGCACATAAGCAAGTAAGCTAACTCAACTCGTACCTGTGACGACGTCACTTTGCTTAATCGCTTCCTGTTGGCCAAGCTGATAGATTCGGGGCTGTGCCTGAGACGCAGAGGAATCAACCACCGCTTTGCCCTTCTCAGCATACGACGCACCCGCCTTCTTATCCCCTTTGGGCTGAACAACCCGACAGTCACGAGCTATATGCCCCACCCGGCCACAGTTATAGCATGTACGAGAATCCGGCCTTGATGTCGCTCCCGACACAACGGTCGCAGTCACTTGCCCAGACGGCTTGGACCTCTTGCCCGCTTTCTTCTGGTAAAATGATTTGCTCGGGCGAGGTGCTTGTACCTCTGGCTTTGACACAACTAAGCCCTTGCTCCCTTGCACCCGCCGCATGTCCTTCTCCAACGCACACGTAGTATCAACCAACGGCTGAAACCCTTGGCTCACTGAACTCGAAAGCAGGAATCGCAACTCATCCCGCAATCCTTCATAGAACCGATTCGTTTTCCTTTGGTCATCCGCGAAGATTGTACCCGCATACCGTCCCAACCTGGTAAACTCATGCAAGTAGATATCCACGCTATCTTCCCCTTGCTTTAACCGTTGGAACTCATTTTCCATAGCAATGCGTTGCGCCGCTGGGACATGTTTCGCCAGAAATATTCGAGAGAACTCCTCAATCGACACTTGCGTTAATTGCCTGCCTGCCAAATGGTGTACCTCAACCTCGTCCCACCACAACCGTGCCTCTCCTTCAAGCATGAAGGTGGCCAAGGTGACCTTTAGAGTTTCCTCCGCCCTGATCGCTGTCATTATCCTCTTGACACGCGATAACCAATCTTCCGCCTGCGTTGGGGATCCCATTCCCGCAAACGTAGGAGGACTGAAGCTCATGAATTGCTTCAACTGTCGATCAACTGCTCGTGGATCTACAGCCTCAATCGGCTCGGGTCTTACAATAACACGAACTGGCTCGACTACCGGCTGCGCTTGCCCGGTCGGCTGAATCATGGCAAATAGAGCCTCAGCAACTAAACGAACAGTTTCCGCAGATGGAGGAGTTGTGGGCAACTCAGCTGGTGCCGCACTCTCATCAGAACGCTGGGGCTCAGACTGCCCAGCACCACTACGCGTCACCTATAGGTGGACAAGACACACATTAGCGAACGTATGCAAGCAAAACAACACAAAGTGGAACGCGCAGATTCCTCAAACAAGATTTTGTACATTCCTTAGTGGACATTCCAGAGTTCATTAGCGTTACAGCAGGGCGCATAAACACACGCTCGCCACCATATAAAAGAATTCGTCCACGAATTCGATAGAGGAAGACCGAACGAAGCTGATACCAAAATGTAACGACCCCATCCGTTAAATGACGTATAGTAGAAGGTCCGGCCGGGGCCCCACACTATATGCCACAAACAGACGGTGAGGTCACAGGATAATACCAAACCAAACACGAATCCTAACTTAGAGCATTCTAGCGGAAGCTTTAAGTAGTAATTTGAACTCTAACCAGGAATGTCCAATATATAAACCACCTTTATATATATCACGGAATGTACACAAATACATAGAGTTTGGCCTTAAGGCCTTACAGTTCCTCTTTTTACAACGTATGGTTTACAAACCTCAGCGCGCAGGCCGGCCATACATGAGTAAAAGCAAATAAGCAAAAACATTCGCTTAGCATTCAAGGGCTAGCCGCAGCAGCAGCAGCAACAGCAATAGGGCTTCAGCCCTTCACCTACCACTTGGCTCTCCAGCACCTGTACGGGAACAATCCACCCAACCGGTGGCAAACAATGCAACGGTCAGCATTCAGTTGACCCAATTATAACAATCTTACCCCTTTCTCGGGGCATTAGCATTCTTTCCCTACAAAGCATGGCATCATATAGCAACTATGTGCGCGCAGGCACATTCAAGCCATCACAACTATCGGCCACACGGCCCGACAGTCCGTGCACTCAGGGCACATTTTCGGTGTACCGGAATACCAGGGTCAACACCACCGTCTACACGGTATTTGAGCATTCTAGTCTTTCCGGCGCGCGGGCCTAAGACTCTCATTAGGCGTTCCAACAAAACCTATAACCAGGCTTCCAAGTCAGACGGACCTAACGCAGGTACGGATCAGCCACCCCCCGTTGCTCAAGTCGCCGTGCCACCTCGAATACGGAAGTATCCATGGCTATTTATAGGCGCGGGTCGGTTTCACCTTTCCTGTTCGGCAATCTGCCTTTTCATCGAGTTGCAGCCCAACAGCTCAACCGCTCATAAAGTGGCAATGCACGGCCACAAGAGTTGCATCCAACCCTCTTTATTTCCTGGACATCATCCAGTACTTCCTGCCGCACCAAGCAACAGGTAGGAACAAGGCATCACAAGCCATAATCACGGAGCCTTCTCCGATATGCATACAAGCATCACCAATCTAGACCATATCCAGATGGGCTTCACACAGCATGCCTAGAGCTGTACTCCAATTCCGGCCTCTAACAAGGGGGACTTCACATATCTACCCCAAGGGACACCACAACCCACCGCACACTCGCGGGGAAGGGTTTTCCCTATGCAATGCAGAAAAGAAGGACTTCACATGTCCAAGAAGGGAGAACGTTACCCTTGTCGATCTCTTGGGAGCCATCGAACACTAGCCGGTGAGAAAGAATCGCAGCAGCCTTGCCTTCACAACGCCGGCTTCGGATCACGAATCGGACCACGGGAACTCCGCCGGTGGCTTGATCTCCTCCTCCTTCTTCTTCCTCCTCTCTCTTTCTCTCTTCCTTAAGCAAAATGAAGAATGACTTCTTCATCAGCCTTCACGGATTAAATCCAGCCAGGAAATCACCTGAACCCTTGGATCAAAAGAGAGAAATCTGAACGGCCACGATTTGCCCAAAAACCCAATTTTTTGGCTGACACGGCCTGTGACACGCCCGTGTCACAGGCCGTGTACCCTTAAGCGGTTCATACCGACTGAGGGTTACCAGAACACGGTCATCGACACGCCCGTGTCGAGCCTGACACGCCCGTGTCATTCCTGAGACACGCCCGTGTCACCCTTGCCTCATCGAGCTGCAAGCAGTACACGGGTCGGAACACGGCATCGGACACGCCCGTGTCCAACCTGACATGCCCGTGTTCACGGCTTGGTTCAAGGCCGTGTACTTCTCTGACTCGAACAGGACATTTTCGAATTTTAATTGCACGACACGCCCTGGGACACGCCCGTGTCCATGGCCGTGTCCCAGGCTCGACGATCGTCGACTATCGAGCGTCGACTATCGAGCGTCGACTAACCTGAACATGCCCTGGGACACGCCCGTGTCCCAGGCCGTGTACCCCCGACACGCCCTGGGACACGCCCGTGTCCCAGGCCATGTCAAACAGCCTGCACCTCACATAAGTTTGAAAACTCATTTTGAGATTTCTGGGGTCTTTTTGGGGTGTTACATCCAACTATGCTTTTGTATTTGGTTTCATCAAAAGGTTTCCCTTTCTCATCCTTGTCCAGAGACATAGCTGAGGCCATTGGAGTCCTCATAGAGGTTGCACTCTCCATTTCAAATTTCTTAATCAACTGCTTGGTGAACATTGTATGTGAGATGAAAATTCCATCTTAAGATTGTTTCACCTGAAGTCCTAAGAAATATTTCAGCTCTCCCATACTACTCATTTCAAACTTCCCTTGCATATGTTTAGAGATTTTTTTGCAGAGGTGGTCGTCTGTAGAGCCAAAAATAATGTCATCGACATAGATTTGTACTATCAAAATCATGCCCTTAATTTCCCTAACAAATAAAGTTTTATCTATCTTTCCCCTTGTGAACTTGTTCTCGAGGAGAAAGCTAGATATCATTTCGTACCAAGCTCGAGGAGCTTATTTCAAACCATACAGCGCTTTAGATAATAAATAAACGTACTCGGGTAAGTTAGGATCAACAAAACACGGGGGCTGTTCCACATACACCTCTTCCTTTATGTCACCATTTAGGAAGGCGGACATCACGTCCATTTGATAGACAGTGAAGCCCTTCAGTGCAGGATAAGCCAGGAACAGTCTGATGGCCTCCAGCCTTGCCACTGGAGCGTATGTCTGGTCGAAGTCGATCCCTTCTTGTTGACGATATCCTTTGGCGATGAGTCTGGCCTTGTTCTTTATGATAGTTCCATCCTTGTCCAACTTATTCCGGTAGACCCATTTCGTTTCGATTACATTTTTACCTTTGGGTCTTGGAACAAGCGTCCAAACTTTGCAGCGCTTGAACTGATTCGGTTCTTCTTCCATGGCCAAGATCCACGATGCGTCTGAGTTTGCTTCCTCAAACTTCTTTGGTTCAAACTGCGAGAGAAAACTTAAATAGAGGTTCTCGTTAGTTGTACCTCGATAAGTTCTGACACCATCCCGGGGATCTCCTATGATCTGGTCCATTGGGTGATCCTTCCGATGTCTGAGCTCTAGATTCCTCACATCCTGGACTTCTTCAGCCACTGGACTGACTTCATCAACCTTGACAGTATTTTCATCTTGATCCTCTACCTCTCCAATAGGGGTTGGAGAGGTGATTTTGATGAACTTTTCATCATTACCTTCGGACAATTAATCCAAGCTGATTTCTTGAGCCTTGTACCTGCATCTTCAACAAGCACAGTAGACGATTTTCTTTACAGCAAGCTTGTCTCATCAAATACAATATGTATGGATTCCTCTACCACTAGAGTTTTTCTATTAAAAATCTTGTATGCCTTACTATGACTACTATATCCTACAAAAATACCTTCAAAACTTTTCTCACTGAACTTGGTAGTATGATGCTTGCCATTGTTAAGTACGAAGCATTTACAGCCAAAAATTCTAAAATATGATACAGTCGATTTTGTGCCTTTTAGAAGTTCATAAGGTATCTTATCATGATTCTTGTTTATGAGGGCTCAATTTTGCACGTGACATGCAGTGTTGACGGCTTCAGCCCAGAAGTACTCTGGTAGTGAAGCATCACTCAACATTTTCCTGCAGGCCTCTATGAGTGTTTTATTCCTTCTCTCAGCTACTCCATTTTGCTGTTGAGTGCGAGGAGAGGAAAACTCATGAAAGATACCTAGGCTTTCACAGAATTCTGTCATGTACCCAGATTTAAACTCCGTTCCATTGTCACTTATGATTTTGACTACGGAACTGTTGTATTCATTCTGGACCTACCTGAAAATTTTTTTAAAGATATCAAAGGTATATTACTTGTGTTTCAGAAAGAACACCCACACAAAATGCAAGTAGTCATCAATAATTACAAACGTATAATCTTTACCTCCTAAACTTCTTATTTGTAGTGGACTGAACAAGTCCATATGAAGTAGGTGTAAACACCTATTAGAGTTTTTTCCTATAATACTTTTAAAGGTAGACCTTGTTTGCTTGCCTTTTACGCATTCATGACAAGGTCTCTCTTTGACGTGCTTGACATTAGGGGCATCACATACTAAGTTCTGGGAGAACAATTTATTAATAGTTTTAAAATTAATATGTGTTAGGCTCTTGTGCCATTGGTCACCAAGAGACGCACTATCTTTTTCCAAAAGACACACTGGTGTAGAAGAATCTATATAAATTAAATTTAAACAAAATGTATTCCTGCTTCGAGTTCCTGATAGAATTGTTTCCATATTATCAACAGACTTTATCAAGCACTTGTCAGCGTGGAATTCAATGATATATCCTTTGTCGCACAGTTGACTTATGCTTATGAGATTGTGTTCCAATCCCTCCTCATAAGCTACATCTGAAAAGGATACGGTACCGTTAGTGATCATACCGTAGCCTTTGGTTATTCCTCGATCTAAACCTCCAAAGATGACCTTTGGTACGTTGCAGACTGAGGTGAAGTTCTGGAGTAGGCTTCTTGTCCCAGTCATGTGCCGAGAGCATCCACTATCCAAGAACCAAATTGGCATTTTGATGGCCTTTGGACATACCTGCATTCATGATCACTTTACCTTAGGAACCCAAACGTGTTTTGGTCCTTGGTCTCGGGTTAGAATGCTCCCCCTATGATGATTAGCATTCTGAGTGGTCAGTCTCATATAGCCAACTTGAGGAGTAGCAACCTTCCTGGTAATGAACCAACAATCGTTTGCAAAATTACCAATTTTGCCACAGCACCAACAGTCAAACATGTTGTATCTTTTCCTTATGTACTCCTGCTTGACCTTTTGAGATGGTGGTCTAGCAGGGGTAGCACTCTTGGAGGAGGAGGCTTCATGATGATGGCAATCACATGACATCTTCTCCTTTAGAGGCCTTTCCCCAACGGGCTTTACTTTAGGTGCTTTCTTGAAGTTGTTGCCATGATAATAAGGACCATAGCCCTGAAGAATCACCTCTTCATAAGGTGCCTTAAAGACACTCTCACCAAAGTTCTGAGGGCGAGTCCATCCTTGGTAACGAGACTTTGGCTCTACATAAGTATGCCTGGTAAAGTGACCATAGGACGAGTCTAGATCAAACTTATTCGTTTGAAAGATGACTTTCTTAAATACAGTTTGATCCAGCGGGACTTTCCCTTTATCTTTAGCCAAGGCCTTCTTGGCGGCCTTATTCTTTTGTTGAGCATTATTTCTCCTAGAAGCACTACTAGAAAACTGACTTTTAGCCACGGTAGATTGCCGTGGCTAAAAGTCCAAAACCGTGGCTAAAGACTTTTAGCCACGGTCTGCCCACGGAAAATGGGCGTGGGCAATACGAGCGTGGCTAAAAGTCCAAACCGTGGTTAAAACTCCAAAACCGTGGCTAATACTTGACTTTTTGCCACGGTTCATTGTCGTGGATAATAGTGGACTTTTAGCCACGGTTTAATTGCCGTGGTTAAAAGGCTACTCATAACATAAAAAATTCAGGCCGCCGCCACCGCCCCCCCGCCGCTGCCGCCCGGCCGCCGCCGCCGTCATATTTATTTCAAAGGCTAATTGAAATAAATTCCTTATAAACCCAAAAATCACATTTTGTTTTTGCGGTGTGGGACTAAACGATGCCACGACCTTTTGCTACGGTTCAGGCAAACTATGGCTAATACTAGACTTTTAGCCAAGGTTCAGGCAAACCGTGGCTAAAAGTCCAGTATTAGCCACGGAATAAAACCGTGGCTAATACTAACTATTAGCCACGATTTTTCCCCGTGGCAAAAGAAACCGTGGCTAAAAGCCATTTTTCTAGTAGTGAAGACTTACTAGTAGCACCCTCATGGCCTAGTCCAGCACCCTTGGTCTTAGCTGAGAGCTCAACAATGAGTGGAAGAACATTTTTTGGCTTTGAGAAACATTCAACAAGTTTCTTTTCAGCTACGAGTTGTTCTTCCAACTCTTTGATTATTTTCTCCTTAAGGTCAAGGTGTTCTAGAGCTTGATTGTATTCCTCAATAGCGAGATTGAGGTTCTCTTGAAGAGAGTCAGTCTTAGCAACTTCTTCTCTCAAGCTGCTCTCAATAGCCTTTAGTGACTTAATCTCTTTTGCCTAAGTTTTCACGACTCGGCGACATTTGTCGTATGTCATGATCAACTCATTGCATTGGGCCATAAGTTCCGACTCATCGTTAGAAGTGCTGTCCTCAAGATCATGCTCAGACTTTCAGATTCAGAGAGAGGAATGTGAGATTTTCCATCCCCAGTGAACTGGGGCTCTTGTTCGTCATCAGAATGAGCCATGAGACTGAAGTAGGCTTCCTATTCTTCACTCGACTCAGATGAGTCGGAGTTGCTGAGAGTCTTGTCATTCTTGGTTAACAAGCTCTTCTCTATCCTCTTCTTGTGGTATGAGGATTTCTTTACCTCTCTTCTGCCACCCTCCTTCTTCTTGTGGGGGAATTAGTCTATGACGTGACCTGTTTTGTTGCAACAGTAGCAAACGATGTCAGTAGAAATCTAGTTGTTCTGTTTATAGTTATACCTGTCATAGCAACTCGAGACTTTCTGTTGTTGATCACCGCCATGTCGTGATCTTCTGTATGAGGCATCCATACCTCTCCACTGCTTCTTCTTGTTCAAGAATTTCTTGAACTGCCAAGAGAGCAACGAGAACTCTCTTTCAGATAGTTCTGAGCCTGAGGTGCTTGGCTCAGAGCTTTCTTCTTCACTTACTTCTTGAGCAGGTGCTAGTGAGGCACCTTTGCCCTTCCTTGAACTGTCAGCCTTTAAAGAAACCAACTTCTCTTTTGAGGAGAAGCGACTTTTCTCTTCTTCAGCTTTTCTGGAATTGATTTGCAGTTCATAGGACAATAGCTTGCCAACTAGATTCGTTGGGTCTGTCTCAGCTAGTCTGCCAAACTCCCGGATGGCACAGACTTTGTTGTCTGATTCCTTTGTGAGAGATCTCAAAAACTTATCATTCAGCTCCCCATTAGTGAAGACTCGGCCATACACTTTTAGGCCATTCACTATCTTGAAGAAGTTCTCAAAGGTATCTGCAATGGTCTCCTTTGACCCTTGCCAGAAGGCTTCATATTTCTGGTTCAGTAGGGACCTTCTATCATCCCTCACTTCTTTAGTACCTTCCATCAAAGTAAATAGAGACTTCCATATTTCCTTAGTTGATTGGTAGTGAATTAGATTCTACAGCATCGAGTCATCGACTGCACTTGCTATAATATTTTTAGCTTTCTTGTCCAAAGAGACAAGTGCAATCTCGTCCTTATCTTGATCCATCAATTTCTTAGGAACTTTCTTGGTTGGATATATGGTGGAGGTATTCATAGGAACGTAGGGACCTTCTTCAACAATCATGAAGATCTGGGGATCCACATCTTCCATGAAAAATTTAATTCTCTCTTTCTACATGGGAAAGTTATTCTTTGTGTACAAAAGAAGGTTGGAAAAATCTTTGACCTTGTCCTTTGCTTCCAAGTATCAACTTTTGAGACGAAATTGACCAAGGTTTTAACCTTTTAACGATCAACCTCCCTCTAACAACAATTGATAGTGGAAATTTTTCAACCTAAATCTCCTAGAGGGGGTGAATAGGTGAATCGTGCGTCTATTTGCAGAATAAAAATTTTAGTGATCTTGCACAAGCAATCAAGCAATAGCAGAAAGACATGCAGATTTATAGTGGGTCCCCAAACTTGGGTACATCCACTTTACCTCACTGATCTCGCAAATCACTAGATACGCTACTCTTTTATCTCAAATTGAAAACAATCCTACGCCTAGAAACCAAGTTCCTACAAACTCGATCCAAATGGATCTACACTCAGAAGATGAAAACTTCCTACCACACGGAGAACAATGCTCCTACACTCGGAGAATAATCTCCTACAAGATTTACAAATTGAGTTTGAAAATACAAACAAAAATATTCTCAGATCTGAAAGAATTTTTCTCTAGGACTTCTTCTTTAACGTTGCGGCTCTTTCAGAATTGGTTGAAGAAGATCCTTTGAAAATCTGACCTGAGAAAGCTTGAATCTACTCGATCAAGGAGAGGAAGACGATTCTTTAATCAACATATCTTCTTGATCATATGCAGAGAGAACGCTCTTGACGAGAGCGGTGGCTTCAGAATGTCGTGCTTGAGAATATTCTGCCGAACCAGTAACTTTGGAAAGTACGAAATCCGCTCTTAAAAGATTCTTCTATTTCTTTTCTGCTTAGGGCTATGTCTTAGTGAAAAGGCTTTATATATGATTACCATTAACAGCTAGAAATTATATTAATGACGACACATGGACCAATCACGTCGAGTTATTTGAAATTTCGGCCGTTCTGGACTTAGGAAAACAATTTCCTGGAAAGTCGACTTAGTTCTCGAGAAGTGGCTATAGTTCTCGAGAACTAGGAAATTAGTTCTCGAGAACTGTCAGGACTTCTCGAGAACTAAATTCTTTAGAAGGGGTTTGGACTTCTCGAGAACACAAGGTTTAGTTTTCAAGAACTAATTGACTTCTTGAGAATAAACATTTAGAAACTTTTCTGAACTTCTCGAGAACAAACACTTAGAAACTTTTCTGAACTTCCCGAGAACAGAAGGAAGACTTATCGAGAACTGAAGTTGGACTTCTCGAGAACTAAAGGAACACTTCTTGAGAATTTAACTTAGAAAAATTTCTGAGGCAAATCCTGACTATTCAAGAAATTGAGCTTGCAGTTCTTGAGAACTGAAGCCATGCATCTCGAGAACAAGTAAGACTTCTCGAGAACTATACCTTAGGCTTCTCGATAACTGGACAAGACTTCTAGAGAACAAAGAGGATTTCTCGAGAACTATAACCTAGAGAAAATTTCTTGAATCTGTCCAGACTTCTCAATAACTATACCTAGGCTTCTCGTGAACTTTGTAGTTAAGCTTCTCGAGAACTATGAGAGCTTCTCGAAAACTAAACTACACTTCTCAAGAAATCTGAAGTTACTTCTCGAGAACTGGACTTAGATAATTTTTCAAGAATTTTATACAATGTTTTCTTCTGGTCCTGTCTTCATCCCATGCTCCCAATGTTTGAACATGAAGTGTATCCCAATTGAGAGGCTCCACATAATTCAAAACTTTGGATCACACAGTGAGGGATTACACTGTATGGTCATGTGTTCCTGACCCACTATAGACTGATATTGGTCTACACTTAGCACTAAGAATCTGCAAACATTCAAATAGAATAGGATATCAAATACAACTTAATTCATCTTAGTTCAAGGGTGACTTCATGAAAAATTTGGTTATTGTGGTTGCAATACCCAAAAGATGTGGTTGCTGAGGTGGAATAGAGCTTGGGTGGCTGAAGCAAGTAGCTCAAACTGGAGTTTTGAACGTAGCAACGTCAATGGCGGTGGAGGATGAAGCTTTTACAAGCTCTTCAAAGTGGAATGTGTGGTCGGATCTTCCCTCCAAGGAAGAGAGAGAGGAAGGAGGCTGGAGAGTGATTTTCCCGCTTAATGGAGCCAAAAAGGCGGGTTGGTTCGTCGATCCCCGAAAATGGCAAAGGTTGCCACTTAAATAGAAAATTGTCAGAAAATTTATCTCGCACGGTTCGACGCACGACCGTGCGCGAACCGTGCGATATTATAATAAAGCACGCGCCTGTGAAAAAGAAGCGTTGACCCGTGCGTTTCCTTCGTGCACGGAAGATAGCAATTTGCACGGGTAACCACAGAACAAAGAACTGCAGGCAAAAACAGTGGAACTGTGTATTTTACTCGCACACGGGGGATTCTTCTCATGCGTGAATTAAAATGCACGATTAACCATAGAATGAAAAAGGGCAGGAAAACACCCGAATGCTATAAGAAAACCATGCGTTTTCTTTGCACACGGTTTGGGTGAAACCGTGCGTGAAGGATTCGCACGTGCTGGTAGTTCCACCAGATTGACCGGAAGAAAACACACGACCAAAACAAACCGTGTGCTAAGTAAACGCACGACCGTGCGTTTTCCTCAAATCAGAATTCAGAAAAGGGGAAAACAGACCACCTGCAAGCAAGGAAAGAAAGGGAATATAGGACCCTCAAACAATACAGAAATGAAGAGAAAGCTACTAGAACAAGACCTGGGGAGCATCACGTGCTTACCCCTAACCAGCAAGTGCGCAATTGCGCACGCAAGGGCAAGAAATGCACACAAAGAAAGAATGACATAATGGATGTGATAAACAGCGAAAACATCCAATAAATGAACTGTCAAGGCATGAAAACCAGCTAAGATGAGCCCGCAAAACCCAGTATAAACGGGACTTATCACCTAGCTATGTCATGTTCATGAAGGACATCTTATCCAAGAAGAGAGGATTTGTTGATAAGGAGATAGTGGCACTAACGTAACAGTACAACACGATTCTATAGAATAAGTTACCTCAAAAATTGAAGGACCCTGGAAGTTTTATAATTCCATGTTCAATAGGAATGAAATTTTTTGGAAGGGCGTTGTGCAACTTGGGGGACAGCATCAACTTGATGTTGTTATCTATTTACACCAAATAAGGAATTAGGGAGATCACACCAACATCTCTTAGGATCCAATTGGCAGATAGATCTTTAGCATTTCCTCAGGGAGTGGTTCAGGACATACTAGTTAAGGTAGAAAAATTAATATTCCATGCTGATTTTTTGTGTTAGATATGGACGAAGATAAGGAGGTGCCGATTATTTTAGGATGACCCTTCTTAGCAACAGGATGCACCCTCATAGATGTCCAAAAAGGTGAATTAACAATGAGAGTCAATGACGAGGAAGTAACGTTAAATCTCCTTAAGGCTTTGAAATTTCCTGATGATTAAGGGGAGTGTTATTCGATGGAAGAAGTTGTGGTACCCTCATGGTTGATACATGAGGCTGATGATCTACAATATGAGTTGCTGAGTATTCTAACTAATGAAGAAAGAGAGAATGACTTAGAAATTGAAGAGGTGGTCAAAACATTAGGCTCATATAGAAAGTTACCAATTGACAGGAACATTGAAGTAATATGTAGGACCAGCGAGCCTAAAGTAATGGAACCATCCATTCTTAAACAACAAACATTAGAGTAAAGGCCCCTACCAGTACATTTGAAATATGTTTTTCTTAGGGAAGATAACACCTTAACAGTTATCATTGATGCATCATTGGAAAGGGAGAATGAACTAAATCTATTGGAAGTCTTGAGAGAGTTTAAGGGTGCCATTGGTTGGACTCTAGCCGATATTAAGGGAATCAACCCGTCAACTTGCATGCATAAAATATTATTAGAAGAGGGGATAAAAGGATCCATAGAACATCAACATAGGCTTAATCCTCTAGTGAAAGAAGTGGTAATGAAAAAAATAATAAAGTGGCTTGATGCGTGTATCATCCACCCCATCTCAGATACCAAGTGGGTGAGCCCAGTGCAGTGTTTACCAAAGAAGGGTGGAATGACTATTGTTAAAAATGAGAATAATGAAATCATACCCACTAGGGCCATCATGGGATGGATAATATGTATGGACTATACGAGATTGAACAAAATAACTAGGAAAGATCATTTTCCACTTCCATTTTTTGACCAAGTCCTAAATAGATTGGTGGGTAGATAGTACTTTTGATTTCTAGATAGATATTCGGGGTACAATCAGTTCATTGTTGCACCCAAAGATCAAGAAAAAAATGACATTTACAAGCTCATTCGGAACTTTTGCATTTCAGAGAATGCCTTTTGGGTTATGTAATGCACCCGCCACATTCCAGCATTGTATTATCGCTCTCCTTGCTGAGTTAATGGAAGAGGGGATTGAAATTTTCATGGATGATTTTTCTGTGTTTGGTCGATCATTTAATGCTTGTTTGAGAGTATTAAGTAATGTTTCTAGAAGGTGTGTTGAAACCAATTTAGTGTTGAACTGGGAGAAGTTGCACTTCATGGTACGAGAAGGAATTGTCTGCGGGCACAAGGTATCTAGTAAGGGGTTGGAAGTTTACCGAGAAAAGGTGGAGGTTATAGAAATACTCGCTCCACTAACGAATGTCAAGGGCATTCGTAGTTTTTAAGGGCATGCAGGGTTTTACAGACGGTTCATTAGGGATTTTTCAAAAATAACTAAGTTGTTATGTAATTTGCTTGAAAAGGACACCATATTTATTTTTGATGCTAAGTGTTTTGAGGCTTTTGAAATACTAAAGAAAAGCTTATTCTCTGCACCTATTGTTATATAACCGGATTGTTCATCATCCTTTATTCTAATGTGTGACGCAAGTAATTACGCAGTAGGTGCCGTGTTAGGACAAATCCACTATAAGATCTTTCATGTAATTTATTATGTTAGTAAGACCCTTATAAATGCTCAAATAAACTACACTACCACAGAGAAGGAACTCCTTGTGGTGGTCTATGCATTTGAGAAGTTTCGAGCATATTTGATACATTTTAAGGTTATAGTTTACGCAAACCACACCGCCATACGATACTTAGTGGAAAAAAAGGATGCAAAGCCTAGACTCATTAGGTGGGTTCTCCTTATTCAGGAGTTTAACTTTGAGATCAAGGACCGAAAAGGTGCTAAAAACCCTGTAGCTGACAATTTATCACGACTAGAGCAAGAGTGTGAAAGGGATAGTCATGTAGAGATCAACAAAATTTTTCCTAATGAGCATATACTAGCAATCACAGAAGGTAACACTCTTTGTTTTGAATATTTTGTTAGCTACATCAATAGTAGAGTGCTCCCTCCAAATTTTTATTACCAACAAAGGAAACGGTTTCTTCATCAGGTCAAATTCTACCTATGAGATGTACCATACTTATTAAAAATCTGTGAAGATCAATTTATTCGTAGGTGTGTAACTAAAGTTGAAGTCCAAAGTATTTTGTAAAAATGTCACGCTTCTCCGTATAAGGGGCATTTTCTGGGAGACCGTACTGCTATGAAGGTTTTAGAAGCAGGATTTTTTGGCCGACATTATTTGAGGATGCCCATACCTTTGTAAAATATTGTGATCAATGTCAAAGGGTTGGAAATATTCATCGTGGTGCAAGCATGCCTATGACTAAAATTATAGAAGTCAAAGTATTTGACGTGTGGGGTAAAGATTTCATGGGTACTTTTGTAAATTCGAACGGGAACATGTATATTCTGCTAGCGGTAAATTATGTCTCAAAATGGGTAGAGGCAATAACCACACAAAGAAATGATGGCAAGGTTGTACTAAAATATCTCAAGTCTTACATTTTCACTAGATTTGTACCCCTAGGGCTATAATTAGTGATGGAAGGGCGCACTTTTGCAATTTACAATTTAAATCACTTTTGAAGAAATATGGAGTAACTCATAAAGTTTCCCTTGCATACCACCCGCAAACAAATGGTTTAGCGGAAGTTTCAAATTCAGAGATAAAATCAATATTAGAAAAAACGGTAATTGCCACTTGCAAGGATTGGTCGCAAAAGCTAAATGGGCCTATAGAACGACATTTAAAACTCCTATAGGATTGACCCCATACAAAATGATTTATGATAAGGCGTTTCATCTCCCGGTGGAGCTAGAACATAGAGATTATTGGGCCGTAAAAAATATGAATTTCGATTTTCAAGAGGCAGGGAAGAAAAGACTACTACAAGTTAATGAATTGGATGAGATTCGATCGACTGCATATGAGAGTTCGAGGGTATATAAGGAAAGGACAAAGAAATGGCATGATTAAAGACTAATTGTAAAGGAGTTCAAAATGGGAAAATTAGTCTTGTTATTCAACTCGAGACTAAAATTTTTTCCAGGCAAACTTAAGTCTAGATGGTCGGGACCATTTCGAGTAAAAGAGGTGCACCCATTTATTGTAGTAACGATTTTCAATGAGAAGGATGGCTCTGAGTTCAAAGTGAACGGCCAAAGATTGAAGGTGTATTGTGTAGATAATGATCATCGTGAGGCGATGGTCATAAATTTTCAATGACAAGTTGACGCGAAACGTCCAGCTGGGACATTTTAAACGAGGCACTTGGTGGGAGGAAACCCATCGATTAGATATATATAAATATATATAACTATATAAAGCAGAAAAATGATCAATTTTGTCATAGTGATATGTGGCCTAGGTAGGCGAATACATTTTTGGAATGATCCTAACTATAGCATAATATTTAAATATTTAATGCTTATGAATTGAGCCTCATAATATAGTAACATATTAGGACTATAACCAAGGGATTTTTCCACTCCACTATCAAGCATTCAAAATTGCTAAACAAGCCAAAGCCAAACCTACTTTTATATGAACTAATAGCTCTTATCGAGGTTTAGATCAAAAACTTAGCATATTCTTATCTTTTTCAATTCAAGCAGAGGCTTAAACAATTGCGTGGGAGTAAATAAAATTTGAAGAAATCACACACAACACCAAAATTTTTAATTGCGCTTTTTCTTTTATCAAACTAATGAATTTGTGAGGGTTGAACTTTTAATGATTGACAAGCTTATCAGTTGTATAGTCTTGATTATGCTTTGACTGAGTTGGGTTAAGGAAAAGGATCATTGAATTCTCATCTCAATAGTTATCCATTCACCCAAATCAATTTATTGAATTGTCTTTGCTCGGGACTAGCAAGACTCAAGTCTGGGGGTGTGATAACTTCTTAAATGAAGTTATCTTTGTCCATTTTATTTGGCAAAAATAGTAAAAAAATATTTTATTGAGTATAAAATGATGATAAAATTCATATTTAACTTATTTTTGAGTAATTTGACCATTTTACAATATTTTCTTATTAGAATCGCCGCAAAACCCAATCAGGAGAAGGAATGCTGATGTAGTTTTTTGTGCTGGGAAAGTTGTTTTAAAAACTTTTCTTGTTGTTATAACAACTTTCAAAATATGAAAATTCAAATTTTCAAAACCTGCAGCGGTTTCAAAAGTGAAAGGAGGCATCCTTTCAGATGGAGGAACGAAATTAAAGGACACAATTGGCTAGAAAAAAGCGGGATAATTCATTCTCGAAGAAGAGAAAAAAAGGAGATTGCTTGGAGAAGAAGAACTGGGGCAAAAACAAAATCTTTGAGAAGGGTTTCTTGTACGCGAATTGGAGAGCAGTTTCCTGCCCTTTTTTAATTCTTATCGTCATGTGCTGTAAGATCTTTCCCATTTTTGTGGTGTTCTTCCCTTCCATTATGAACTAATTTCAATCGTCTTGTGTGTTGTAAGTACTTAGACTCATTTTTATGATTTGATTTCAATTTATCTTTCATGTTAGTTGATGATCTATCTATATTGGGATTATGTATTTCATTTTTTGAATTTTTTAAGTAGGTGTTCTTCTCCTAGATAGTGTGGAGAGATTCATAAGAGGAGTCATGCTATTCTAAGGTTGAATCCTCATTATGCACAGTGAGATTCGAGAGATGAGTCGCGTTATTCTTTAGTCAAAATTCCATCTTTCTACAGTGCTGTGAGACTCGAGAGAGCAGTAGCATAAGTGTAACATAAGTCTTAATATAACTCTGAGAAATAAAAAGATTACATCTCAAGTTAGCAACATCAATTTTAGCACTTCATGTTATTCTAAATCCTCCTAAGTTAGAGATTACTAGGGGAAGTAGGGTAATGGGATTTCAGAGATAGAGATATAATGTTATCCATCTTAAAAAATCATTGCAGGATAGTAATTATCCAATCATGAGAGATTACTTTAAAATATACGTCAAAATAGTCTAAGGTAAACAACATGCATGACTAATTCTCCAATTCAAGAAAAACAAGCATCCTAAATAAGAACTAAGTAGTTATTATTATCTCTTGTTTCTCTTTACTAAATCACACCAATAATCTCACTTGAATTTAAAGAAAAGGTTAAGCTACTAGTTGCGAGCACTAAATCATTCACTTCCTCGAGGGAATGATTACTTCTCACTTTATATTACTTGAACCGGCACGTACACTTACGTTATTTTATATTTACGTTACCGGCGTACCACCACTATCCGCCAGCTCAAAAATTAATATAAGCGCGATTATTCCTTGTAGTGGCACGCTCTCCAACCCTAAGATGTTCAGAGGTGGTTCTTATAATCCTTTCTGAAAAGAGCCACCATCTAATTAGGAGAAGTTTTTCCCTCTTACAAAAACAAAGGAGATCTTGGGAAACAGAATGCTATAACGAGATTCAGAAAACTATTGCATGCCCAATCCATGAGAATTAAAATCACAGATCATTCACCGTCTACAGAGATATACTTTTTGATGGAACACTAATTTTCTTTGTTCTATTTCTCTATTTTTCATTGATTACTGTATTCTGTATGGAGAAATCATCCGATGTGGACGATGAATTCTTGGGAGGATTTCATAGGAATCGTCCAGGGAGGTCATCTAATTTTTGGGATAAATATGTGGAAATAATCCTGGGATAATGTCTAGATTTGGGAGATCTAGTAGGTTTATCAAATTTCTTTGGAAGAAGTGAAAGACCCAACCGATCCTAGTGTATGGTCGGTATAGAAACAAAAAGAAATATTCGATTCACCGCCACCGATCTATGACGTCTTGGAGATCAAGTTTTCAACTTTGCTAACACTCTTTTATAAATAAAATCTCGTATTCTTGTTTTATATTTAATCATGTGTGCTTATAGTAAAAGTTTAATTTCTTATGTGTGCTTCTGGTATAAGAACTTCAGAAACAAGGAACAAAGTTTCTGTCTATAACGCCAACCATTAGCTACAGAAAAATTACTTCTTCTCTTCAAATATTTTTAATATATAGTAGTTTCTGCAAACAATATTCACCCCCCCCCCTCAAAGGCTTGCCACTAAATCCAACAACTGGTATCAGAGCAAAGTTATTCCAAAATAGTTTCACCACTGGGAATAATGGTCACAGCTAATCGTACCTTTCTTGAGTGACAAGGAGTGAATAGACCTCTACTATTTATGGAGATTGATTATAGTGATTCGAGAACTCACATGAAAATATTTCTAAAAACACAATGCATGGACGTGTGGGCCATGGTCAAAAAAAATACAAAGGACCCACTACTACTGTAGGTAATCAAACCTTAGAAAATTCTCGATAAAAATGGGTCTAGACAGATAAGCTGAGATGAACCAATAATGCCAATGTCATGAACTCCTTATTTTTCTCCTTCTGTAAGACTGAATTTAATAGAATCTATAATGGTGAAACTTTTTTGATATTTCGCATTTACTTTAATTAACCCTAGAAGGTACCTCTTAGGTAAAGGATTAAAAGCTACTTCGACGGGAATCTGAAAATGAATAATTATATATATAGATCGACGAGGAGGTGGACAACACATACACTCGCTTCACAAAGATTATCAATGCCTCTAGATCTCTCTGAAAGACCTTTTCAAATGGGAACTTGGTAAGAAAGATCATGCGGTCCCTACCTCTACAATTCAATCCAAAGGTGATTTCCATTGGATAATCTCATAACATCAGTACCCTAGAGATAGAGAGCCTAGTTAGGAACCAGAAAACCCATGAGCTTGAACTGAAGATTCATGTTGAGGAGTATCCTAAGGAACATAATAAGAAGGCACTAGCACTGAAGGAAGTCAAGGAAAAGTTGGTAATGGAGGATATATATGATGAGGAGAGCTTTTACGCCTCTGGAATAAAAAGTTCGTCAGCAATCCAGAGAGGCGAGAAGAGTTTTGAAGATTAATGAAGAATGACACAAAAGAAAATAAGGAGTGGAGCAAGACATCAAAAATGGAAAAGAGTGATGAAAAATAATCCTCCCTATTGTGCTCCCACTATCGCAAATCCGGACACTTCAAGCTTAACTATCCTAAGTTTTTGAATGAGGAAACAGAAAGGAATACTCGTTATAAGGAGAAGAAAAAGGTGCTAAAGGAGTTTACCTGGGATGAAACATCAGTAGATGAGTCAGACACCTCAAGCTTGAGTAGTGGAGAAGAGGAAAATTTCTACCTCATGGGGATGCACCAAGACGTGTTTGATAGTGAATCTAGTGTCCATTGAAACACTGAGGTAACCTCTGTAGCTTATGAAGAACTCTATGATTTATATGAAAAACTATGTGATAAATTAGATGATTTGAGTGATAAAAAAATTTCTTGAAAACTAAAAAAAGCAAATGAGAAGGATTTGAAATGTCTTAATAATGACCAAATAAAATGTGGGAAAGAGAAAGTCGAGTTCCAAGAATGTTTTAACTCATTGGGCATGATCAACAAAATGAAAGAGAGCCTCTCGAAGATTTCCTCCAAAAATGAAACATTTTCCATTGAGAGGAAGGCCATGGAGAAAAAGGTACAAACTTCTCTTATCCACATTGAGAATGGAAAGAATCAATTTGTAAATTGGTGTATGACGCTTGTCACGAAAAAATCCTCATTGTATGCGAAGATCAATGATCTGAACTGTGCAATCCAAACACTTGGAATAGGCCAAAAATGACTAAATATGTTATTGGGCTATCAATGTTAGGGATTTGGAAAGTTCAGACTGGGATACCAACAAGTGAAGTTATTGGCTGGTTATATCACCATCATTGGCGATAGATCTTCTCCTGCAAATCATAACTAAAAGCTTCAGAAAAATAAAGTGAACTTTGTAAAAACTGGAATCCTATTTCCATCATCCAGCATGAGCCTAAATAAAAACCAAAAGGAGGTATCCACCACCAATATAAATTCTGCTAAATGTAATAAGTTTGGTAAGACTTCTCGCTTGTGCTTGAAGAAAAGATTAACTAAATTTGCAAAAATCTGGATGCCAAAGTTGACTACCTATACAATTGGTGGAGCAATTTGGGTAACCAGAATTTTACTCTAATCATCTTTTTAGGTGTGTTGGCAAGCTAGGGCTACAAGAACCTGTAGTACATGGACTTTTGGAGTTCCATGCAGATGATGGGAAATTAAGACATTTTTGTTAGCCTAGAAAAGAGAAGAGGAGGCATGGTGACATTTAGAGACATCAACAAAAGAAGAATTCTAGGTGTCAGCAATATAGGTAACATGCACTTCTCTATTTCAAAAGTACTCATAGTAGATGGTTTAAGGTATAATTGAATATCAATAAGTCAACTGATTGATAAAGGCCTGATTGTTTTATTTGAAACCTCTACAAAATTGTGTAAATATTTGATGATAAATCTGAAGGTATTTTTCTAATCGCACCTGGGAAACACATTGTTTACACTATCACATTTGATGATTTATCCTCTTCAAATTTAAAATGCTTAATCGCTAAAAATGAAGAGTTGGAACATTGTCAAAGGAGAATCGGTCTTTTCGGGAGTAAATTAATTGTCAAACTATTAAAAGAAAAACTAATCTACGGACTTCCATAACTAAGAGGTAGTTTGACTTCTTTATGTGATCCTTGCCAAAATGGAAAATTGTTAAAATTATCTTTTAAAAGTAAATAATGTTATTACCACTTCTAGACCACTGCAATTAATTCACATGGATTTGTTTTGCCCTATAAGTATATATAGTCTATGTGGGAAATAATATGCATTTCTGATAATAGATGATTACTCTTTAATTTGTTGGACTATTTTTCTGGCAAATAAATCTGACGCTTTCACTGAATTCTCCATCATGTGCACTAAGATTCAGAATAAAATAGAATTAAAAATTAACTATATAAGGTCAGATCACGGGGGAGAATTTGAGAATAAATATTTTTCTTCTTTGTATATAAACATAGGAATTCGGCATAATATTTTCTCCATACGCACTCTACAACATAAAGGGGTAGTGGAAAGGGAAAATCGGATGCTACAAGACTTAGCTCGCACTATACTTGATGAGTATAGCTTACCTAAATACATATGGGCTGAAGTGGTTAATGGAACATGCTATGTATTAAACCGGACGATGCTTCGCTCAAATCTTAAGCATGCTACATATGAGCTCTATTTTAAAAAGAATCCAAGTGTATCTTACTTTAGACTCTTCGGCTGCTTGTACTTAACTCTTAACACCAAGGATAATTTAGAAAAATTTGATGAAAAAACTTACCTAGGAATTATTTTAAGATATTCCTCCACGAGTCGTGCATATAGGGTCTATAATAAAAGAACTTGGGTTGTACAAGAATTAATACATGTTCACTTTAATGAAAATACTCCAAAAGAAGACTCTAAATAAAATGAAGTTGATGATGTTGTCATTTCTCAAGAATAGGAGAGTGTGAAGAGATTGGAAGGAGTAGGTTATGATCTAGGTCATACTTAAAGATATAAACATCCAATTGAACTAAATTTTTTAAAATATCATCCCCGAGAATTAATAATTGGAGAGCCTTTACATGGGATTAGAACTTGTTCAGTCTTACATCAATCATTTTCAAACTTATGTTTTTTATCTGAAATTTAACCAATGAATATTTTTGAAGGTCTAAATGACGAGTCTTGATTTTTGACCATGAACGAGGAGCTCAACCAATTTGAAAGAATGAGAGTGTGGACATTAGTGGAGCTCCCTAGTAACCATACAATTATAGGATAATGAAGGATATAAACCTCCAAATGAACTAAATTTTTTAAAATATAATCCTCGAGAATTACTAATTGGAGAGCCTTTACATGGGATTAGAACTTGTTCAGTCTTACATGAATCATTTTCAAACTTATGTTTTATATCTGAATTTGAACCAAAAAATATTTTTGAAGGACTAAATGATCTATTTTTATTTTTGACCATGAACGAGGAGCCCAATAAATTTGAAAGAATGAGAGTGTGGACATTAGTGGAGCGCCCTAGTAACCATACAATTATACGAATTAAGTGAATCTACAAAAATAAACTCTATGGTGAGTCTAGGAAGATAAATAACATGCCTAGATTTGGTTGCTCGAGGATACTCAGAGATCGAAAGGGTGGATTATGAGGAGTCTTTTGCACCTGTACAATACATGGAGTCCATCAGGATGTTTTAAGCATTTTCTAGATTTAAAAGAATAAAATTGTAAGAAAAGATGTACGTGGAGCTACCACCCGGTTTTAAAATTGTGATCATCTATATCGTCTATATAAACTCATAAAAGTATTGTATGGATTAAAGCAAGCACTGCGTGCCTGGTATGATAGGTTTACAATATTTCTTATTAAACATTGTTTTAGGATGGGTAGTGAGGATACTATGCTATTTGTAAACAAAGTGATTCATATTTAAGGATCATGTAAATATATGTCGATGATAAAATATTTTGTGACACTAATAAAGAATTATTTGATGAATTATAGAAGTAATGCAGAGTGAATTTAAAATGAGTTTAGTAGGGGAATTGGCAAAAAATTTTAGGTTTTCAAATTTCTCAACAAGACGTTGGTATTTTTATTTGTCAATTAAAAAATATAAAAGATATTCCTAAATGATTTGGTCTTGAGAATTTGAAATACTCTAAAACTTTTATGAGTGCATAACTTAAGTTATGAAAAGATGAAAGTGTCATTTCGATGAATCAAACGGTAGATCGAGGTATGATTTAATCAGTACTGTAACTTTGTGCGTCTAGACCGAACATTATGTTTATAGTGTGTCTTTGTGATAGATATCAGGCTAATCCTAAGGAATCTCATTTTAAATGCATTAAACACATCTTTAGGTATCTTATAGGCACAACAAATCTAGGTTTTGGTTTTGTTGAAACCGAAAAATCGGTTTTTATGGAGTTCACCCTTGGGGAAGGGGTGATCGCGCACCTACTTCTCTCTTGCAAGCAAAATGACAAAGGAAAAGCAAAGGGAACTGACTCAAGGGCTCGGCACTGAGGTACCACCACAGACCCAAAAGATTTTAGAGCGCTTCACCTCCCTTAGCCAAATGTCGAGCTAAGGCTACCTAAGAAAGTACAAGAAGTTCTGGGAATAAGTAATCATGCCTTCTTAGGTACCCCTTGGGTCCAAATTATAGGATTATGAAAAAGGCCTGTAAATAGCCAACATCCGCTGTTTTGAACTTCTATATACAGCCCAACTATGTCTGCCAACATCACAACTCTGGTATTATAACTGGCTACGGGCAGGCCAGTGGGGAAAAAATTGTAAAAACACATCACAGAACCCTGGGGCGGCGAGTAGTCCCTGAGACCTCTACTCACCTAGGGCGGTGAGTGCTCGATATAGCTGGAACTCGCCGCCTCCCCCCGAACCTTGGCGAGCATGGACCCGGTTGGCCCTGCTCGCCTGCTGCTTGAAGAGCTCCCCTAGGGCGAGTTTGAGTCGGCCCGCTCCACTCGACTGTTTCATGTCCCTCTCCCTGGGATTTGGCCATTAGCTCTTGTCGGCCCCAATCGCCAGATACGGGGTTGTACAAAATCCCTGCTCTTTACGAGGTTGGAACAAGCTCAGAAAGAAGCATCTAACACAACAAGATTCGACGAGTGCGACAGGGGCTAGGGGGAATCTTTTGGCGGGGTCCACCAACATCTATATAAATGCGCCTGCTTACCTGGGTGACCCTTGCCATTCATATTGTCCTAAACTTGCCGACATACCCATCCCTAAGGAGATCCATTAGAGTATTGTCAGGGCTCATAAGGTCTACTCTGCTCGCATTGCTGGCCTAACCGCGGTTCCCCTTAGCATACCGCAGAGCGGTTCGGCAGAGTTCAATTTTGCTAAGATGGCGAAGCCATTTACCCAAGCGGAAGAGCACATCTTACACGACTTGAAATATACCTTGGAGCCTGAGGCTGGCTTCTCTACTCTGCCCGCCCCTAAGAAGGACAAAAACATTGTCGACCTCTGCACCAAACTGGACAGCCGACGGGGGGACGATGAGGTCTCCTCGCCACGAGCAATGCCCCTCTGACGACTAGCATGTTTGGAATTGTTCCCTACAACGTTCCCTAAGATTTTAAGAGGCATCACAGATCATGCTAAGGGTCATAATGTATTTGATGTGTGCTTGAGTTCATGCATGCAGGTAGTCCATGATTGGAGAGGTGAAGAAAAATGAGTTTGGTAGTAAACTCAAAATTCGTCGAGCTCAGCTCGAAGTTCTAAGAGCTCAGTTTGCAGTTCGTTGAGCTCAACATACAGATCGTGGAGCTCAACTAAACACTTATCGATCTAAAGCCAGAAAAATTGGCTAAGGCAAAAAGCACTGAGATATTTGAGATAGCTGAGAAGAAAGCGCTAAGACCGCTAAGAAGATCAGAGTCATCGATCTCAGCTCACAGATCGTCAAACACAGCTAAAGCAAGAAAAACTAATTAAGGCATAAAGCGCTGAGACTGCTGAGAAGACAGCGCTGAGATAGAAACTTATCTCAGCTGTCAAGAAGAAAGTGTTGAGGCAAAAGCTTCTCACTGCTGTTAAGCAGAAATTGTTGAGACAGTTGATAAAGAACCACAGAGTCAAATCCAGAGAATTTTCACAGGTCCAGAAGTGTTGAGAGCCAAGACATATGGTGTTGAGTAACTTATAATCACTTAACGTTTTTTGAATTTCTGAAATATTTTCTAAGTCCAGATGGTGATGACCAATACTGACGTCATTAAAGTCAACCTTTATATAGCGATTGCGGGAAAGCTGTAGTGACGCCAAAAGCTGCTTTATCCTTTTCTAAAGGAGGTGGGGCTCACCAATCCTTGGCTGGGGCCCACACACATTTGTGCCATTGATTCAAATCAGCGAATATAAAAAGGAAAAAAGAATAGGGGATTAGGGCAATGGACGGGTCAAATGCAAAAAAAATACAAAAGAAAACTAGAGGTGGCTGGACATTTTCTTCCCCATCAATCTTGAATGCTTAAGTCTAGCAGAGATAGCCAGAGGGCAAAGGAAGATAACTGAAACTTTTCCAGTTCAGCAAGATAGTTCTTTGAAGAATAAGGCAGCTGATTCAACAGACCAGCAAGAAGCTAGCTGTGAGAAGGAGCAGTCAACCTTCAACAACAGATAGCTACTTACATGTGCAACAAAGAAGAAGATAGCTGTAGAAGAAGACTCATCCCTTCTACAACAAGATAGCTGGACTAATATCTTCTTTGTCTAGCAAAGTAGACTCAGAAATTTTTCTTTGAGTCACATGTCTTACTTTTCTTAACATCTTATATTAACAACGTACAGGATTCAATTTATCTGAATCTGAGTGTAGGGCACTTTGTGCCTGAGGTAGGTGACTAGTTCGTCACTATCATAACCCGCATTTTCTCCGAGGAAATCGAATGATCAGAGTAGGAGAAAAAATGCGTCATGATGCCACGTCGAGCAGGGGATAACTGCCGACGCTCAGGCAAACCACTGACAACTATACTTTATGAAAATTTATGAGTTAAATGATTAGAAAATCAGTTATATTTTTAAAGGTCGTATCCCTCGGCGCGGTGGATCATGTAGTCCACAGTTTAAAAACTATACTTATACGCTGCGGAAAATTCTTCATTCAGGTTTAACATTCTAAAAGAGTGCATAAGTGCCCCTAGAGGACAACTTATACCATGCAAGACCCTACATTTAATTTATACCATATATATGGAAATGATTCTTTTTACGTTGTTTGAAAATAGTGTTTGAGTTTTATAAAATATGCTGATCATATGATATACTTATAATAGTATTTTTAGGTTTAAAAGTAACTAGCAACCTAGCATAAATCATCTCCAGAGCAAGTAGACAATCTCCAAAAAAGGGTAGCAGCAAAAAGACAACATATCTAGTATCAAAGTAAAACTACCAGTGGGCGCCAACAAACTGACACGAACCCACTGGCAAATATGTATGTCTGTAAGAAAAACAACATCAAAACTACCTCGCAAAAAAACAAGGAACTGATCTCTATAGCACTAGAGACCACCAGCAACTGCACAACACCACTAGCCGTCAGAACGGCTATTATCCAGAACCTGAGGCATTCAAAGAAGAAAGAATACCTCAGTAAGCAAAACAAGAAAACTGCTCGAAAGTGTCTATCAGAAGATAAGTAAAAGAGGAAAACAAAGCAGTAACAGTCACAACTCCCCAAGGCATGACAAAAAGGAAGTACACTAAGTGCGAGGACACAATAGTAACTATGCCCAAATGTTGTAGAGTCTACAAGGCTACCATGAGCCCAAATGAAATCTACCAAGGAAGAAACGTCTAACAACCTAAGCTGTGAGAGATGGTAGTAGCAAAATGAATAATGCGGATCCAGGGTGGAGGCAAACTCAGTCCCCCATCCACCATTTCCAAGCAAATAAAGCTCAAGGGTTTACATATGAAAGCACTAGGGACCTCCCACCGCCTTGCCCAGCCCGTACCTGAAGCAAGATAAAAGAAAAGGGTGGCCACGGTGAAATTACACAACACCACCCCCCATAAGATCTTCAAACCACCACTACTAACCATGACCCACGATTCGGCCTTTGGGAAAGAAAACATAGCCGACAAGGAACATCAAAATCAAGGAATTCACTCGGGAGCGAAAATCAAGATAAGGGAACAGCGTTGAGATGACTCAACACGTCTTGGCATTGAGTAAGCCCCACTCACTCTGCGCCTAACAAGACCTTGGCGTTGAGTGAGTTAGCCTCACTCAGTGCTAGAAAAAACCATGGCATTGAGTGAGGTTCACTCACTCAACGCCCTCCACAAGAACAGCTTTGGCATTGAGTGAGCTAACCTCACTCAATGCCAAAATAGTTATGGCATTGAGTGAGGTTCACTCACTCAACGCCTCCCACAAGAAATCTCTGGCGTTGAGTGAGCTAACCTCACATAATGCCAAAACAGCTATGGCGTTGAGTGAGGTTCACTCACTCAACGCCCTGGCACTTAACTGCAAACAGAGACAGTGGCGTTGAGTGAGCTGGCCTCACTCAATGCAAAAACAGCAATGGCATTGAGTGAGGTTCACTCACTCAATGCCCTGACACTTAGCCGCAAACAAGGAAGTTGCGGCATTGAGTGAGCTGACCTCACTCAACGCCAAAACAACAATGGCGTTGAGTGAGGTTGACTCACTCAACAATAGAGGACCTGGCTGTAAAGAAGGGTTGCGACATTGAGTGAGTCTACGTCACTCAACGCAAAAATAGCAATGGCGTTGAGTGAGGTTCACTCACTCAATGACAAAGGACTTGGCCGCAAACAGGTCTACGGCGTTGAGTGTGTTCACCTCACTCAACGCCAAAACCGAAATGGCGCTGAGTGAGGTCGACTCACTCAACGCCAAAGTACTTAGCTTCAGAAAAGGCTGCGGCGTTGAGTGAGCCCACCTCACTCAATGCAAAAGTACTTGGTTGTACAGAAAGCTACGGTGTTGAGTGAGTTCTCCTCACTCAATGCCAGAACTGAAATGGCGTTGAGTGAGGTCGACTCACTCAACGCCAAAGTACTTAGCCTCAGAATAGGCTGCAGCGTTGAGTGAGCCCACGACACTCAACGCCAAAGTACTTGGCCACACAGAAAGCCGCGGAGTTGAGTGAGTTCACCTCACTCAATGCCAAAACGAAAATGGAGTTGAGTTAGGTCGACTCACTCAACGCCAAAGTACTTAGTCGCTATCAGGGGCTGCGGCGTTGAGTGAGTCCACCTCACTCAATATTGCAGTACTTAGCCGAAAAAATAAACAAGCCGAACTATGGCTTTGAGTGTGTGCACCACACTCAACGCCAAACCCAGACGGCTTTTTCTTTGAGTGTGTGCACCAAACTCAACGCAAAAACCCGAGAGCTTACCAAGTATGGTTCTAACCAGAGCACTACATAAGAATCCTCCATCTCCCTCCCTTGGCTTCACCCGCAATAACACCAAACCAGACATAACAATCTGGAGTCTAAACGGCGGAAACAACTAGCGGGTTTAGCAAAAACAACACAGGGGGGCTCATAAAGGGAAACCACTGTACAGAATTTTAGCAAAGCAATAGAGAAAACTTGGCTTCTATCCTTGGGCTAACCGGGTAGTTAAGAGGGGGAAAATCAAAACAGCAAGTTCAAGAACCACTTGCCTCGGTTTTTCAGCGAAGCTTCACTCGAGCCCTTCCTCTCCCTCAGCACCAGCAGTAGCAACACCTAGCCAGCACATCCCGAGCTGAATGGTGGAAAGAGCAAAAACAGAAAATAAAAACCTCTTAAAAACCCTACGAAAATCAAATCTCTTATCGTAGAAACGAAGATCTAAGAGAGAGCAATCCAGATCAGCTCTCGGAATCAAAATCCGTCAACAAACGCTCCCGGATTCGCCGTCCAAAGGGGTAGCAGGTCCAGCGGTTTTCCTCTGTTTTCCGCGAGCAGGAGCAGGAGACGGTTTTCGGGAAGTAGAAGAATGGGCCCGCTAATTTGGCTTAAGGCTTTTAAATAAATCTAAACACGCCTATACAGCCTTAACCGCCTCTTAAGCCGCCGGTTCACTCTTAAAGCTTTTGACCAAAAAAAATCATTTAAATAGCTTAAAATATTACTTATTTACATTTATTATTAGCACACCCAAAATGACGCGAAAACCGAACTACCTCGGAATTCGACAAAACTCGCACCGTAGCTAAATACCCATGTTACGAACGCAACGACGAAGTCGAAATTAACTTTTGACGAACATGACTTGAGTTATAGCCACCCAAAGCCAAAACACAAGCATCCCCGAGTGGCCACACCGGGTCACCCAAAATGACTCGGCTTGCTAGGGAGATCTTGCCAATAGGCTACAAAATAGGCCACTCAGCTCTAAGTAGTTAAGACCACACTCCACAGATGACACAAGCCAAGAAAACGCGTCGACGAAACGCCAAACGATAATTAAATAATCGCAGAAAAAATGGGGGCATTGTAGTCACTTAGGTAGGTGCCCTGTTTGGGCACTGAGGTAAGATCCAAAAGTGGATCTGAGCTGCCGGAAGGCTTAACAGCCTGAGGTAAGAGAGTGTTGCTCTCTATGGTATGATCCAAGTGTGGATCTGGGGTAGTGTCCTCCTAGCCTGAGTGTAGGGATTAACTGTAACACCTATACCCGTCACGTGTAATATAATAGAGGGTCCCACCTAGGCCACACACCATATTTTACAATTGGGCGAAGAAGCTACGAAATAATATCAAAACTATCGTATCCTAACACAGAGCATTCTAGCGAAAGCTTCATGGTATAAAACTTGAACTCAATAAATACATGAGGTGTCCACTAAACAGGATAGGAATGTAAACAATAATATTTTGGTCTTAAGGACTTACAAGTTCTCTTAATAAAAGTGTGGTTTACAAACTTTGGTACCCAGGCCGACCACAAATGAACAAGAGTAAAAAAAAGGTATCCTTCAAGGGCAAGCAACAATAGCAGCAACAACAGCAGAGACTTCAGCCCTTTATTTCCCGCTTGGACATTCACTACCTGTGCAAAGACAATACACCAAGCGGTGGCAAACATGACAACGGTCAGCAATTCACTGACCAGTTATAACAACCCTGCCCCAGGCACGGGGCAGCGTAATTCCTTCCCTGCAAAGCATTTATTGACACAGCAGTCACACAACATATATGTATAACAATCCACAGAGTAATTGTACAGCCGCACAAGTCAATACTTATCACGAATATCGGCACAACGGCCCGATGATCCGTGCACTCGGGGCACATTGTTGGTGTACCAAAAAGCCAGGGTCACACAACCATTCAGAGGTCCTAGACATGACGGTCTATTATGAGCCTTCCTTGTCTTTATGGCATGCAGGCCAAAGACTCTCGCTTTGTGATCCTAACAGGACCTTAAGCACCCAAGGTTAGACAACCATAATGCGGGTACAGATCCGCTTTGCCCATAGCTCAACATCATCAGTCGTCACACCGGACCGACACGAGTACAGCTTCATTTTACCCATTTGCCACCAAGGCCATTCTAGTTACAGCCCAACGGCTCAACTTCGTACATACTGGCACTCACAGCCAAAGGGATTGAGCACCAAGCACCAACCCTCAAAAATTTTCTTGGACTTCTTCTAGTACTTCCTGCTGCACCAAGCTGTAGGTATCCACTAAAGACTCAATACAAACAACCAATATACACTTAGTCTCCTCCGATTTATAAACAAAGCATCACCAATCTAGACCAACATGTATGGATGGGCTTCACACAGCAGGCCTAACCGTACTACTCACTTCCGGTTCTAATGAAGATAAACCAGGGATGAACTACAAATCCCAATGGAATTACTTTGCCATTCACCTTTTTGGTGGAGTATTTCTATGAAAATGCAGGAAAAAAGGACTTCACTCGTCCAAGTAGGAATTTGTTACCCTAGGAGGACGCTTCAGAGCAATCGATGTTTTAGCTAGTTGGAAAGTACCGTAGCAGCTTTGCCTCCACAGAACTGGCCTCGGATCTCGAATCGAAACTCGGGAGCTCCACTGGTGCCTTGATCTTCTCCTCCTTCTTCTTCCTCCTCTCCCTTCACTCTTCTCTTTTAGAAAGAGAATTGCCAAATTAAGAATGTCATCTTAATCCCAATATCTTACTTTAACCAAGCAGGAAATCATCTGAGCCCCTGGATCCAGAATGAAGAAAACGAACGGCTACAAATCGGTCTCAAAGTCCAATATTTGGGCTGAAAAGACCTGTGACATGCCCATGTCAAAGGCCGTGTACTGTAAGCGGTACATGAACCGACTCAACCCAGAGAAGAACACGATATTTAACACGCCCATATCATATGCCGTGTGTCCTAACACAGCTTCCAATATGCACGTGTCTAACATGTGTTCTCTAGGCCGTACAACCTTGGCCAAAACCTGAGAGGGACACGCCCTTTGACACGCCCGTGTCACTAGGCGTGTGCTTACTCAACGCCACTAAACGCCACTCAATGCCATCACATGGCATTGAGTCCTCACAGAGAGTGACACGGCTTGGGACATGCCCGTGTCCCAGGCCGTGTGCTTCACTCAATGCCACTCAATGCCTCTCATAACGTTAAGTGCTCGAGATAATACCCAGAATAGGAAACGACTTGGGACATGCCCGTGTCCCAGGCCATGTTCCTCTCTAAATGCTTTCTAGAGACCAAAAACACTCTCGAGGAACCTGAGCAGGACACGCCCTGGGACACGCCCGTGTCCTAGGCCGTGTTGTCCAGCCTGAACTCCAAACTTGGGATTTTTGGGGTGTTACAATCCTCTCCCCCTTACAATAAATTTGGTCCCGAAATTTGCACACAGTAAGAAAATTCATCAATCATAAAACTATACCTCCAAAGGTTTGTTAAAACAAAAGATGCACGATACAATAGTTCAAACAAACAATTCGGGAAACTCTGCTCGCATGGTCTGCTCCCACACCCATGTTAGCTCTTCACAACCATAATTGTCCCATCGGACCTTGACCATCCCAATTATCTTGTTTCGCAACTGTTTGTCCGCTCTATCTTTGATCTGAATGGGTCTAACCTTCATCATTAGCCCACTACCGACTGATATTTGATTTGCTTCAATCACCTATGATGGCACTATCACCGCTTTCTGTAACACCGAGATATTAAACACATTGTGTAAATCACTCAGCTCCAGCGACAGTGCTAGCTGATAGGCAACTTCACCAACTCGCTCTACCACTTCAAACGGTCCCAGATACCTCGGTCTTAGCTTTTTCAGCCGTCGTATCCTAGACACGCCTTTAAATGGTTTAATCTTCATGTATACCCATTCGCCCACTGCAAACTCCATGTTTCGATGCTCGGCATTGAAATACTTAGCTTGCCTATCTTACGCCACCAATATCCTTTTGCGTATCAATCGTATAACTGATTTGGCATCATCCAGCTCCTTTCGCCTGTATAACTTTGTTTAACCAGTCTCCGCCCAAGCCAACGACGTACGGCACTTCCTACCATATAAAACCTCGAAGGGCGCCATCTGAATACTAGCCTGGTAACTATTGTTGTAGGCGAACTCAATCATAAAGAGATGATCTACCCAACTCTTCCCGAATTCTAGCGCACACATTCAAAGCATATCCTCCAACGTTCTGTTGGTACTTTCGGTCTGACCATCCGTTTGAGGATGAATGGTCGTGCTGAAATGCAATTTCGTACCCAACAGTTGGTGGACTAATCTCTAATCACCCAAAGTGAAACGCCCATCTCGATCACTGACAATGCTACGGGGCACTCCGTGCAACCGTATAATCATACCCACATACATCTTTGCCAACATTTCAAATGGATCGTCCTTTCGGTTCGGGATGAAATAAGACACCTTAGTTAACCGGTCCACAATCACCCACCCCGCATCATTCCCACACAGTGATCTCGATAGCCCATGCACGAAATCTATGGAAATATCACCAAATTTCCCCATAGGGATATGCAGTGACTTCAAAAAACTTCCTGGTTTTTGGCATTCAGCCTTTACTAAGGCACACATTTGACATTTTACAATGTAATGCGCTATGTCCTTCTTTATTCCACGCTACCAGAACCGTTTCTTCAGATCTTTATACATTTTTGTGCTCCCGGGGTGAATCAAATATCTTGTAACTTGTGCTTCATACATCACCTCCTCACACAATTTACGCCTATTTGGGACACACAAGCGACCGTCCTTCCAAACAAGGCCGTCACTTAACAAAAACTAAGCATCTGTACAGTCCACTACGTATCTTTGTAAACTTTCATCAAGTGTTATTGCTTGCCAAACTCTATCTTCCAGGTCACCAAGAACCTCTGTCCAGTTCAAGCATGCATTAGCAGGGTATTCTTGTCAACACAAGAGATATCTAATGCTTCCAATTCTAAAATTAACCTTTTTTCATGCTATAGAAACCAATTCACTCTTGCCGGAGTTCTCCGACTCAAGGAATCTTCAACTAAATTCCCTTTACCGTGAGTGAAATTAATTTGGAAGGTGTTGTCACCAAGAAATTCAATCCACCTTCTCTGTCCCATGTTAAGCTCTTTCTGATCCAACAGATACTTCAGGCTCTTATGGTCCGTGTAGATATCCACTTTCACGCCATAAAGATACTGACGCCATAGTTTAAGTGTGAATATTACCGCCGCTAACTCATAATCATGGACGAGGTAATTCCGTTTGTGCTCTTTCAACTAGCGTGATCCATATGATATCACTTTCCAAAATTGTAAGAGAACGCAGCCTAAGACGCTCCCTGATGCATCACTATACACCTCAAAGCCATCCAGACCACATGGTGATGTCAAGATTGACGCCGTGATCAAACGATTCTTTAGCTCTTCAAAAGCTCGTGCGAACTCTAGCATCCAAACAAACTTTTGATCCTTCCTCGTCAGTGTATTGAGAGGCAAGGCTATCCTTGAGAAATTCTCTACAAAGAGCCGGTAGTAGCCCGCAAGCCCAAGGAAACTTCGAACTTCTGCTATTGTAGAGAGAACAGGCCACTCCTGTATCGCAGCTATTTTTGCAGGATCCACCGCTATGCCCTCTCCACTAACCACATGGCCAAGGAAAGCCACTGATGACTGCCAAAACTCGCACTTAGAGAACTTGGCATAGAGCTTATTCTTCCTTAGGGTGTGCAACACGATCCGCAAGTGATTTGCATGATCTTCGGATTTGGAGTATACGAGGATATCGTCAATAAAGACGATCACAAAGAGATCTAGATATTCCCTACACGTCAAATGCATCCGGTCCATAAATACCGATGGCGCATTTGATAACCCAAACGACATTACTGTGAACTCGAAGTGACCAAAGCGTTTACCAAACGCTGTTTTTGGTATGTCACTTTCCCGAACTCTCAACTGATAATAGCCTGATTTTAAATCCAACTTAGAATATATAGTCGAACCCACTAGTTGATCGAACAAGTCATCGATTCGTGGAATCGGATACTTGTTCTTTTCGATAAACTTGTTCAGTTCTCTGTAATCAACAAATAGACGCAATCTACCGTCCTTCTTTTTCACAAAGAGAACCGGCGCGCACTAAGGTGACTGACTTGGGCATATATAGACTTGCTCTAGCAACTCTTGCACTGAACTTTTAGTTCTGCCATTTTTTTTGGCGGTACTCGATAAGTCGAGCGGGCCACAGATTTCGCACCTGGAACAAGCTCAATAGCGAAGTCGATGTCCCTTTGGGGAGGCAACCCAAGAAGGTCTTTTGGAAATACATCAGCATAGTCTGATACAATCTACATCTCACTTACACTGGCCTTAGGCTCCACTACATCAATGAGTGTGAAGTATAGCTCCGCACACTTCCGAACTACTTTAACAACTTGGAGAGCAGATATCAAAATTCTACTCGTCCCTTGCATGACATTGAACTTAGTCATGTGTTCGGTACTCTGACCCAGTGTAACTTCTTTTGAAGTGCAATCGATACAGGCATGCTGCTCTGAAAGCCAGTCCATACCAAGGATAATATCATACTCTGAAATCGGCAACACCGATGTTTCCATTATAAAATCCTGACTCCCTATCTTTAACACAACACAACAAGACTTATCCGCGCTCATAATACTTATGTTAGGTAATAACACATTAAAGCTGTCTGTCATGGTCTTTATAGGAACCCCGATTCATAACACGAAATATTCAGACATAAACGAATGTGAAGCACCTGTATCAAACAGTGCTCTTGCTGGATAGTCCTTTATAAGGAAAAAACTTATAATTCCATAATTATAACAAGTACAGTACAAACACGGTACAATTACAGCATATAACATATAGTAAAACTATGACCTAACTGTACCTATGACAACATCGGCCTGCTTGATGGCCTCATGTTGTCCAAGATTGTACACTTGGTGTTGTGCTTGCGATGCAAAAGACTCCTCTACAACCTTTCCTTTTTCCGCATAGGATGCACCCTGCTTCTTTTCTCCCATTGGAGGGCCAACTCGGCAGTCTCGAGCAAAGTTTCCTGGCTTGCCACACATGTTGGAAGTATGAGGGTTTGAACCAGTAGACACCTCCAAAAGAGCTACTGAAGGAGTTTGTCCAGCATATTTGGACTTCTTTCCCCATTTCCTTCGGTACCCAAACTACTCTTGATGCGGTGGCTTGAATTCCGGCTTTATAACAACCAAGTTCCCTTTGCCTTGTCGTCTTTTCATATACACCTCCAAAGACCGAGCTGTACAGACCAAGGCTTGAAACCCCTGGATCACAGAACTCGAGAGCAAATATCGAAGCTCATCTCGTAATCCCCAGTGAAACAGATTAGTCTTCCGCTCTTCTTCAGCGAAGATAAGACCCGCATAACATCCCAAACACGTAAACTCTTGTAGAAAGTCGTTCACACTATGCTCTCCTTGAGTTAACCGCTAGAACTCCATTTCCATAGCAATCCTCTACTACATCGGCAGATTTTTTGCCTGAAACAATCGAGAGAACTCTTCCATCGAGAGTCCCTTCAATTGTCTGCCTGTCAAGTGGTGCAGTTCCACCTCATCCCACCATAGTCGAGCCTCTCCTTCAAGTAGGAAAGTGGCGAAAGTGACTTTATGTTCCTCCTCAACTCTAATTGCTGTCATGACTCGTTTCACCCTTGCGAGCTAATCCTCTGCTTGGGCTAAAGAACCTATCCCAGTAAACGTGGGAGGACTGAAGGTCATGAACCGCTTCAATTATTGAACTACTGTTCGCGGATCAACCACAACTGCCACCGGTTCTTGTCTTAACTCAGCACGTGCTGGTTCCACTGCAGGCCGAGCATGCCCAGCCTGCTGCACATTCATCACAGTAAGTATTGTCTCCATAATCATCCATACAGTTTCGATAAAGGCTTGAGGTGTGTGCACCTCAACTGGTGCCGCACTTTCAACAGAGTTGTGAGGTTCTGACTGACCTACAACACTTCTGGTCACCTATATGTATAGAAACATAATTTAGCGACCAAGCAAACAGCAAACATACAGAAAGGAACACAGGTTCAACACACAAAGGCATTTACATTCCTAAGTGGACATACTTGAGTTGAATGTTGGTGTTATAATGGCAGCACTGCACTAACATGTGCCCACCACCCCTCAAAAGAATTCGACCACAAATTCGGAAGAGAAAGACTAACATGCTGATACAAAATTGTAACACCTCTACCCGTCACGTGCAATATAGTATAAGGTTTGGCCATGGCCCCACACCATATTTTACAACAAGGCGAAGAAGCTATGAAATAATATAAAAACTATCATATCCTAACACAGAGCATTCTAGCGGAAGCTTCATGGTAGAAAACTTGAACTCAAGAAATACAAGAGGTGTCCACTAAACAGGAAAGGAATGTATACAATAACAGTTTGGCCTTAAGGCCTTACAAATTGCTCTTAATAAAAGTGTGGTTTACAAACTTCGGCATGCAGGCCGGCCATACATGACAAGAGTAAACAAAACGTAGCCTACAAGGGCTAGCAGCAGCAGCAGCAGAGAATTAAGCCCTTTATTTCCCACTTGGACCTTCACTACCTGTGTAAAGACAATCTACCAAGCGGTGGCAAACAGGGCAACAGTCAGCAATTAACTTACTAATTATAATGAACCTGCCCCTGGTATGGGGCAACAGAATTCCTTCCCTATAAATCATTTATTCACACAGCATATATGTATAGCAATCCACAGAGGAAGTGCACAGCCGCACAAGTCAATACATATCGCAAACGCCGACACAACGAACTGACGATCCGTGCACTCACGGCACATTGTTGGTGTACCGGAAAGCCAGGGTCCCACCACCATTCAGAGGTCCCATACATGACGGTCTATTATGAGGATTCCTAGTCTTTATGGAGCGCAGGCCAATAACTCTCGCTATGTGATCCTAACAGGGCCTTAAGCACCCAAGGTTAGACAACCATAACGCGGGTATATATCCGCTTTGCCTGTAGCTCATCATCGTCAGTCGTCACACCAGACTGACATGGGTACAGCTTCACCTTGCCCGTTCGTTACCAAGACCTTTCTAGTTGGAGCCCAATGGCTCAACTTCGTACATACTGGCACTCACGACCAAAGGGATTGAGCACCAAGCACCAACCCTCAACAATTTTCCTGGACTTCTTCCAGTACTTCCTTCTGCACTAAGCTGCAGGTATCCACTAAGGACTCCATACAAACAACCAATGTACACGGAGACTCCTACGATTTGCAAACAAAGCATCACAAATCCAAACCAACATGTCCAGATGGGCTTCACACAACATGCTTAACTGTACTCCTCACTTCCGGTTCTAATGCAAATAAATAAGGGATGAACCACCAATCCCAAGGGAATCACTTCGCCATCCCCCTTATCGGTGGAGGATTCCAATGCAAATATTGGAAAGAAGGACTTCACTTGTCCAAGTAGGAATTCGTTACCCTAGGAAGACACTTCGGAGCCATCAAAGTTCTAGCCGGTTGGAAAGTACCGTAGCAGCTTTGCCTCCACAGAACTTGCATCGGATCTCGAATCGGAACTCGGGAGCTCCACCGGTGGCTTGATCTTCTCTTCCATCTTCTTCCTCCTCTCCCTTCTCTCTTCTCTTTTAGAAAGAGAATGGCCAAAATAAGAATGGCCTCTTCTTCCCAATCTCTTGCTTTAACCAAGCTGGAATTCTTAATAGCCCTTGGATCCAGGATGAAGAAAATGAACGGCTATAAATCGGTCTCAAAGTGCAATATTTGGGCTGACACGACCAGTGACAGGCCCGTGTCTAAGGCTATGTACTGTAAGTGGTACACGAACTAACTTAACCCAGAGAAGAACACGGCCTGTGATACGCCCGTGTCACAGGCCGTGTGTCCTAACATGGCTTCTGACATGCCCGTGTCTAACTCGTGTTCTCTAGGCCGCACAACCTTAGCCAAAACCCGAGAGGGACATGCCCTCTAACACGCCCGTATCATTAGGCGTGTGCATACTCAACGCCACTGAACTCCCTCACATGGCATTGAGTGCTCACAGAGAGGGACACGGTTTGCTAAAAGCTTGTGTCCTAGGCCATGTGCTTCACTCAACGCAACTCAACTCCACCCATGGCATTGAGTGCTGGAGACAACACCTAGAATATATCACGGCTTGGGACACGCCCATGTCCCAGGCCATGTTACTCACTCAACGCTTTCTAGAGACCAAAAACACTCTCGAGGAACCTGAGCAGGACATGCCCAGGGACACGACCGTGTCCCAGGCTGTGTTGTCCAGCCATAACTCCAAACTTGGGATTTTTGGGGTGTTACATTAATCGCCTGAGGTAGGTAACTATAGAGTCACTGGCTGTAGGTGACAAGTGTATCACAAAGTTGAAGGCCTTGGAGGAGGTTGAGTTGTAGGTGCCTGGAAGGGCACTGAGGTAGGTACCTAGATTAGTACTGAGTGTTGGAGTGTCATAGCACTTTGAGAGTAGGGCCATGTGCTTGAAGTTGTAGGGCTGAGAAGCCTAAACTGTAGGCCTTAGAAATAAGGATGAGGTAGGTGGTTAGTGGACCACTGAGCTGTAGGAGCACTGCAGGGCTCTGAGGTAGGAACCTTTTTGTTTTAAGTTTGGATTCTGTAGAGAAGCTTTGTGTATGGCTGAAGGCTTGAGGTGTAAGCTCTGAGGAGCATTTTGGAGGAGATTGTGCCTTGTCTAACTCAAGTTAGAAAGGTGTTAGGTAAAGTGGAATTACCCAATTGGGGGACCACAATAAATCTTTATGTGTGTGCTGTGTTGCTTGTTTCTTTCCTATATTACGGGTGTTAAGGACAAGCTCTAGATCACCAAACATATAAAAGCATAAAGATATAAGAAGACTTAATTAATTTCAAAAGACCTATTCACCCCCCCCCCCCCCCTCTAGGTGATTAGCTAACCTTGAAACAATAACTTTATCCGCGGTTTAAAACTCCAGTGACTCGTCCGCGTGACCTATCGCCCCCCTTTTAGAACCTAGGGCTGGACTCACAGAGCCCGAATTCACCAGCCCACATCCTCTTCTCTCAGCAACTTGTTGGGACATTGGGAGGAGGCGTTGAGGCCATCCTCATGTCAGGCTTCAACCTCCTCCCGCCAAGAACACATCCTCCGAGCCGCGGCAATAATCTGAGGATGCCCCCACCCCACAATTTCTTTGAGGCACTGAGCACTTCAGGTAAGCTGACCTTCAAGGGTTCTTATCTCATAGTTTTCCTGGGGTACTCGCCTTTCATTCTAGTGTTTAACTGTCTTTGCATCTTTTCCTAGTCAGTTTGAGGCTGACGAATCTTTGGGGCAAACCCGTTATTCTCCCCTCCCTTCTCCAAGCTCGCTAGACTCCTTTCTAGGTCCTGATGTAGAGAACGGAGAGCTGACGAGGAGGGAGATCGAACTTTTCAGGAAGCTGGTGCGCGGGCTGTTTAAGGCGCAGGAGGACAACAAGGCTTTGCAGTGCGACTTCATGCAAGTTGCTGACAAGGTTAGGAGTAGCCCGACAGGCAAGGAGATGTCCCCTTCTAGGCTCCTTTACGAGATCGGTGAGAGCCTCTAAATCGCTAAGAGGAAGGGGCAGATTCTTGAGCTCCACAACACGCAACGACTTGCGGGGAAGGAGATGCGAGGCTGGTGTAGATAGAAACGACTCCATTGCTGAGCCTACCTGCACTCGCCTCTTGCCCCCTCAGCCCGTGTGTGTATTGAACTTGTTTCCTTTTTCTTCTTCTACATCTGATTTTTTTGAACATTATTCTCCCCTGTTCTGTAAAAACTAATAATATTTTTTAGATTTCAATGCTTGTTATTCAAATATTTTATCCTTTAGGTTCGGTTCGGCATGTGATGGGACAGATCTCAAAAGCTGGCGAGCTGGACTGGTCGTTCTGCTCGGCCTTGGGCTTCTTTTTCTATAAATAAGCAGCCCTCACCAACCCTGACCTACCCCCTTTTTTCTTTCGTGCCCCCTATTCTCGCCTTCTCTCTTACAGATACTCGTGCCCTATTCTTCCTGCGAGGATTGGTAATACTAACCCCGATTCTGATGGCCGCTCAAAATGTGCTCAGCACTTCACCGACTACTCCTTCTTCGATTGGAATAAGACCGAGGATGAGTTCGCAGAGCTCATTGTCGACTTCGTGCCCCCCGGCTTTGAGGCGCGTCGGCCAGGGAGGGAGAGGCCATCAACACGTTTTACCCTGATGAACTCGCCATCCCCATCTCGCATTTCGAGGTGAAGTTACACTTATCGCTCTACTAAGAAGTCCGCCAGATCTTAAAATACTACAGTGCGGTGCCCGGGCAGCTCAACTCGAACGCCTTCCCCATGATGGTGGCATTCGCATGCTTCCTCCACAGGGAGTGAATAGAGTTCAACCTGACCATCTTCAGGAAACTCTTTACCTATAAGGCGACTCCCGACGACGTCGCCTACTTCAGGGGCTCCTTCATCAAAGTTCACGAGATCACGAACAAGCATTACAACTCGATGATGAAGATCATCTTAATCAAGGGTGACCTCGACAACATCCACTACTTGCCTCAACAGAAGAGAACGGAGGTGTGCCGACCCCAACCGTGTCCGACAACATTGTCGAGCTCCACAAATTCTTCCTTCACAAAGTCTTCGAGGTCACCTTCCTCCGAAGGGGCTTCAACTCGCTCCTCCCCATCAATCCCAGCGAAGGTATACCTCACACTTTTTCTTCATTCTGAGCTCGTAAAATCAGTAGAATTTTTCTGACCAAGTTTTTCGTGCAGGGTATCATCTTATTCCCGAGAACCTGCCCTTCGTGGACTCGGGACTATTCCATGATCCCCTCGCGTGCGAGAAGGCAACTGTAGCTGCTTGTTGAGATTAGCCAGCATCATCCAAGCCATCATCTAGCAAGAAACGGCCTGATCTCCAGGGGTCCAGCTCGCCCCGTCAACAGAAGCCACAGAAGAAGATGAAGAGGGCTGTGGTGGCTCCCCGGGCAAGACAACAACAAGAATAATCCAAAGTTCATGAGCTGGCCCGAGACATCCCCGAATGGATTGCTAGATAGCGCGCTGAAGTAGACAGCAGACAAAGGGCAGTGGGAGCCGAGCCCTCCGCTCGCCCGGCTGCTAAGAAGACTGTGGCCCACGAGCCGGGTCTGCCGAAGAATCCCCCCCTCTTAGGCCTCGGGGGAAGGTGGAAGGATTCGGCCGGCGAGCCCGTGGTCCAATGTGACGAGATGTCCCACCGGATCTCCGTCTCCACCCTCCAGCCTTCCTGGAAAGACACCTTTCTCTCCTCCGATCATGCTTATGCGCTTGGCTTCGACCTCTACGAGTGCGAGGATGCCGAGGCCTACAAATGCATGACCTTGCACCAGCTCATCCATGAGGGCTTGCAAGCCCATATGCGGGCACTAGAGCTGCACCACATGATGGTCTGTCTTGGCTTTAACCTCAGCCACCTCCTATAGAAGGCTGAGCAGAAGGGTGATGTTGCCCATGATAAAGCTGCTGACCTAGTGAGGAGACTCGGTATTACCGATTATTTACTCGCCAAAGCTGCTGGCGGGTTGGTAAGTACTGGGCACCTCCTTCCCTTTTTACTTTGAGATTTTTCTGCCTTTCCTGCAACAGATTTCTTACCCTTAATTTTTATAGGATGTCGAGGCTGCTAGCGAGGTACGGGCTTACGCCATCGGGCTGTAGGAAGAAAATACCCAGCTGCGTGCCCGCGCCGTTGAGTTGGAAGCTCGTGCAATCGGGCTTGAGGCGGACACTAAAAAGCTGAAGGACCGGATCAAGGGGCTCGATAGCGAGATCATCCGCGAGGCGAAAGGCTTCTTCCCCCTGGGTGGCAACGAGCACTCCTTCATGTGCAAGTGACTGAGGATATTTGGTGCGGTTGAGGTTGCGGAACAGCTGCGGATCAACTCGATTGAATCTTTCGAATACACCCTATAGATAATGAAGGATATGCGGGTGCTGGTGGAAGGCTGCGAGGAGATCACGGACCGAGACCTCATGCCAAGACTGTTCCCGTCCATTCCGACCAACGAGAAGGAGGATAACTTCGACTTGTTCTTCGGGAAAGGCTTCAAGGATAATCCATCTGGAGGAGCGGGTGAAGACCGCTAATATGTCGGGTGGCGAGAGCTGACCCGTGCCTTTTTTTTTTCTGTGAAATTCTCTCCCCCCCCCTTTTTGTAACCTCGTTTGGGCGAGCTCACTTTTTTTAACAAGATTATACAATGAAAAATGGATTTCTCTATCTTATATTTCTTGAACTCTTTTTCCTTGATGTACTCGCCTGCGAGCTCTCTTAGTTGAGAAACCTTGCTAGAATAAAACTTGCAGTCAAAATGCATGTTAGGACGCGTACCCGTGAGTAGAAACAGAGAGCTTGCCACCTCAATATAATCCAGAAGGGACCACTCGCCGCCCTGGGGTTCACCGCCACCCAGCTCGCTTACGAGATGCCTCTTTTCTCGTCAATGTCAAGCCAAAATTGTTAAAACTTTTGCAAGTAAAACTAGAGGGTGGGGGGGGGGGGGGTGGGTTGGTGGAGTGCAATGCCCCAACTTTCTCGTGAGGAATCTCCTCCCCTGTCCTTAGGGAAGTGGCCAATCCTTTCTAGTAACATCCGGAAAGGGTTGCTCTTTTCCAAATGATATCCAGCTCTGCCAGCTAGGTGAGAGCCTGGCAGCGGGATATGCTCGGGGTCTAGGTAGACTCTCTCAAGTGATATCCAACCTTGTCAGCTAGGTGAGAGCCTAACAAAGAAATCTGTGGTGGGTCTAGGTAGACTCTATTGAGTGACATCCAACACTTCCAGCTAGGTGAGATCCTGATAGCGGGATATGCTCGGGGTCTGGGTAGAACCTCTCGAGTGACATCCAGCCCTTCCAGCTAGGTGAGAGCCTGACCGCCGGATCTTCTCGGGGTGTAGATCGACTCTCTCGAGTGACATCTAGCCCTGTCATCTAGGTGAGAGCCTGACATCAGGATCTGCTCGGGGCCTGGGCACACTATCTCAAGTGAAATCAAACCATGGTATATAGGTGAGAGCCTGACAGCGGGATCTAATCGGGGTCTGGATAAACTCTCTCGAGTGACATCCAGCCTTGCCTTCTAGGTGATATCCTGAGAGCGGGATCTGCTCAGGGTCTGGGTAGACTCTCTCGAGTGACATCCAGCCCTGCCAGCTAGGTGGGAGCCTGATAGCAGGATTTGTTAAGGGTCTGGGTTGACGCCATCGAGTGACCTCCAGCCCTGCCAGCTTTGTGAGAGCCTGACAGCGGGATCTGCTTGGGTTCTTGTAGACTCTCTCAAGTGACATCCAGCCATGCAAGCTAGATGAGAGCCTAATAGTGGGATTTTCTTGGGGTTTGGGTTAATGCCATCAAGTGACATCCAGCCTTGACAGCTAGGAGAGAGCCTGAGAGCGGGATCTGCTCGGGGTCTGGGTAGACTCTATCAAGTGATATCAAGCCCTGCAAGCAAGGTGAGAGCCTTATAGTGGGATCTGCTCGGGGTCTGGGTAGACTCTCTCGAGTGACATACAGCCCTGCCAGCTAGGTGAGAGCCTGACAGCAGGATCTTCTAGGGGTATAGGTAGACTCTCTAGAGTGACATCTTGCCCTGCCAGCTAGGTGAGATTCTGACAGCGGGATCTGATCGGAGTCTGGGTTGATGCCATCGAGTGACATCCAGCCCTACCAGCTAGGTGATAGCCTGACAGCGGGATATGCACAGGGTCTGTCAAATGAACACACCACCTATTCACATAAATCACGACAGGAGCATAAATGTATCAAGAAGCTTTATTAAAAAAGAACATTACTTACAGAGGTCAAGGATAAAAATGTTACAAGTTATCACCGCTCCAGGTAAGATTTAGGGTCTTGCCCTCAACATTCCAGAGGCGGTACCCTCCTTATTTCAATGTTTATTATACAATGTATGGACCCTCCCAGTTCGGGTTGAGTTTCCCTATGATGACTAATCTTCCTTCTGCATCCACCTTTTATTGGACAAAGTCCCTTTCCGTGAACTGTTTGACCCTGACGTGCTTTTCAAAGTACCTAGCAATTCTTCTTTTTACTTCTTCCTGCCATATGGCGGAGAGGTCACGTAGCTCCTCCACCATGTCGACGGAGAGCCGCAGCTCCTCCACATTTTCAGCTTGCCATTCTTCCCTGCCTGCCTCTTCCTCAACCATACAAGGCGTTCGAACCTCAAAATCAATTGGAAGCACTACCTCGCATCCATGGGAGAGGTTGAAGGGGGTCTCTCCTATGGCGGTGTTGTGGGTGGTTCTAAGGGCCCACAGAACTGAGGGATGCTTCTCAACCCAGCTACCCTTCAGGTTTTTAACTTTTTCTTCAAGAGGTTCACTATAATTTTATTTGTCGCCTCCACCTTCCCGTTACTCCAAGGGTGATGGACAAAGGCAAATCTCAGATTGATCTTGAGATGCCCGTAGATGATGATGAACTCAGCACTAGCTAACTGAGGTCCGTTGCCCGTGATAATGGCATACGACAACCCGTATCGGCAGATGATCCCCACAAACAAAATTCCTACGGGAAAAATAATCTATCATGATAAGTAAGAACCTCCTCTGCCTGCTGGCCTTGGGAAAAGGCCCTACCAAGTCTATTCCCCAGATGGCGAAGGGCCAGGGAGCCATGATAATTCTGAGGCACTGGACTGGTTGAAGTTGGAGGGGGGCAAAAAACTAGCACATGCGGCACTTCTTCGTACACTCTGCCCCGTCGTGGCCCAAGGTATGCAAGAAATACCCTTGCCTTACAATCTTTCCTTCAAGGGTCCGATTCTCGTAGTTACTCCCACATTCCTCAGAGTGGACCTCCTCCAAGATCCTCTAGACTCCCTCTACGCAACGCAACATGCTAACATCCTCGAGAGGGTCTTTCGATACAGTTTCCCATCACGGATGAGGTAGTATGTTGACTTGTACTTGAATTTCTTCTTATCCATCCCTTTCAGATACTCCCCTATGGAAAGGAAGGTTGTGAATGGGTCCATCCGCGAGGGCTTTTTATCCACCTACATCTGCTCTCCTTCTTCAATGGAAGGGCAGAACAGGTCCGTTATAATACCCCCCACTTAAGTACAATGCTTTGCTAGTTGGTCCACTTGCTCAATCTATGCCCTGGGCACCTGTCGGACAAAGAAGTTCTGGAACGTGATGATTAACCCCTTCACCTTCACCAAGTAAAATTAAAGGTAGGCTCCCTTGCCTCAAAATCCCCATTGTTCTAGGAAGCCATCAGCATAAAGTCAGTGAGGACCTCCACATCATGCACTCCTAGCTCCCGGTCTATGAGGAACCCTGCAATCACCGCTTTGTACTTGGCCTGATTGTTAGTAATAGAAAAATTGATAACTATCTTTGTTCTATCTTTGTTCCTTAGGGGCTTTCCAAGTTCACCTCCACCACCATGTAATGCTTACCTGAGGCACCATCCATAATCACTTTCAAGGGAATTGGGCGGGTGAGCTCTTCCTCCGCCACCTTGACCGCATAGTCAGCCAAGAAGTCCACCATCGCTTGAACCTTGATCGAGAGGCAGGGAATAAAGGAGATATCCAACTACAATAGTTCCACCGACCACTTAACTAACTTGCCCAAATGCTCCACCCCATCAAAGATGTTAAGAAGGGCCTGGTCAGTCACAAATATGATTGAGTGTTACTTGAAGTAGGTTTGGAGCCTTTGAGCAGAGATGACTTGTTTGAAGGCTATCTTTTCCAAGATGGGGTATCGAAGCTCTGCCTTCCTCAGGAACCGGCTCACATAATACATGGGAAACTTCTTCTTCCCCTATTCCCGAAAAAGGATGGAGCTCATGGCTTCCTCTCTAACCCAAAGATATAGAGAGATATCCTCCACCTCCTTCGGCTCTTGGAGCAGGGGGCCTGTATCAACAGCCTCTTTAAGGCTTGGAATGCCTCCTCGCATTCCCCAGTCCACTCGAACTTCTTGCCTCCTCTTAATGCTTTGAAGAAGGGAGATCACTTCTCCCCATCCCAGGAAATGAACCTTCTAAACCCTGCTAGCTTCCTTATCAACCGCTGCAGGTCTTTAGCACTCTCAGGCAATCCCAGCTCCATGATCGATCGGACCTTGTCAGGATTTGGCTCCACCGCCGTGGGGGTGAGAAGGTGACCCTGGAACTTTCCCCTGCTATCCCCAAAGAAACACTTCAAGGGGTTCAGCCTCTTCTTATACTTGCGCAAGATGGCGAAGGTTTCCTCTTAGTACTGAAGGTGAGAGTCCATGTCTTGACTCTTGATCATGAGTTCATCTACATACTCCTCTAGGTTCCTGCCCTTCTATTCTTGGAAGACCCTATCCATCGTCTTCTGATACGTCACCCATGAATTTTTTAGCCCAAAAGGGCATCATTTTATAGCAGTAGCACCCATCCCCCGTGATGAAGGAGACATCTTTTATGTTGGGGTGCATCCTAATTTGGTGGTAACCTGATAATGCATCTAAAAAACTCATTATAGGAAAACTGACGGTTGAGTCTACCAACGCATCGATCCGAGGCAAGGGATAACAGTCCATAGAGCATGATTTATTAATTAAAGAAAAATCGACACACATATGCCACTGGTCGTCTCCTATTTTTTCCATGACAATATTGCAGACCCAGCCAGGGTACTATATTTCGGATACAAAGCCGGCATTGAGGAGTTTGGCAACCTCCTCAATGATGGGCTCATCCAGCTTGTCCATAACGGACCTCTTTTTCTACTGGATTGGGCAGGCCTCCAATTCCAGATTGAGGTGAAGGGTGGCAACATCCGCATCGATCCCAGGAATCTCTGCAGTGCTGTAGGCGAAGATATCCACGCTCTTCTAGATACACTCTAGCATCATGCCCTTGACCTCTGTGGTTAGCCCCTCACTTATGCAAACATTCTCCACCCTGCCTCCGAGGGTGAGAACCTCCATCTCCACCACCTCATACACAGCCTCCAGACGAGACTTCTCACCCCATTCTACAACGTCCTCCCCTCCTGGGGCCAGAACTTCTTCCTCAGCTTCCTCCATGGCCATCGCCTCGGCTGGCTCCTAGACTTCCTCTACTACATTTACCAGGGTGCAATTCTCAACCTTCACCTCCACTCCTGCCTCTTGCTCTGCCTCCTCCATCCTTCGCTCCATCTCCTCGGCCCTCTCTTTCCAAGATAGGGAGTTTACGGTGGTGTCGTAGCATTCCCTTGCCATCTTGCGGTAGCCACGGACCCGGACCTAGATCCCCTCAACACTGAACTTCAGGAATTGGTGGAGGATGAGGCGATGCAGTAGAAGGCGCTGATGAGGGGTTTCCCAAAGATGGCATCGTAGTTGATCGGGGCGTCCACGATGACGAAACTGCAAGTGCGATACTTCCCCCCAGAGTGATATAGAATCCCACTCCTCCTTCAACCTCTTTCTTATCCCTTGAGAACCCAAACAAAGGCCCATCTGATGCTAGCACCTTCTTAGCCTCCACCTTCATCACGTCAAATGCTTTTTTAAAGTTGACTTTAAACGAACTCCCATTGTCGATTAGGATCCGGTAGACATTGAAATTCTCGATGGCTGTCTGGATAACCAGCGCATCGCAAAAGGGATCCTCATGGTCCGGCATATCCTTTCTTGAGAAAGTTATCTTCTCCTATGGGGGTGGGGTCTTGGATGTGGATCCGACGCTCCTCCGTTACATGTTGTATAGGCTCACCTTTCGGGAAGCCTTAATCCCACCATGGATCACTCTGATCCCTCCTCTGCTTTCAACATCTGCCCGGTCCTCACACTTTTCTGCTTTTTCCCAAGGAAGTACTTAATCGATCTGTACTCCCTGGATGTCTTGCTGTTGTTGCTGCATCATGTTTCCTCTCATCTCTAGGAACTCCGGGCACGTGGTGGTAGCGAGCCCCTTCTCTTGGTGGAAGTCACAGTAGGGGAACTCCACCCTAACTTTTCTTATCATTCTCTACGCAGCTCTCCTCCTCTCCCTAGGGCTCTAACCATAACATAGTTTTGGTCGGGGAGGGTAGGTCGCTTGCCCTACCTTCAATCCGAAGCGTAGAACTGACCATGGCCACCATAGCAGTTATCTCCTCCCTGGAAACCTCTCCTTGACCCTTGGTTCTGCCACTCCGGCATCCAAACTAGCTGATAGTTCAGCTCCTGTCGCCCCCACCTAGGCTATTGTTGTTGCTGTTCCCTCTGTCAGGGTTTATCTCTCATCTCCTCTTGGCCTTTGCTACCTCTGGGCTTCTCCTACTCCATGGCCCGCCTGGCCAGCTTCTGGGAAAACTCCAGGTTCGATTCCTCCCCATCGACTTCCCTTTCTGCCCTCTTTATTAGTTCCTCATAGGAGAGGGGAGACACCAACTTCAGCTCCATTCTAAAGAAGCCCTGTTGCAGCCCTTGGGTGAAGGCCATTATTGGGTGTTCCCTGACATCTCTTGGACCTGGGGTACCTCCTCCTGAAACTGCTCCACGTAGCTCATAGTGTCTCATTCACCCCATGATTGATATGGAACAGGGACACTGACTCATTCTTCCTCCTCTTAGAGATGGTTAACCTTAGCATGAACCCCCGGCGTAGGTCCTCAAAGCTGTAAATGGAGTTGCTCAGTAGTTAGTGGAACCACTCTCTCTCCTTCTACTTGAGAGTGATGCCGAAGAGCTTGCACTTGATTATGCTGGAGACATCTCCTCAAACTACTGGACGTATTGGACCGGGTCTCCCTTCCCGGTGTAGTAAGACATCTCCGGCTCCCTAAACCCCTCTAGAACTGGGGCGGAGGAGACCAATTCACTGAAGGGGCTTCCTTCCTATGCAGGCAAGCCGGAGGTTCTAGCACCCCCATCTCGCCGAACCGACCGCCGCTCGCCGATCCTTGGAAGAGCACTCACCCGGGGAGCTCGCATCCTCTCCCTTCCTCTACAACTTACAGCCCAACTCTCCTGCTAGGAGAGTCCTCGCTAAGGGCCTAGACCGCGAGTACATGTGGTTCTGGAGTTGAGAACTCGACACGCGCGCTGAGTGCGAACCTTACAAGGTCGAGAAAATCCTGCTTGAATACTTCGAACATCCCATCTATGACAAGAGGAGGGGGTGGCGAGTTAGACCTGTCCAAACCTTGCCCTGATCCTCCCATCATCGATCCTGCTAAAGATTTTCTTTGCTGACCACGATCCACGCTCATCGCACCAAAATGTTGAAACCTAAAACTCGATTTTTGTGGAGTTCACCCTTGGGTAAGGGGTGATCGCGCACCTACTTCTCTACTAGAAGTAAAATGACAAAGGAAAAGAAAGTGGAACTGACCCAAGGGCTCGGCGCGGAGGTCCCACCACACACCCAAAAGATCTTAGAGTGCTTCCCCTCCCTTAGCCAAATGTCGAGCTAAGGCTACCTTAGAAAGCATAGGAAGGTCTGTGAACAAGTAAGCATGCCTTCTGAGGTACCCCCTGAGTCCTATTTATAGGATTCTGAAAATGATCTGCAAATAGCCAACCTTCGCAGTTCTGAACAGCTATGTGCAGCCTAACTGGGTCTGCTAATAACCCAACTCCGTTGTTCTAACTATCTATGGGCAGGACAGCAGGGGAAAAATGGTAAAAATACACCACGGAACCCTAGGGCGGCGAGTAGTCTTTGAGATCTCTACTCACCAGGGGCGTCGAGTGCTCGATGGAGCTGTAACTTTATGCCTCCCCCCGAACATTGGCGAGCAAAGGCCCAGCTCGCCCTTCATACATACCGCTTGTCGAGATCCCCTGGGGCGAGTGCGAGCTAGCTTGCTCCACTCTCCTATCTCATGTCCCTCTCCCTGGGACATAACTATTATCCACTATCAGCCCCAGTCACTGGATATGGGGTTGTACAGGTATCTTCACACCGACACCTTTACGCTCCATGGGTATTCTGACTCAGATTATGTCGTATGTTCACTTGATCATAAAACACAAGTTGCACTAGTCACTTCTTAGGACATGCACTATTTCATGGTAGAGTAGGAAATAGAATTCTGTTACCCTCTCCACGATCGAGGCCTAATTATTGTCGTAGGTAGTTGTTGCGCACAATCATTATGGATGTTACAAATGTTAGAAGACTTTGGTATTTTAGTCAAGACCGTTGAACATAGATGCGAGAATAAGAGTCACATAGACTTAATGAACAATTCAGTGGGCCATACTCGCTTAAAACATATAGACGTACAACATCACGTCATCCAAGATCACATTAAGTAGGAAAACATGAGTATAAAGTACATGCTTCTCTAGGCTTCACATAGAATTGGGATTTTGGATCTCTTGGCCAATTGAATAAATCCACATTTTGTTGGGTAGTTCTTTGTCTTTTTTCGCTCCATTAGATAAGGCTTACGCCGTTAAAAACAATTTCCTAGAAAATTGAATGTTAAAGATAGCAAAAACAGTGTTTATTTACATAAAAATCGAGTCTCTGATTGATAACGCAGGGTGGTAATGCAATTTCCGGTGATAGTGTGCTTTTCAAAAACCTCAATTTTTTTAGTGCCACTCATCTTTTTTTTTTCTTTTTTTAGTGCTTGCTGTTTTGTCTTTGTTTGTTTGTCTTATTTTTTTATTCCTTTTTTATTTTATTCAAAAAAATAATTTAAAACAAAAATAAATCAGAAAAATTTTGTTTTAGATTTACTTGTTTTATTTATTTATGTTTCATAAACAAAAATATAAAATTATAAAACGCCACAATCACAAAATTGTTTGTTTGCTTATTCTTCACGGGTGTTTATTTTATTTAAAAAAATAAAAAAATGAAATAAAAATTGTACTTTCATCAATTTTTTGGTCATTCATGTGTTGAACTGTTATCATAACAATTACAACCAATGTTTGATTTAGGATTGCTAATTTTTGTTTAACATTATATGTCTTTGTCATTATGTGACTAATCTATTTGTATTTGGCTACTATATAATGCCCCAAGTTTCCGGAAGTAGGAAATTATTTTCATAAGATACCGCCCGGCGGTAGGGTTATCGTTGGCGGTAGCATGGCAAATTTATTTATCAGAGCACTAGGTAGGTACTGCGTGGCGGTAGCGATACCGTGTGTCGGTAGCGTCAGGCGTCGAGAGCGGTATGTTGATGCGCCACATCGTCTACCGCGCGCTGGTAGGTTGTTATCGCATGGCGTTAGCAATGATGAATTATTTAGTAAAGCTCTCGGTGAGGTACCGCCCAGCGGTAGGGATAGCGCTGACAGTAGTTGTGCTTTTGTCATTTCTGCCTCGGTTATGAGACAAACCAGCTATTCCCCGACGATAGTATCTTATCGCAGAGCAGTAGCAGAGCATTTATTACATGGTCATGTGTCAGCATGTGATTGGAGTTTTTGAACGGTGTCTTGCAGGACAAGCAAATGCTTAAGCTACCACGTGATGGTAACTTGCTACTACGCGACTGTAATGCTCGTAAACCTAAATCTAGAACAAATCGTGTCTGTTCGCATGTTTTTTATTGAGATCCGATGTTGGGGTATCATCCCAGATGGTATAAGGCCGGGACTGTTGGATCTAGCGGCCAACCTTAGAGGGTAGTGAATATGGTTTAATGACCATTACTAGAAGTTTGAAAAAATTAAAACAAAAATAATTGTTTAGAAAGCTACCGAGGGTCGTTATGTAGCTAAAACGCGGCGATATATTATAGAACTTTTTTCTAGGCAGATTCCTCCTTTGAAATCTATGCACCTTTCATTGAAATACAGGCTAACATACACAATGTAATATGCAGTAGAATATGCAGAAAATTTATTTCATTCTGAAGTAAAGTCAACAATTGTTTTTAAAGATTACAAAACTTGATCTCCGCGATGCCGGAGATCGAAAGCGGTGAGTAAAAAAGCTTTTTGGTTTTCTATACCAACCCACTCCCCAAACCAGTTGGCTCTCTCCCTTTCCCTACTAGAAAGGTCTTCGAGCTGGCTCTTCACCTCCAAACCAGGAAGGATGTTAGAGCCCCGTTAGATCATTAGATCTATTCGTCCCTTCCCCGGGATGATTTCTCACGGAATCCTACCATGGATTCCGACGATCAATTTCGTTCACTACAAGAAAAATAGAGAAAAAGAAAGAATACAATAAAATTTTATAGGATTTTAAGCGATAAAAATCTCCCTCTTGATAATTCCTTTATCGAGCAATCTATGGTTGGTGCTTGAGATCTTTGTGTACTTGCAACAAGTCGTCTCTTCGTAGTCGATGTAAATCTTGTCTAGCTGGAGTTTTTCGTGTGCGAATAGGAGGGAGGCGGTCTTCTTTTCCAATGACGAAGATGGCGGAATAGACCACAGAGAGGCAGCCGAACCCTAGGAAACGTAGATTTGAGTCTCTTTTCATCTTGGTAAGGAACACAGAAAACAAGACACTTTTATATACGTTTTTATTAAAATATGATACCAGTGGTGGTAAGGCTAGAGCCCGGTGGTAGGTTCACGTGTTTGATGTTGACAACTATCCGCCAAATTTGGAAAAATATTCAAAATGGATATTTTCCTTTTTCCAATGCTAGCACAACACGATAGGTAGGTAACGTCGGACGGTAGTTCTGTCTCGACGCACACGATGCCTCTGTCTCAATGCTCTAAACACCCTGTCTCAACGAGCGTTTAGTGTGTTATCGTGGAGCGATACAAAGCAAGCGCCTGATGGTTGTTCTGTATTGACACACTTGACGCCTATATCTCAACTCTCTCAACGCCTCTGTCTCAATGATAATTATGTATGTTACCTCGATGTGATACCAAGCTAGCGCCTGCGCAGTAGGTTCCCTAGAGCCTAGACAAATTAATTCCTCGAGCTAGAGCTTGCGGCAGGACTAGTGCGCCGCGATAGATTCCCGAGCGCATTGGCCATTTAATTCTGTTTATCACCCGACGTTTGCTGATACGGCTCGGCGGTAGGTTCTTGAGGTGAGGTACTTATACTTCTTAGACCTGCAAACCGACACACTCTACCAAATACAGGATGTAATCAACTACAATATGTTAGTTGATATAATCAAACTAAGGATATGTGAATTTTCGGCTCCAGCAATCTCCCCCTTTTGATAATATCAAGTCACTTTCATTAGATATAATAATGAAGTGCATGATATAGCGTATATATAAAAGATAATCTTAAATGCTTAGGTTTCAGGTTCTATATAGCTCCCATCCACACGTGCTCACCCTATATATGTGTTCTACATGCTACCCCTGTCTGTGTGCACATAGTGAACTAAGCTCCCCTACATGTGATCTAAACATACCCATGAATCTTGAACCATATATTCTCCCCCTTTGATATTATTGAAAGGGTATGGGCTAGACAACAAATAACCATACACATGCACGGGAGAAACGGGATGCAATATATAATAAGCATGAGAGAGTATAAAGTGCGCGTTATAGAAAGTGAAACATGAGGAAAAAACAATATGGGTTACCAAGTATGAAATCAGAGAATATTAAGAATAGAGGTCACACGGATGAGTGCAGTATGTAGAAGTAGTGTTAAATAACTGTTCAGAGTTAAAAAATATTGGACAACACAAGTACAATAAGCACATAAAGATGTAGAGTACAATGCTACAAGAGTTATATAATTAATGCAAAAGAACATTGTAGAAGTCATGAATAGAAATCGTGTGCTAGAACGTACGTGTCGTGTCAGTCCAATTCTTTTGCATGGAAGCATTAGATAGAGCAATGACATGTGAACGTGTAGCATTATATGACAAACATCAAGTAGAATTAACATTCATTACAAGTTTATCTTAGTAATTTAATATGCTATCACGAGTGGAATAGAGCGAAAAATCACGTCAAGTTACAATCCATGTTATACCAAGGCTAAAACTAGGGGCACTAAGCTTAAGTTTCTTGTCAGTGCACAAGATCAAAATGATTTTTTGGACCAAGGTGCTCATCCTCATAATGCTCATAATGACTTATCAGGAAGAGTAAGTAGTTATTTGGGGGTATCTTTGACTCAAGGATTGATAGCATGCATTGTTTGTTTTTTATACACGTTGAGCTATAAAATTTTACATTCTATAGTTCAAGGTCCCCAAATTAATCGAAATCTAGCCACATAAATATATATACTATAACTTTTATACACAGGACTTGACCACTATAAATTTTGCCCAAAGTTCTACGCTTTATAGAAACACATATGTATCGTGACATTGATTATTCAAGGCATTTCTAATATGGTAGACACTGTATCACGAGTTATAGTATCTAAGCATATACTTTCAACAAGAGTGCTCCATCTAGGGATGTGTGAATAGTGTAACTTTATTCCACTATATAAATCCTCACACATACCTAGAGGCATATTCAACAAACACTAACATATCTACTCACACTTTATAGCTAAGCACCTATAGATTCGACACATTATGACATATGTAAACATTGTTCACAGGGATTAGCATGCCTAAGTCCAACATTGTACGAAATCATTATGCTCTATGTTCTAGCCATATGTGTCCTAATAATGATCATTCCATAGTATTTTTTGTTTATTTTGGGGTTATATATATATATATTGTTTAAAGATTCGATAAAAAAATGAAATAAATTACAAATCAAGCAACAATAATGAAAAACAAATGCAAAAATAAATAGGATAACACGATAGAGTATTATGCATGAGACTAAATACTATGAAGCGTGAAATAACATTCGTACTATGAAGGAGAAGCCATGAGAATGTTCAAAGCACAATTGACCCAAGCAAAGTGTCATCACTCTAGCCCCGTGCTAAGTGACGGATGGGCATGGGGAGATGCACATGTGTCGTAGGGTGGGGTGTTAATCCCATATGCACACACAAGAACCCACTCAACCTAACACTCTTTCCCCCCAATGTCACACAAGGACCCACTAGAAACCCTCCCCAGTTAAGGATAAGATGTGAATTACTGGTTAGCGATCCAAATGACAACACACCTACACCCCCGCTACTTTGAGACATACCGCAGTGAGTCTTGTGTTGAGGTTTATATTATCAAAGTAATAAATAAACTAGGGTTGAGAGTCTGGAAATAACAAGAAAATGAGTGCTACAGCTGGCGGCATAGTTACCGCTCTGTGGTAGCTTGAGGAGATATATAATTCGCGTTATGATCCAGTTTTTCACTTCTGCTAGCTTGCTCTCACTCCTCCGACTATAGTTTTTTGCTTGTACTTCCAAAATATAGGTAGGATCTTCTCCTTTTTCCCTTGAATTTCTAGTGTGAAGAGTTTTGAAAGTGTAGGTTGTAGATTTAAAGTTGTTTTGGACATGATCCGCTGCAGTTTCTCGATGATTTTACGTTTTATTTGTGAATTTTTGCTACGAGTCATGGTCTTTTTGACATATCTAGCTTGTTGAAGCTTGGATATCGCATCCTTGACGTTTTCAAGTGACCAATCTTCTTAAAAATGGAGTTTTTTGTGAGATCCAGAATTCGAATCTAATCCGGGGAGATTTCAACTATTTTCAACTTTTGATTTGTGAATTTTCTTCACGGATCTCGTTTGTTTTTCCCGATCTACTTTGCTTGAGCATTGATCTATATCCTCTACCTATTTTGAATAGAAATTATGAGAAATGGAGTTTTGGGAAAAAATCTGGTAGAGAAATACGGGTTGTAGTCCGTCACGTAACTTTGCGGCCGTAATAGATAACAGCTCCACTGTAGGATCAAAAAATTGATTTTCCTGTCCCCCCTCCCCTCTTGACTGAATAATATCATGTTTTCTCTTCAGGTTATGGATTCATCAACCGCCCAACCTGCTCGCCACAGTTTCTCAAAAACGCTCTAGATTGGCTGCATCAACCTTTACCGCTATAGATGAGCGACAGTGAGTGTGCCGATGATCATCAATACTGATTGTTAAAGTTTGGTAATTTCACCTTCTAATCGGGCGGCTAGTTTTTCGGGCGACCTGGTAGTTTGGACTAGCAGCATGTCTGGTCAGTGACATATAGATTTGGACCAGCGGCCTGTCTTGTCAATGATGTGGCGATTTGGACCAGGTGACTGTCTGGTCAGTGACCTGGCACTTTGGACCAGCTGCCTATCTTGTCAGTAGCCTGGTGATTTGGACTAGCAACCTGTCTGGTCTTGACCTGGTGGATTGGACAAGCAGCCATTCATGTCAATGTCTTAGTAGTTTGGATCAGCAGTCTATTTATCAGCATTTCAATTGGCTTGATGTTAGCTGCAGCAGAGGTCCGGATTATTAGTTGTAGTCTCCTGGAGGTTTAACGTAGGAGTCTGATGCTAGCCGGAGCAGTCTTGGAGTTAACCACCCCCGATTCTGAGGTTTTGTTGTTATGTATTTTGTAGCCTAGCTATTTGACTGTGTAAAACTGCCCTGCTCGCACTATTTGTATTTAGTCCTATATCGCTTGTTGAATTCTTTCTCATCCCCCACTTTCGATAAATAAGGGGGCATACCTATGTAATAATTATCTTCTTGGTGGAAGAAAATTTGCCTTTATTTAGCTCTTTTTTACATGGTATCAGAGCGAAATCGATCATTTGTACAAAAGAGATTGCGGTTGTTTTTTCTAACCAGATCTGGTTAGTTTTTTCTGGCCTTATATTTGCTTGCTTTTGGTCTGTTTCTGCCCGTCTTTCCCTCCCTTCTATTCGTTGTTTTTACGACTAGTTTCGATTTGAACTTTTCTGTTTATGCGGCCTTCTTTGCTAGCCACTCTGCCTTGCTCTTTCTTGCTTGTGGTTGCTTATTTGTGCGATTTGTTGTGTTCGCACAGTTTACTGTGGGGCTTGTTTTGTTTCTGTCTCCAACTTTGCTCGCACGGCTTCTTGCCTGTTCACGCTTTCTTATGTATCCCGTGGATTGTTTATTCTTGCGACTTATTTCTTCTCGCACAGGTTGTTTTCTCTACTCATGCAGTCTCTCCATCTTTCTTCTCACTGTTACTTCTCATGTCGTTTTGGCTTCTCTAACCGCTGCGGGCTCCGCTTCCTGGTCGTGGCTCGTTTTCTATCCGTTGATGTGTTTTGACCTTGACTATGCGGTCTTCTCGTACGGTTTCTTTGCTACAAGACAACTTTACCTCTCTTATCATGTGCTCCCTTTGCCTCTTTTGCCAGCTTATTTCTAATCATGCAGCTAGATTTCATCTTTCCGGTTTCTAACCGCTTTAGGGTGGTTTCTCCTCTCGCAACTTTAGCTCATGCTGTTTTGGCCTCCTATGATAAGTGACCTGTCTGTTAAGCATCTTGGCAGATTGGATCAGCGGTCTATTTTTTAGCATTTCCATCTGCTTGATGTTAGCCGCAGTAGAGGTCTGGTTGATTAGCCGCAATGGCCTAGAGGTTAACCGCAGCGGTCTGATTCTAGCCAGAGCGGTCTCGGTGTTAGCCACCCAAGGTTTTGAGGTTTTGAAGTTATGTATTGTGTAGCTTAGCAGTTTGACTGTGTCAAACCATCCAGCTCGCTCGATATGTATTTCCTTCATCGCTTATCTTATTCTCTCTCCTCCTCCACTTTTTATAAATAAGGGGGCATACCTATATAATAATTATCTTTTTGGATCAATAAAATTTTACTTTATTTTTCTCTTTTTCACATTGATGATTGGTATGCTCATATTTATGGATACTTGGAGAATTCGGGAATGCTCTCTGAGATCTCTTCTGGTGCTCAATTCTCCTCGGTCCTCCCTCAGGAGTCCTATAATAATCTCTGAGATACCGCTCACATGTAACTAGGTGGAGGTGTGTAATCCTGTATCAGGACTGAAGTAGTGATGATACTCCACTTGGATCTCGAGAGGAAATATGTCTGGACGCCCAACTCTCCATACCTCTACATCATGGAGTCATTTAGAACAAACCAGAACTAAAGAGATATAAAAGAGGTTCTCCACAGTTTTGAGGGGCATTCAGATCTCATCACTAAGGTGGATACACTCACTTCTGATGCCCGCATCATCAAGGATGTCCTACGTCACTCTCAAATGTTCAAGGCCAGGGAAACAAATAAAATCACATCCCAACTCTCAATGGTGACATACTGTATCCTGGCTGAGAAAACTTTTAGTGTCTCAAATCTCATCCTCTCCATAATGCATTGTACCCATTGTAACGCCCCCGATTTTTCTGCGATTATTTAATTCTCGTTCGGCGTTACGTCGATGCGTTTTCTTGGCTTGTGCCATCTCTGGAGTGTGGTCTTAACTCCTTGGAACTGGGTGCCCTATTTTGTAGCCTGTTAGCAAGACCTCCCTAGCAAGCTGAGTCGTTTTGGGTGACCCGGTGTGGCCTCTCGGGGAATGCTTGTGTTTTGGCTTCGAAAGGGTATAACTCGAGTTCTATTCATCGAAAGTTAATTTCGACTTCGCCGTTGTGTTCGTAGCATTGATATTTAGCTACGGTGCGAATTTCATCGAATTCCGAGGTATTTCGGTTTTCGGGTCGTTTTGGGATTTCCATTAGTAAATCTAATTAGAAACCCTTTTAAATTAAGTGAACCAGTGGCTTGGGAGGCAGTTAGGCTGAACCGTCATGGCTAAGCTTATATAAAAGCCTTAATTAGAATCAGCGGCCCATTCTTCTTCTTCCCGAGACTAGAGGAAACCGCTGCTTCCGTTCGCGGAAAATAGAGGAAAATCACTGGACCTGCTTCTCCTTCGGACGGCGATTCCGGGAGTGTTCGTGGACGGATTTCAATTCCGAAAGCGGCGTTGTCTTGCTCTCGCTCAGATCTTCATTTTGACGGTAAGATATTTTATTTTTGTGGAGTTTTAGGAGACTTAGATTTCCGGTTCTTGTGCTTTTCTGCCATTAAAGTGCGAATTTGCTTTTTAGGTGCTGCTCCTTCTAGTGCAGAACGAAGAGGAGGGAAGGCTGACCAAGCTTCGCCGAAAATCGAGGCAAGTTGTATTCTAGCCCTTGCCATTATTTTTCTTTTGATATTCTAGAATGTTTCTCGGTTAGCCCTAGGGTAGAAACCAAGCATATTCTCTTTTACCTTGCTGAGTTTAGGGCTTAGATTTGCCTATGAGCCCCCTCCTTGTGCTGTTTTGCTCAACTCGATGGTTGTTTTAACCATTTAGACTCCAGATTAGTATTTCTAGTTGGGTGCTTGTGCGGTTGGAGCCGAGAGAGAGTGTGAGGGAGGTTGTTGTGGTAGGGCTCTGGTTAGAACTAGTCTTGGTAGACTCTCGGGTTTTTGTGTTGAGTGTGGTCCACACACTCAAAGCCAAAAGCCGCCCGCACTTGGGGTTGAGTGTGGTCCACACACTCAAAGCCATAGTTCGGTTTGTTCTTTGCGGCTGAGTGGTGGGGTGATTGAGTGAGAATTTTCGTCCAAGTAAAAAACCAACGGGAATCACCAAGTAATTCCTGCCGATTTTGACGTGATTCCCACCGATCGGCGCGAATCATCCTTGATTCCCGCCGATTCGGCGAGAATCATCCTTGATTCCCGCCGATCGTCGAGAATAATTCTGGATTCTCGATGATTCGGCGAGAATCATCCTGCATTCCCTCCGATTCGGCGAGAATCAGTCGGCAATCCCGCCGACCTCCTCTTGTTGGCGTTGGCTTAGGGTTTTCCTGCGGGAATGAACTTTGGCGTAGAGTGAGTTGACCTCACTCAATGCCAAAGCTGCTTTGGCATTGAGGGAAGTGGACTCACTCAACGCCACTGTTCGGTTTTGTGGTTTCGGCTGAATGCGTTGAGGGAGTGGACCTCACTCAACGCCATAGCTGTTTTGGCGTTGAGTGATGTTAGCTCACTCAACGCCACTGCCTCTTTTGCTGAAGGCGTTGAGGGAGTGGACCTCACTCAGCGCCATGGCTGTTTTGGCGTTGAGTGAGGATAGCTCACTCAACGCCAGAGCTGTTCTTGCAGAGGGCGTTGAGTGAGTGATTCTCACACAATGACATGGTTGTTTTTGCACTGAGTAAGGCAAACTCACTCAACCCCAAGCTCTGGTTAGGCGTTGAGTGGGTCCCACTCAACGCCAAGCCGTATTGAGTAACTTCAACACTTTTTCCCTTACCTTGATTTTTGTTCCCGAGTGAATTCCTTGATTATATTCGTAGTTTCCTTGTCGGCAATGTTTTCTTTCCTAATGGCCGAATCGTAGGTCGTGGATAGTAGTGGTAGTTTGAAGCTCTTCATGGGGGAGGTGTTGTGTAATTTAGCAAAGACCACCCTTATTCTTCTATCTTGCTCCAGATATGGGCTGGGCAAGGGGGTGGAAGGTCCCTTGTGCTTTCACATGTAGACCCTTGAGCTTGATGGCTTGGAAATGGTGGTTGGAGGATTGAGTTTGCCTCCAACTCGGATCCATGCTGTTGTTTTTGCTACTACCATCTCCCACAGCTTAGGGTGTTAGAAGTTTCTTCCTTGGTAGATGGCAGCACTTTGGGCTCTTGGTAGCCTAGTAGAACCTGTAGGATGTAGTTTCTGGGCAGGGTTGGTGTTGTTTCCTCGCACGTAGTGCATTCCTGGTTGTCTTACCTTGGGCAGTTGTGACTTTTACTGCTGTGTGTTTGCCTCTTTTATTTATTTCCCTGGTTGGCACTTCCATGCAATTTTTCCTTGTTTTGCTTGCTGAGGTATTCTTTCCTCTTTTGAATGCCTCAGGTTCTGAGCTGTTGACAGTTTGGTGGCTAGGTTGTGGAGGTATTGCTAGTGGTATCTTGGACTTTGGAGATCTTGTTGCTTTGTTAGTGAGATAGTTTTTCTGTACTTTTCTTACAGACATACATATTTGCCTGTGGGTTCGTGTCAGGTTATTGGCGCCTACTGGTTGTTTTTACCTTTGTACTAGATATATTACTTTTGCTGCTACCATTTTCTGGATATAGTCTACTTGCTCTGGGGAGGATTTATGCTAGGTTGCTAGTTATTTTAAAACTACAATTATTATTATTATTATAAGTATATAGCATGATCAGCATGTTTTATAAAAGTAAATCACTATTTTCCAAACAACGTATAAAGATCGTTTCCTTATATATAATATAAATTAAATGTAGAGTCTTGCAGGGCATAAGTGGTCCTCTTAGGGCTCTTATGCACTACTTAGGAAGTCAAACCTGAATAAAGTATTTTTCCGCAGCGCATAAGTATAGTTTTTAACTGTGGACTAGGTGATCCACCGAGCCGAGGGGTACGGCCTCTAAAATATAACTGATTTTCTAATCATTAAACTCATGAATTTCTTTCGTAAAGTGTAGTAGTTGGTTTTGTCTGAGCGTCAGCAGTTATCCCCAGCTTGATGTGGCATCATGACGCGCATTTTCTCATACTCTGATTATTCTTTAATTCGGAGAAAATGCAGGTTATGACAGTTGGTATCAGAGGGAGGTTGCCTGACAGGTTAGTCGGGCAACATTCCCTTGTGATTGCATCAGTAGTTCGCATCATGTCATTCACGCACTGATATGTCATCAGCACGTCTTCGCAATAGTACGGACACTACACTCATAGCATAACATAAAGTATACGGGGCATATTATGTAGTATTGGATGCATAATATTTGTTCATATATGGATCCACCATAGGGGCATAATGTGAGGGTTATGTAGTATGAGATACATAACCTCACCACATGGCTGCGGCTAGTATGTTTTCTTTTTAGTTGCATGCGAATGTTATGTAGTATGGGATGTATAACATTTTCATGTGTACGCCGCTCATAACATGCATTAGGGATTTTTTAGAATGCATAGCACAAACATGCATAGCATAACATGGTGAAAGTGATGATAGATACAACTATAGAGGGGGAGGGGGGTGAATAGAGTATTCAAAAATTAGGACACCCTACTCAACTCCCTTAGAGTTAATTTGCGGAATTAGTTTATAGATATTGATAACCCTAGAGCCTAACACAAAGTGTAGTGCACAAGAGAGGGCAAACTGTAATTACAGTTAAGCTTTGGATCCTATCACAGCAACTAGCAATCCTAGTTATTTCTACTCACAGCCACAGTACAATGAATTAAATAAACAGCTCAGACGACACAAGAAATTTTATAGGGGTTCCCTCTAAATAGGTACGTCCACTCTTCTACCACCCTTGTAGGAATCCACTACAGGTTTTTGTTCAGGTGCCCTGCCACCAACTGATCTGCTTCAGGTAGATCAAGTAGACCCTTTGAGCTTTTGATCAGGAGCTTAAAATCCAACACAGGTTTTTGATCAGGTGCCCTGCCACCAAGGTTCACTTTTGAAGGCAGTAATAACCCTTTGTATAGGAGGTTGAGAGAGTTAAGGCTTCTTCTCTATTGTTAAACAGATTAGAGAAACTAGTGGATTGCATAGAGCTAGATAGCTCTAAAGAATCATGGCTCCCCCTAGCTTAGAGAATATCCAGGAAGGAGTCTTGCTTCAGGGTGCAGGAACTCTTCTGAACTAAGACAAAGAATTGTCTTGAGGTTCTGAAGGAGAAGCTTGAAGAAGACTCTTGATTGTTGAATGATTGTTCTTCTTCAAACAGCTTCCTTTCTTCTTCTTCTTCTTCTAAAGGCCTCTGAGTGAAAGTCTTCCTGTAAGCAGGATGAACTCAGGATGAAGAAGAATGCAGAAGAGCTTTGATCTTCTCAGGTGAATGTGAAATTCTGAGAGCTGTAGAACTTTCTTGCTTTCTCTCTTTTTCTATGCTGCTGAGTGTATATGATCTGGGTTCTGTGTATATCTCTCTTTAAAAGAATCTCTTTATATATGAGCCTTTGCAATGACTTTAATTTGAGTTTGAATCTTTGTCTTCTTCTGGAATCAGCAATCTGGGCTGCAAAAAGAATAAAGCAAAAACAAATCCTGCAGACAGACATACTATAAGAGGATAAAGCTGCCTAAGAAGCTGCATAACCAATCAGATAAGAAGGGGCTAGAAAAAGTCACATCAGAAAGAACTCTTTATAGCCAGAAAAGACTTTTTGAGTCTAACAGCTATAAAGGACAGCCTGGCAGATAAAGCAGAAAATATATTTCAACTAATAAGACAAAACACTTTGTCAGGCTCATGCATAAGGAATGGAGCAGAGATTGCATGGAAATAATATCATAAATTAACTGAAATAATATGCCAAATAAATATGAAATAAATCATAAAATAGAAGAGGACAAAATTACTAAAGACATACAACAAAACGTCGAACGACCCTCGAAGATCGTCGACCGAAGCACAGAGATCGTCGACCTATCAAACAGATAGTCGAACGATAGAGATAGTCGAACTACCAAAGAAGATAGTCGAACTACCACAGCAGATAGTCGACCTATCAGAACAGATAGTCGAGCTATCAGATAGTCGACCTATCAAGACAGATAGTCGAGCTATCAAGCAAAATAGATACTCGACCTATCAAACAGATAGTCGAACTATCAAACAAAACAGATAGTCGACCTATCAAATAGATAGTCGAACTATCAAACAAAATAGATAGTCGACCTATCAAATTGATAATCGAACTATCAAAGAAAACAGATAGTCGACCTATCAAACAGATAGTCGAACTATCAAACAAAACAGATAGTCGACCTATCAAACAGATAGTCAAACTATCAAACAAAACAGATAGTCGACCTATCCAATAGATAGTCGAACTATCAAAGAAAACAGATAGTCGACCTATCAAACAGATAGTCGAACTATCAAACAAAACAGATAGTCGACCTATTAAACAGATAGTCGAACTATCAAACAAAACAGATAGTCGACCTATCAAACAGATAGTCAAACTATCAAAGAAAACAGATAGTCGACCTATCAAATAGATAGTCGACCTATCAAATAGATAGTCGAACTATCAGATAGTTGAAATATCCAAGCAGATAGTAGAACTATCAAACACAACAGATAGTCGACCTATCAAGACAGATAGTCGAACTATCAAGCAACACAGATAGTCGACCTATCAAACAGATAGTCGAACTATCAGATAGTTGAACTATCCAAGCAGATAGTCGAACTATCAAGAAATCTGTCTGGTCAAAAGACGTCGAGCGGGGTTCGACGATCGGCGAGGCATATTCCACAGAACGTCGAGTTAACAAGAGTTGAACTAACTCAGAGATAGACGATCTGCTGACAGACGAACGTCGAACAACTGATAGACGATCGTCGACCAGTCGATAGACGATAGTCGAGCGACGTTCGACCATAGTCGAACAAAAAACAACTTAACAAAATTTTCATCTGGAAAAGTGACAACTCTAAATCTAGAGCAAACTAACTAAACAACTAACCTTTGACCATAGATAAATCTTGGGTCAAGAGATAGAAGGAGAGGACAGAACTCAAATCCAAACTAGGGTACCAACAATCTCCCCCTATTTGAGTTAAGTCTCTCAACAACAAAAAACATAAAACAAACTACTGAAAATAAATAAAGTACATGAATGGAAATAGATAAGCAGATAACATCAATCAAACAGATAAGTAAATAACTGTTAATCAATGAAATTTTAAGAGGCATCAGAATCAGGTTTAGGAACAGAAGAACTATGAATAAAAGTAATTTTCCTAGAGGGGTCTAGAGCTTCTTTCTTTGACAGCTTTAGATCTTGCACTCCAATGATTTTAGATTCAGATGCCCTTGGAACAACTGCCTCAGGATGCTTTTCCATGTATTTTGAAGGGTCAAATACCTCAGGTCTAACCTGGAATATATCAAGCTCCTTCATTCTGAATTTGGACATAGTTGTTAGTCCTGCAGTGTCTTTACCTTCAGCTTTAGCTTTTCTAATTTAGGCCGATTCAACAAGCTCAAGAAATCGAGCCATCCTGAAATCAGGATCAAGCTCTTGGCTTTCATACACATTCTCACAGGTTGGATCTACAGGTTTCACAGCTTTAAATTTAATAGACATATCTAGCAGGCTTTCAGCTGGCTCTTTTTCCTGAATAACTAGAGAAGAAGGAGGAGCAAACTCAGCAAATTTCTTGCTAGATTTTTCAGAAAAAATAATTCTTTTACCTTTTGAAACAGCTTTCACTGCATGATCTGGCATTGAAGAAGATGTGCTCTTTATTTCTTTAGAAGGAGGAGGAGAAAAGGCTAGTTTTTGATAAACCACCTCCTTCACTTGTTCCTTTACATCAGCATCATGTCTTTGATAACCAGATTACGACCTGCCTTGATATCCTTGATAGCTTTTCCTTTGAGAGGACTGAGATGGAGTAAACCTATCAGACTGAGCAGAAGGATTTGCAGATAAGTTTTTAGAGGCTCCTGCACTGGGAGGTGGAGGAGGAGGACCTCTAGGAGTCCATCTTGGAGCAAGACTGTCATACCTCTTAGACTTCTTCCTTAATTTCTGCTGATTCCTAGAGAATCCCATCCAATGCTGAAATTCTTTAGATTTGGGATCAATTCCTTTCAAGATATAATAGGGAATATCATTATCAGGATTTGGAGGAGGAGGAGCCACAGCTTTTCTTTTCTTCTTTGCAGATTTCTTTCTCTTGGAGTCCTCAGATACATCAGAATCATCCTCATCCTCAGAATTTGAAGAGGGAGGAAGATCATACGGATCATACGCCTCTTGCACAGCTTTTTCTTTCTCTTTTAAGGCAGCTCTTTCTAACTCTTCTTCTAGGGCATCCTGTGCCAGAAGAGTGTCTAAATCTAATCCAGGAGAATCATCCCAGATTGTAGACTTTTCCATTTGAATTTTTGAAACCTTTTCTTTTTCATCAGAAACTGTCATGGGGACCAGTTCTTCTTGCACTGCTAACTGAGCTGGCTGAGCAGCCTCAGGATCTTGAATAATTGGTTCTGGTTCAGGTTGAACTTCAAGAGCTAGTTGATGATCAAGCTCTTGGACAGCTAATACTTCTTCCATTATATCTGTAGTATTATGAACACAGATTTGCTAAATGACATTTTATCATTCCTTCTAGGTATTCCCATACTAACATATCAGTAATCAAGTCTAGAAAATGAGTAAATGAGTTACCTTCAGAATTTTCCTTTGAATGTCCTAACTCCCATAATTCATCTAGGAAGGAAGTAATGACTCCTTCTAGGTAGAGGGCAACCAGGGGAGTGGAGCATTCTTCTAGGCATACTTTGACAACAAACTCAAATTTCATTATAGCATCAGAAATATCTGTTTCAGACAATGGAGGAACTGATTCTTCTATCTCTTTTTCTACATCTGTTTGAGGATCTGCTGGAAGGGAGGCCAAGGGAAGCTCAGAGGCATCTTCATAAAGCATCTCTCCCTGCCTGATTTCAGTAGAAACTGAAACCAGGCCCCTAGATGAAGAGAGCTCAGCAGATTTTGAGAGGGCTTGAATGACAGCAGTCAAAGAAGAGATGGAGGAAGCAAGGGGAGCAATTGCCTCTTCAATCATGATTTTGATTGAAGGAGTAATTAACTCCAGGATGCTAGAGATGAAGGCTGTGGTGATTTCAAATGAAGGTGGGGGAATCACAGAAGATGGATGAACATCAGGGATGGTGTATTCTTGATGAGATGGAGAGTGAACTGGAGAATGATGGGTAGATGCAATAAGATCAACAAGATCAGAATGAAGAATTGGAGACTGAGGAGGAGTGGATAGCTCAGAAACCAATAAATCAAAACTAGGATGAGATATCCTAGCAAGATGAAGAGGGAGAGGGGATGCTGGTGGTGATGCATGGAGAATTGTGGAGGAATCAAGAAGAAGAGATGCAGAAGATGGAACTTCAACTGAAGTAGATGGAACTGAAGTAGATGGTGGCACTTCAGTGGAGGTTGAAGTTAATGCAGAAGAAGTGGAAGGAACGGAGAGATTGGCTGAGCCTGCTTCTTGAAGGGTGGGAGTGACTGAAGCAGTCCTTGTTCTCTCAAATACAACTAGAGCTACCCCTGCTGGAGCGGGCTTCAGGAAGCTCCTTTTCCACTTGACAAACAGGGACGGGTCCATCTTTTTGCTGGCATTTATTGAAGTAGAAACTGAGACCAATAGATGGGGATATTTCTCCTTTAGAAAAATCCCAAGCACCCTACCCAGGGTGACTTCCTTCTTGCTATTCTTTTTCCTTTTCAAATCAAACAAAACTCCTGCCCAATTAATCTGCTTCTTGTTCACAATGGCACACATCAGGGCAAACTGTTGCCTGGTAATATTATCATGGGCAGAGTGCTTTCCCAGTAGCACTTTTCCGACTAGTTCAGCAAGGAACTTAATCTTCAACGAAAAATTCACCTTTAGCTGCTTTGAAGGAATGCCATCGACATGTCCTAGTTCAGTCAACATTCTCCCAAACTCAGGGGTATCTTGCTCATAATCTTCTTCCCCATTGAATAATCCAAAAATTTCAGTTAAAACGGCGGGAGTCAAAATTACCTCTTTTCCGCCTATCGTTCTGGTCATAGAGTCGTCATTTGAGGACGAAGTGAATGCCCATTCTTTAATGTCGGGAATTTTTATCTTTATTCTTGTTTACATGAGCTTTTCCAATCCTTGATCTTTGCATAGGTTGCGGATTTCCACTATTGCAGACTCGCAGTAGCTGAAGGAGTCAAAGTCCACACTGAAACCAGCATCGAACTTTACCACGGATAGGAGGGCTGGAGCAATCGCCATCGAAGGGGTTGGAGAAGACGAGAGAGAGACGGCGAAGGCGAAATGGCAGAAATCGCGAGACAGGGAGCAAGCAAAAAGACGGAATGCGAGAAGATGATCTCCATCGACGATAAAAAGAACGATCTCTTAACCTAGGTCGACCATCGGTTTTATATTAAAACAGCAATAGTCGATCTATTTTAAAAGATACTGGAGATGATGGTCGAACGGTCGTTCGACGATCGTTCCTGTAGCAGAGTAGTCGATCTATCGTTCGACTATTTCTGTCTTCACAAATAACAAGCTGTCGTCAACCATAGATCGACGATAGGCTCGACCTGTTCGACGATCTTCGAATGTCGGTCGACGATCTTCAAGCAGATAAGCTATCATCAACTATAGGTCGACGATAGGCTTGATCCGATTGACTATCTTCGAACATCGTTCGACGATCTTCAAACAGGTTTCAATACAGGCAGACGTCACACTTAGTCTTTTCTATTAATCATGCCTAGTTGAACCAAAAAGAACAGATGCTTCTGTTCATCTAAGGGCTTGGTGAAAATATCACCTCTCTGAAGGTCAGTGAATATGAACTCAAGACTGATCTTGTTCTTTTCCACATAATCTCTCAGGAAATGGTGTCTAATCTCAATGTGCTTGATTGTAGAGTGGTGCACAGGATTTTATGCAATTGAGATAGCACTGGTACTATCACACATGATTTTTGTGTTCTTGTGTGTGTACCCATAATCCAAAAGCTGGTTTTGAATCCACAGGATCTGTGAACAACAACTAGCAGCTGCTATATATTCAGCCTCTGCAGTTGAAGTTGAGACAGAAGCCTGCTTCTTACAGAACCAAGAGACCAATCTCTCTCCCAAGAACTGACAAGTTCCTGAGGTACTTTTCCTGTTAACTCTACATCCAGCATAATCAGAATCAGAGTATCCAATTAACTCAAATTCTGACTCAGCTGGGTACCATAGTCCTAGATTTGGACATCCCTTCAGGTATCTCAAGATTCTCTTGAGAAGAATCAGATGAGATTCCTTGGGGTTAACCTGGAACCTAGCACATAGGCATGTATCAAACATTATATCTAGCCTACTTGCATTTAAATACAATAGGGAACCAACAATGGCCCTAATTCTTTTGATCAACAGGCTTTCCCTGATCATCAGAATCTATAACTACATTAGTAGCCATATGTGTATGCATTGCTGAAGCATCAGCCATCCCAAACTTCTTTACCAATTCCTTGGCATATTTGAATTGGGAGATGAAGATGCCATCAGCATCTTGCTTTACTTGGAGACCAAGAAAGTAAGACAGCTCACCCATACTACTCATCTCAAACTTAGAATGCATCAAGTCAGAGAACTTTTTGCACAGTTTGGGATCAGTGGAACCAAAAATAATATCGTCTACATACACTTGAACTAATAGGATTGTGTCCTTGTGGTGCTTGATGAAAAGGGTTCTATCAACTACTCCCCTAACAAAGTTGTGCTCTAACAGGAAACTAGCTAGAGTCTTATACCAGGCTCTGTGAGCTTGTTTGAGACCATAAAGAGCTTTTTGCAACTTGAAAACATGTGAGGGCTGAGTTGAAGAAACAAACCCAGGTGGTTGTTCAACAAATACCTCTTCCTTTAGCTCACCATTTAGAAAGGCACTTTTGACATCCATCTGAAAGACCTTAAACATCATATAGGCTGCATAGGCTAGAAAGATCCTTATTGCCTCTAGCCTTGCAACAGGAGCAAAGGTTTGGTCATAATCTATACCTTCCTCCTATCTGTAGCCCTGAGCTATAAGCCTAGCTTTGTTCCTTATAATAATTCCATTTGCATCCAACTTGTTTCTAAACACCCACTTAGTGTCTATGATCAGTTGGCCTTTAGGTCTTGGAACCAAAGTCCACACTTTACATCTTTCAAACTGATTGAGTTCCTCTTGCATAGCAATGATCCAGTTGGGATCTAGCTCAGCATCTTTAATGGTGAGGGGCTTTATCTGTGAAAGAAAACAAGCATGCATCACATCCTGTCTTAATTGATGTCTTGTTTGAACACCAGCTGATATGTCTCCTATTACTTGAGATGTAGAATGATCTCTAAGTGTGAAAACATCAGCAGGTGGGATGTGATCTTCAGCAATAGTTGGGATTAATTCCTCAGGAGGAATTTGATCTACTATTGGTGGTACAGCAACAGCTTCTACAAAGTCTTCATCACTGTCTGATTCAGTGATATGAATAGTTGAAGGATGGAGAATCTCTTGAGTGATATCTTTACTAGATTCTGGTACATGCAATGAACTTAAGGAAGGGGAAGTTTCCTTCTCCTTGTAAAACATTTGAGATTCATCAAAAGTCACATGCACAGATTCCTCAATTTTAGAAGATGATTTATTAAATACCCTATAAGCTTTGCTTACTTGGGAATATCCAAGAAAGATTCCCATTGAAGCTTTTGCTTCAAACTTTCTAAGGTATTCTTTATTATTGTTATGAATATAAACTACACAGCCAAATACTCTAAAATAATTTATTTTAGGTTTCTTTCCTTTAAGAAACTCATAAGGAGTTTTACACTTAAGCTTGTGTATAAGACTTCTGTTCAGCACATAATTAGCTGTGCTAACAGCTTCTGCCCAATAGGAAAGAGGCATGTTAGCATCTGCCAACAGTGTTCCTACAGCTTCAATCAGGGTTCTATTATTCCTTTCCACTACCCCATTTTGTTGGGGAGTTCTAGGAGCTGAGAAGCTATGTTTGATACCTTCTCTCTCACAGAATTCTTGCATGAGAAGAGAGTCAAACTCAGTACCATGATCACTTCTGATCAAGGCCACATGAGTAGAGTACTCAGTCTGTACACATAATAGAAAATCTGTAAGGGCTTTGAAGTTATCAGCCATAGTTCTCAAAAAGAACACCCAAGTGAACCTAGAGAAGTCGTCTACAATTACTAAAGTGTAATACTTCCCTCCTAGACTCTGTACATTTATTGGGCCAAAGAGGTCCAAATGTAATAAATATAGGATTCTAGATGAATCACTTTTATTTACTGACTTAAATGAATTCTTGGTTTGCTTCCCTAATTGACAAGCCTTGCATAGACTCTCCTTCTTGTAGGGGCAAGAAGGTAAACCTCTAACAAGGTTGTATTTAGATAACCTAGATATGTTCTTGAGGTTAACATGGCTAAGCCTTTTATGCCATAAGGTGTTGTTATTACTTACTTCATTAAATAAGCAGATTTCAGAATGGGTTGAATTAAAATCTACTAAATAAATATTACCTTGTCTAAGGCATACTAACACAACATTACTATTTAAAGTAATATTACAAAGAGTGTTAGTGAATGATACCTGATATCCTGCATCACATAACTGACTTACTGAGATAAGATTATGCTTTAGTCTAGTTACATATGCAACCCTCTTGAATGTTACTGCTCCAATGGTAATCCTACCATATCCTTCAGTTTGACCACAGCTAGAATCCCCAAATATTACCTTTGGTCCAAGCTTGGCCTTGAACTTTGACAGATTTTCTCTATTCCCTGTCATATATTTGGAGCAACCACTATCCAAATACCACATGTCCTGAGTGATAGGATAGGTCTTCACCTGCAGTGAGTTAAGTTAAACATTGTGGACCCAGGTAACCTTGGGTCTATTATTCTTCACATAATGAAAACTAGAAATAAAAGAATAAGCAGGTTGGGGTTTATAACCAAAAGGGTAAGATCTCCTGGGTGGGATGCTCCATGCAGTTAATGGGTCCACAAACCTAGGGTTTCTATTCATATTCAGGTTTCTAGGGTTCTGATTATAATTTTGAAAATCAAATTGAAAACGTCGATCGGCATTCGACGATGGATGCACAGATCGTCGAGCTTCATTCGACCACTAAGCATGCGACCGTCGAGCAGCGTTCGACGCTTTTTGTATTTCCTTAAACTTTTGTTTTATTTTCTCTCTCTTAGCTTTATTTAACGCTTGATTAACTTGTCTTACTTCCTCAGTGTTCTTTATCCCATCAGCTGAGATAAAGTTCACTGGAGTTGAAAGATGATTTTTAAGAATAATTGGGGGTTCACAGGATGAAGCTCCTAAGCCTAGCTTATTATTGTCTGACCTATTATTTGACATGCTGGTTATTTCAAGCAACTTAAGGCTTCTACCATTCAGAGATTCTTCTAACCTTTTTGACTTAGCTAATTCATTCTTAAGGAATTTTATTTCTTCACTAAAATTAGTGAGTTCTGCTGTTAACCTAATGTTTTCATTAGAGATAAATTCAGATTCAGCAAGCTTATTACTAAGGTCCTTAATTTCCTTTTCAGAACTAATTAAATCTAAACACAAAGATTTAAAATCTGATTTAAATTCAGCAGATGTAAAATCATAAGAAGACAATACCTCATCTTCTGTTGGCATTTCTTCATCAGAATCTGAACTCTCTGTAGCTGAGTGATTGCTGCAGGCATCAATTGCCATCAGGCAAACTTCCTTTTCCTTCTTTTCTTCCTCATCCTCACTGGAGCTTGAGCAGGAAGATTCCTCATCAGAATCGCTCTAGGTTTCAGCAACGAAACATCTCTCCTTCTTTTTGTTTTTGTAGGAGGAGGGCTTGGAATGCTTCCTGTGCTGTTCTTTTTCCTTCCTTTTCTCTTTATTCTTTTCCTCTGGACACTCTGGTAGAATATGTCCAGGCTTCCTACAACCATAGCAAATTATTTCTTTAGCAGGAGAACGATCATACCTTAGTTTATCTTCATATCATGAATATTTCTTTCTGAAGTCTTTTCTTCCCATCTTGAGAAACCTCTTGGCAAATAATGTCATTAGTTACTCATTGGATTGGCTTCCTTCTGAAACTTCAACAGTTTTGAGAGCAAGAGATTGCTCTTTTCTTGTTGGAGTTGGAGTCTTTGCTTCAGCCTCAGCTTCCCTGGTCTACAGCACTTGCTCAAAAAACTTGAGCTTGCCAAGGAGTGCTTCTGTTGAGATTTCATTTGTACTTCTGGCCTCCTTGATAGGCCAGATCCTCAGATCCCATGTGCTAGGGAAGCACATCAGAATATTATCATTGACCTCTGTCAATGATATATCCTTGTCAAGAGTTCTCAGCTCATTGATGATTGAGCTGAGCCGGGTGTACATTGCTTCAACTGATTCAGCATCAGTTTTCTTGAAGTTTTCATACTGGGAGATAAGGTTGGACCTTCTGTCCTTCCTTTCATGAGCTGAACCAGCTACAATCTGGTTCAGTGTATCCCACATTGCTTTTGCTGAGGAGCAGTCAACAACTTTCTGGAATACTTCATCAGACATTGTCTGAGCTAGAATATTCATTGCTTTGGCATCTGCTATCTTTGCCTTTTTGTATTCATCGTTGTAGTCTGGAGGAGGCACTGCACTCATATCAGTTGATGATGAAGCAGTAGTTGCAGTAGGTGCTCTTGGTGGTCCTGTCAAAATAGAAGCAAAAATACTCTCATCAATAGAGTTCATATATAACTTAATCCTTGCCTTCCAGATGCTAAACTTAGCTAAGTTGCATGCTGGAGGTCTGGTGCTAGAGTAATCCTTGGACTGGGCCATGAAGTGAATATCTATAAACTTGGTATCTATCAGGATCTTGTGACTTAGGTGTTAGCCTATACAGTCAGTCAACCTCCCTCTGATACCAATTGAAAGTGATGATAGATACATCTCTAGGGGGTGAATAGAGTATTAAAAAATTAGGACACCCTACTCAACTCCCTTAGAGTTAATTTGCGGAATTAGTTTATAGATATTGATAACCCTAGAGCCTAACACAAAGTATAGTGCACAAGAGAGAGCTAACTGTAATTATAGTTAAGCTTGGTATCCTATCACAGCAACTAGCAATCCTAGTTATTTCTACTCACAGCCACAGTACAATGAATTAAATAAATAGCTCAGACGACACAAGAAATTTTATAGTGGTTCCCTCTAAATAGGTACGTCCACTCTTCTACCACCCTGGTAGGAATCCACTACAGGTTTTTGTTCAGGTGCCCTGCCACCAACTGATCTGCTTCAGGTAGATCAAGTAGACCCTTTGAGCTTTTGATCAGGAGCTCAAAATCCAACACAAGTTTTTGATCAGGTGCCCTGCCACCAAGGTTCACTTTTGAAGGGAGTAATAACCCTTTGTATAGGAGGTTGAGAGAGTTAAGGCTTCTTCTCTATTGTTAAACAGATTAGAGAAGCTAGTGGATTGTACAGAGCTAGATTGCTCTAAAGAATCAAGGCTCCCTCTGGCTTAGAGAATATCCAGGAAGGAGTCTTGCTTCAGGGTACAGGAACTCTTCTGAACTAAGACAAAGAATTGTCTTGAGGTTCTGAAGGAGAAGCTTGAAGAAGACTCTTGATTATTGAATGATTGTTCTTCTTCAAACAGCTTCCTTTCTTCTTCTTCTTCTTCTAAAGACCTCTGAGTGAAAGTCTTCCTATAAGTAGGATGAACTCAGGATGAAGAAGAATGCAGAAGAGCTTTGATCTTCTCAGGTGAATGTGAAATTCTGAGAGCTGTAGAACTTTCTTGCTTTCTCTCTTTTTCTATGCTGCTGAGTGTATATGATCTGGGTTCTGTGTATATCTCTCTTTCAAAAGAAGCTCTTTCTATATGAGCCTTTGCAACGGCTTTAATTTGAGTTTGAATCTTTGTCTTCTTCTGGAACCAGCAATCTGGGCTGCAAAAAACATAAAGCAAAAAACAAATCCTGCAGACAGACATACTATAAGAGGATAAAGCTTTTTAAGAAGCTGCATAACCAATCAGATAAGAAGAGGCTAGAAAAAGTCACATTAGAAAGAACTCTTTACAGCCAGAAAAGACTTTCTGAGTCTAACGGCTATAAAGGACAGCCTGGCAGATAAAGCAGAAAATATATTTCAACTAATAAGACAAAACACTTTGTCAGATAAAGATTGGCTCATGCATAAGGAATGGAGCAGAGATTGCATGGAAATAATATCATAAATTAACTGAAATAATATGCCAAATAAATATGAAATAAATCATAAAATAGAAGAGGACAAAATTACTAAAGACATACAGCAAAACGTCGAACGACCCTCGGAGATCGTCGACCGAAGCACAGAGATCGTCGACCTATCAAATAGATAGTCGAACGATACAGATAGTCGAACTACCAAAGAAGATAGTCGAACTACCACAGCAGATAGTCGACCTATCAGAACAGATAGTCGAGCTATCAAATAGTCGACCTATCAAGACAGATAGTCGAGCTATCAAGCAAAACAGATAGTCAACCTATCAAACAGATAGTTGAACTATCAAACAAAACAGATAGTCGACCTATCAAACAGATAGTCGAACTATCAAACAAAACAGATAGTCGACCTATCAAACAGATAGTCGAACTATTAAAGAAAACAGATAGTCGACCTATCAAACAGATAGTCGAACTATCAAACAAAACAGATAGTCGACCTATCAAACAGATAGTCAAACTATCAAACAAAATAGATAGTCGACCTATCAAACAGATAGTCGAACTATCAAAGAAAACAGATAGTCGACCTATCAAACAGATAGTCGAACTATCAAACAAAACAGATAGTCGACCTATCAAACAGATAGTCGAACTATCAAACAAAATAGATAGTCGACCTATCAAACAGATAGTCGAACTATCAAAGAAAACAGATAGTCGACCTATCAAACAGATAGTCGAACTATCAGATAGTTGAACTATCCAAGCAGATAGTAGAACTATCAAACACAACAGATAGTCGACCTATCAAGACAGATAGTCGAACTATCAAGCAAAACAGATAGTCGACCTATCATACAGATAGTCAAACTATCAGATAGTTGAACTATCCAAGCAGATAGTCGAACTATCAAGAAATCTGTCTGGTCAAAAGACATCGAGCGGGGTTTGACGATCGGCGAGGCAGATTCCACAGAACGTCGAGCTAACAAGAGTTGAACTAACTCAGAGATAGACGATCTGCTGACAGACGAACGTCGAACAACTGATAGACGATCGTCGACCAGTCGATAGACGATAGTCGAGCGACGTTCGACCATAGTCGAACAAAAAACAACTTAACAAAATTTTCATCTAGAAAAGTGAAAACTCTAAATCTAGAGCAAACTAACTAAACAACTAACCTTTGACCATAGATAAATCTTGGGTCAAGAGACAAAAGGAGAGGACAGTACTCAAATCCAAACTAGGGTACCAACACATGGTATAAGCACAATGTGCCAAGCTAAAGACTAGCAGGATGACATATGTACACACATAAGTTTTCGAGTCAAAAATAATATAAAGTCATGCATTCCCGATCTAGACACAAGAATTAGTATGGTGGTGGTTAACTACCCTAGGTTAGGGAATTACATCAATTTTTGTAAAAAGATAAACTCCCAGAGCAAGTTTAACAGCTTTAAGTTCATATCTATATATGTATTGTCTGTACTTGTAGTTGGGTCTAGCCGTTGTACTAGGATCTAACTAGTGTTGCTATGACTTTAGGATGGCAAGACGTCCTTCAACTAGATCGACTCCCCTATCTGAGGGTGAGTCATCTGGAGCTCAGAATGATGCGGTAATCGAAAGCTTGCGGCAGAGTAGCGATTCCTTGAGCAGGCAGTTGGTGGAGGTGCGAGCCCGGATTCAGTCTTTGGTAGCAATTGTGGCAGGTCAGACTCAGTGATAGTTTTACTTTCAAGATAACCTAAACACTTAGAGGGAGGGGTGAATAGGTTCTAATTTCTTGTTTATACTTCTAGGCAGAATTCAATTACAAATTAAAACATCTAGCACAGCATTCATAGACAACTAAACATCACAGATTGCACAATGTTTTATAGTGGTTCCCTAAGGTCTGGATACATCCACTTTCCCCCTTCACCTATCTAGCAGTATGCTAGATTCGGCCAAACTTCCACTATTCTCAGATCCTCAGATCCTACAGCTCAGAACCTGGATAGGTTCCTACAACTCAGGCTCAACAGCCCTACCTCAGCCTTGCCTCAAGGCCTACCTCTCAGAGAAGAACCTTCTCCTACACTCAAGCAAATAGCCCTACCACTCAGAGATCACCTCTCCTACACTCAGCCTTTATAATACAGGCTTACAACTCAGATCTGTGTAAACAGATCCTACAGAAATTTAGAAAAGATATTTTAATGTCTTGCCTTTGTTGAGAGAGAAGAGGACAAGACACTTCTTGATCAGCTGATGAAATCAACTGAATCTGAGCTTTCTTCAAAGCTTCTTTAATCTGAACTTAGCTGAGTTGATTTCCAAACAGCTTCTTAAGAAACCACTGATGGCTTCCTTCATCTTCTTCAAGATGACTGGATCCCTCTCTATCCAACACCTTTTCTGATACTTCAGACTTCTTCTTCTTAGATCTTCTGATGAAGATCTTCTTTAGAGCTTAGCACTTTCTTGAATTGAAACTTCAATAGAATCGTAATCCTTTTGTTTCTTCTTCTTAGATCTTCTTCTGTTATTTTTCTTCTCTTCTTATTTCCTTCTGAATATGTCTATTTATAGACTTTCTTCATGGTAACCGGCTGATCCGGTTTCTAACTGTTTTCTGACAGGTCTGACAGCTTCAGTTAAACGGTGGCAACCCACAGCTGTCAAGTCTTCAAACAGTTCCTGTACCTTAGCCTTGGACAGCAAAATGTCGAGACAGTCTGTTAGAAAGTGTCGAGACCAATCTGTCTATCTGTGTCGACACAAGTGACTTTGGTGTTGACACAGTCTTTGATGATGTCGACTAAGTTGCCTTTAAGTCGACACAGCTTCTTCAGAAAATAACTTGGTCTAGACTCTGCAGTGTGTCGACACAAGTCCTGTGTGTCGACACAGTTGTTGTAGATTCAGAACTCAGTATGTGTCGACTCAGCCTTCAGGTGTCGACACATCAATCTTCAATTCTGCCAAAATGTGTCGACTCAGTCTTCTGGTGTCGACATAAGCATAGTCGACTTCTGCCAATATGTGTCGACTCAATCTCAAGGTGTCGACACATCTACCCAGTGTCGACACAGTAGAGGTCAGCTATCTTCTTCTGTGAGTCGACTATCTTTCTCTGGTCGACAATCTTTCACTAGTCGACTATCTTCCACTAGTCGACTATTTTTCTCTGGTCGACTATCTTTCACTAGTCGACTAACTTTCTCTGGGTGTCGACTATCTTTCACTGTGTCGACACTGCTTCCCAGTGCTGAGGTCGACGATTTTCTTTATGTGTCGACACTGCTTCCCAGTGTCGACATAAATGTGGTCGACTATCTTTCTCTGTATCGATACTGATATTCTGAAGTGTCGACACAAATATTCTGAAGTGTCGACACAATTTCTTCAGGTGTCGACATGTGGACTTAGAATATTTTTCTGCATTCTTTAATACTTCTTCACCTGTACATGTCAACTCAAAACAACATCAAATACACCTTGATGTATATCATTGAGCTAAGTTGGGCTTCTTCAAATCAGGTACACATTTTCCAATGTACCCAACAATCTCCCCCTATTTGGAGAAGTCATAACCCTATAGCCAATGATATACACCATTTATAAAAAGTATAAACTGATGATATATGACATAACAGGAATACTTAATATAAACAAAATAAAAACAATCCATCACAGAATGAACATTATATGATACCAAACAACATTTTGTTTATAACTTGATAATGTTTGAATACAGAGATTTACATTTAATGATTTAATCAAAACATTACAAAATACTTTGAAAGAACTAAAAATTAAGACTGATCAGGCTCTTTTATGACAATCCCTTTGCCAGATAGAATTTGAGCCTTCACAGGAGCTTCAGAATCTTCAGCTGGCTTCTTGCCTTTTAGATCAGCCTTCTTCTTTGCTTCTTCTTTGAGCCTTTGCCTTTCAAAATAATGAAAGGGCTTTGGAAAGTACTTGCTCGGCTCCTGAGCATTTGGAGGCAGCCTACCCAGCTTCGCTTTTCTTCTAAACTGTACTATGGCCTCTTGCCTGGGTTCATACTTCTGCCATCCCATCTCATTGAACCACTTGCCTCTTTCATGCACTTGGTCTTTGACAGCCTTCCATGCAGTGAGTATAATATTTCTGGAAGTAGGACTCCACTGCTCAAAGTCTGGCTTAAGTTCAGCCTCCTCTCTAAATCTTTTCTTAGATAGTAGAGCATCTTGCTAGTCTTTCAAAGTAGCCTCAGGATTATCAACCTTCCCAATAACAACATTGGTAACCTCCTTTGGAGGACTATACATTCCTTGAACTTGCTGATCAATCATATCATAATCTGGAGGAGGGTAAATGACTTGGGCAACCTCAGGTTGATTGCCTTCAAGTAGACTTGTTTGTATTCCGGACTCAGCCACCATAGCATCATCACACAAAGGTGGATATCCTAATGTGGCTCGAATACTATTGGTCACCCATTTGGTGTGCTCTGAGCCTGCATGAACTAACATCCTCTCCCCCTTTATGGCTTCTCTAGTAACATGATCTCTTAGATCTTCCTTCTGAAATCTGATTTGGCCATCTAGATAATTCACACCATCTTTAAAAAATGGTTTTAACTTTAGAAGCTTGTCAGATATTTCCTTTTGAGAGGTAGTGATAACTGTTTTAACAGAATCAATAGCAGCTTGAAAGTTTTTATCAAATTCTTCCATTTCCTTTGCTCTAGCTGCAGGCAGGCCTGGAACAATCTTTTTCAATTCATCAATGATCTTATGATGAGATTCAGTTAAATTCTCATTCATCCTTATCTGATTTTCCAAGACATAGCTTTGCTTTAAAGCAATATCATCCACCTTAGGGATGATAGACTGCTGTTGTTTTGCCAAATATACCACAGCATTACCTCCCTTATGGAAGCAATCTGTCATCTCCTTCTTATGCATATCGACCTCAAACCTAATAGATTTTATATCTTGAGCTAAGTCAAATTGCAGGGACTTGTTGTTCTCATCAACATATTTTTCAATAGCCACTCTGTGTTCATCCAATTTCACTTGTAAATCGACCAAAAACTTGTTATAATCAAATTCAGAAGGAGTGTGATGTGCTGTAGACTGTAGAGCCTGCTTATAGCTCTTGCTCCTTCTCTGGAAGACCATAAGTTTTCTCTTCTTAGCCACCCTGGCTTCTTCATTCTCAGAATCAGAAGTACTATCAATTTGAACTCTTTCTTTGGGAGGAGGAGGAACAGCTACTTCAGTGCCATATTGTACAGTCTCCACATGCATAGGCTCCCCCTCAATTTCTTGCTCCACTTCCATTCTATCAGTAATTATTTCATTATCTGGAAATAACTCTTCTAGAGTATATTCCTTCTAGGCTGGAACATCTGCAGTGTTGAAATTTTGAGATATATCAATTTGAGCATCGTCTTGCACTTGCTCAGACAGCATCTCCACCCGTACTTGTTCAGTATTGGTGATGTCTTGAGCAGGTGAGGACACTTGCTTTCCCTGGACCTGTGCAGAAATAGAAATATTAGAAATGTCTTTTGTAGGAAAATACACCAGCTCCCCCTGCACCTGTACCTGGTCATGAGTAGATACAGTCTGTGTAGGTGAATAAACTTGTTGAGCTGGTATTCTTACTTCTTCTTCTTGAATTGTAGGTATTGTGGCATCCTGAACTTGTGTAGAAGCAGGCTGATCTTCAACCTCTTGTCTTACTTGTTCTTCTTGTGGGTGCTCAGTACTGGTAGCATGACCTGGGGATTTCTCAGGTGAATCCTGCCTTTCCACTTCAGGCATCTCTTTGGTCAGCACCCTATCCCATCTGGAGAACAATCACATGTCCATCCTTCTCATGTGATTAATTTTTGTTCCAGATTGTTGTTGCATAACATCAGGAATCTCCTTACTTAGGTATATACTCATTATTCTAGCCAGATTTGGCTTCTTGATTCCTTCCTTAATCTTTTCAAAGATTACAGTTGACCAATTCGTTGGAATTATAAACACAATCCTGGTCATTAGGCTGAACATATAGGCGGAAATCCTATCATGTCCACCTGGCTTGCACAGAATAACTTTTCCAACCACCTCACACAGAAACTTGCCCTGTTGATTCATTCCTTTCCTATTGAAAGCAGCTCCAATTTTCATGGTGGAATCCAATCCACACCATTGAAGAGCCTCCCTTGATTTAGAAGCAGGGACATCCTCTTCATTCTCAATTATAGGTAAGTGTAGAATTGTTCTTAACTTACTTGGTGTAATTTCCACTGGTGACCCATGAACTATTGATTTTATCTCATGACTTTCAGAGACTACAGATGCAGAAGTATAGAACTCATGCACCTCCTTCTTCCATATCTTAGATGGTTCGGAGACCAGAAATTCTAATCCTGAGTCGGAGAGGAGAGAGATAACCCCGAGAATATCTGGAGGGGCAGCAGCAAAGGCCTGGCGCACCAACTCATATCCTTTATTCACATTATCTTCAATCTTTGGCGCCATTGATCAGTCGATAAAGCTTTAAAGATGAGAGAAAGAGAGAGAGAGGGAGAATGTCGACACAGGGTTTCGAAAACCTTGTAAGCGTTTCGACAGAATGAGTTTTTGACCTATTTATACCTTCTGTTTAAAGAAGATCAAAAGACGCCAAAAACAGACTATAAGTGTCGACACAGATGGAATGTGTCGACACAAGCTTCTATTGTCTCGACATCAAGTCCGTCTATTATGTGTCGACACCAATTTGCAGTTATGTCGACACCAGAGATATATAGTAGAGCATCAGAAATTCTGTGTTGACTCTTAGTATAAGTGTCGACACAAAATCTGTAAGTGTCGACACCACTATCCTGGTGAAGTCGACACTACATTCCTGGATAAGTTGACAATAAGATTCTTAAGTGTTGACACATATTTTCTGTGTCGACACAATATCTCTGACTTGTCGACATTACTACCCTGAGTCGACACAATATTACTGAATGTGTCAACACCATCTTACTTAGCCAATATCTATTTGTTCATCACAACTTATAAGTACTACAGAGTACTTGATACTACTTCAATGTGTCTTTATATCACTTGAATGTCTTGTTACCACTTCAACTTCATTGTTGATGATATTGTGATTACACTAATCAATGGTTAACATACATAATTAAATTTTGAATTTATTGAATTTGGTCTCATCTAGGGGCTTAGTAAACACATCTGCTATTTGATAATCTATTTTCACAAATTCCAATGAAATGTCTTCTTTTTCTACATGTTCTCTAAGAAAATGGTATTTTATTTCTATATGCTTAGTTCTACTATGAGAAACAGGATTATTAGCAATAGAAATTGCACTCTTAGAATCACACAAAAGAGGTGTTCTACTTACTTGAATACCATAATGCTTAAGCTGATGCTGCATCCATAATAGCTGTGCACAGCAGCTTCCAGCAGCAACATACTTAGAATCAGCTGTGGAAATTGCCACACTGGTCTACTTCTTACTATTCCATGATATTAGTCTTCCTCCCAGGAATTGACAAGTACCTGTAGTACTCTTCCTATCCTCTCTACATCCTGCAAAATCTGCATCTGAATAGCCTATTAGTTGAAAATCTCTATTCCTAGGGTACCAAAGACCTAGATTAGGTGTGCCCTTAAGATATCTCAGAATCCTTTTGACTGTAGTATAATGAGATTCTTTAGGGCAGGCTTGGTACCTAGCACAGACACATATAGCATACATAATATCTAGTCTAATAGCAGTGAGATATAGTAGTGAGCCAACTATTCCTCTATACAAAGTCTCATCAACAGGTTTACCTGCATCATCTTTGCTTATAGGAATACTTGTTCCCATAGGAGTTCTCATGGTGGAGGATGACTCCATACCATATTTCTTAATCAATTCTTTGGTGAACTTAGACTGGGATATGGACAAGCCATCATCAGTCTGTCTTACTTGGAGTCCCAAGAAGAACTTCAGTTCCCCCATACTGCTCATCTCAAACTTCCCTTGCATAAGTTTGGCAAACTTTTTACAAAGGTTGTTTTCAGTAGATCCAAAGATTATGTCATCAACATAGATCTGAACTAAGATGATCTTGCCTTTGGATTCCCTAAGGAATAGAGTTTTGTCAATTTTTCCTCTTGAGAATTTATTCTCAATAAGGAAAGTAGACAGAGTTTCATACCAAGCCCTTGGAGCTTGCTTTAACCCATACAGAGCTTTCCTAAGCTTATAAACAAAATCAGGTTTAAGAGGATCTACAAAACCTGATGGCTGCTCTACATATACTTCTTCTTTAAGATCACCATTCAAAAATGCTGACTTCACATCCATCTGGTATACTTTGAAGTCTTGATAGGCTGCATAGGCAAGGAATATTCTGATTGCCTCCAGCCTTGCTACTGGAGCAAAGGTTTGATCAAAGTCAATCCCTTCTTCCTGCCTGTATCCTTTTGCAACCAATCTTGCTTTATTCTTTACTATTATTCCACTTTCATCTAGCTTGTTCCTATAGATCCATTTTGTGCCAATTATGTTATGGCCTCTTGGTTTAGGAACAAACTCCCAGACATTGCACATTCTGAATTGATTCAGCTCCTCTTGCATAGCATCAATCCAGTGCTGGTCTTGGATAGCTTCTTAAAACTTCTTAGGCTCCATTTGTGACAGGAAACTTGAATGTAGAACTGTGTTTTGATTTCTGCTTCTAGTTTGCACCCCCTGTCTTGGATCACCTATTATCTGATCAGCTGGATGATCTCTTAAATGTCTTGTAGCTGGAGGAAGATTCCCTTCTGGTTGAACATTTCGAGCTCCTTCATTTAGCTGAATCTCTTGGTTTTCATAAGCTTCTATAGTGTCTTGTTCTCCCCCTGGACAGAAGCCTTCATTTTCCAATGCCCCATCTTCCTTTGATACTTCAGTAATGGAGAGCTTGTCCATACTTTTGCTTATACCTGTTGAGTCATTTGATCTACAAGACAACTCACAGTTGATTAATCTTGTTTCATCAAACACAACATGCACAGATTCTTCAACAACTTGAGTAATCAAGTTGAAGACTCTATAGGCCTTACTATTTATGCTATAACCAACAAATATCCCATCCTGGGATTTGGCAGCAAACTTAGTCAAATATGACTTGCCATTGTTAAGTATATAACACTTGCAACCAAAGATCCTAAAGTAAGATAGATTTGGTTTTCTGCCTTTCACAATCTCATAGGGAGTCATTTTATGGCTTTTGGTGATAGTAGCCCTATTGATTACATGACAAGCAGTGTTAACTGCCTCAGCCCAAAAATATTCTGGGAGAGAGGTGTCACTCAACAGAGTTCTACCTGCTTCAATTAATGTTCTATTCTTTCTTTCAACAATTCCATTTTGCTGAGGTGTTCTAGGTGAGGAGAACTCTTGGAAAATCCCAAAGTCTTTACACAATTTTGTTATGCTTTCAGATTGAAACTCAGTACCATGGTCACTTCTGATTTTGACCATTGTACTATTTAGTTCATTCTAAATTTGCTTTACAAAATTAAGTAATACACTTGGGGTTTCAGATTTTTGTTTCAGAAAGAACAACCATGTAAATCTTGAATAGTCTTCTACAACCACAAAAGTGTAGACTTTCCTACCTAGACTGTGAACTGGCATAGGACCAAAAAGATCCATATGCAAGAGGTATAAGAACCTCACAGAATCCTTGTTTTCAAGGCTTTGAAAGGAGGATTTTGTCTGCTTGCCCTCTTGACAAGCTGAGCATATCCCATCCTTTATACACTTAACTTGAGGTCCATTCCTCACTAACTCTTTGCTAAGGAGTTGGCCAATTGTCTTGTAGTTTAGATGAGCCAATCTCTTGTGCCACTTAACACAATGAGAAGCATTGTCATCAGCAACAAGACAGATGGGAGAAGCCTTATTCTCACATTCAAAATTAAGACAATATACATTTCTCTTCCTATACCCAGTCAATATGATCTTTTGATCACTTGACCTTTTGATATGACATCCATCTTTAACAAATGAAATGTCATATCCTAAATCACTTAGCTGGCTTATGCTTATTAGATTATGTTTCAAACCTTTTACATAAGCCACTTGAGTGATAGTAATTAGGTTAGAAGAAATGTTACCAAACCCTTTGATGACTCTTTTTTCAGATCCACCAAAGATCACTTTAGGTCCATCTTTGACAGATGAATACTCCTTCAGCAGCCGCTTTGTTCCAGTCATGTGCCTGGAACAACCACTATCCAAGTACCATATAGGGGCATGGTTACTTGGATTCACCTGCAACACAGAATTACTTACCCTTAGAACCCAAGTAAGTCTTGGGTCCTTGGTTCAGGTTAGCATTAATAAAGCTACCATAACCTCTTCTAACAGGTAGACTATTGTTCTTTATAACACTTGGGTTATACCAGCAGTTTAGTGCAAAATGGCCTCTCTTGCCACAGCACCAACATTCAAACTTATTGTATCTAGATCTAGATACATCCTTGTCAGAAGAATTTCTGTTCATTGCTGGTGCTGCAGCAACTTCACCTACTGATTTCTTAAAACCATTGGGTTTATGACCATGGGTAGGCCTGCTTGCATTTACACCCTTGTTCTTCAGTACATTAGTCTTAATATGACCTTGAATATCTTCATGATCATATTTGTTAGAAGGCACTTCCACCTTACTAAACTTTATGGGGACTGAAAGATTTAGTGGCTGAATAGGAGCTTTGCCTTTCCTCTTGAATCTGCCAGCCCTGGAGTTACCTTTAAATCCTAATCCAGCCTTACCCTTTTGAGTGACAAATTCATCTATCATGGGTAAGACAGATTTTGGCTTAGAGTAACTAGCCACTAAATCCCTTTCAATTCTAAGTCTGGCCTCCAGAATCTTCACTTGATCATTAGTATAATTAATTATGCCCATCTGAATAATAGTTATATTCTTCAGCTTGGCAATTTCATTTAATTTTTGATCAATAACTTTCTCTAACTCAGTTGTAGCAACCCTTAGTTCAGCAATTTCCTGAGCCTGAGATTTAACCAGGTTCTTGCTTTTCTTAAGGGCCTGTAACAAGTCCCTATACTTGTCTATCAATTGATAGACATCTCCTTCAGATTCAGATGCATCTACATCACTTGATGCAGATGTAGCTGATTCTTCACTTGTACAACAAACAGATGTAATAGAAGGACATTGTACCTTATTAGGACCAGACTGATTCTGGCATATGTCCTCTTCTGATCCTGCCATCAGCCCCATACACTGATGATCCTTTTGTTCATTTATGGAGTCTAGCAACTGCAGAAACTCCTCTTCTTCAGATGTAGCATATAGTCCAATATATGCTTCAGCTTCAGATTCTGACTCTGAAGTTGACTGGTCTGTTTGACTCTTATCTTTCTTTGCAACAAAGGATTTCTCCTTCTTACCTTTCTGATGAATCTTCTTCTTGTCTGAAGACTCCTTTCTCTTTTCAGGACAGTCAGCCACTACATGTCCAGGCCTATTGCAACAATAGCAGACAATCTTTGAAGTAGTGGCTTTGTTGGGCTTTAATCTGCTCTTCTCTTTCCTTGATGACCTTTTCTTCTAATAATAGTCATCAACTTGTTGTGATGTGGAAGGCCAAGACTTCTATTGCTTCTTTTTCAAGAACCTCTGGAATTGCCTTGTGAATGCAGCAAAGTCTGCATTTGAATCACAGCTTTCTGAACCCTTATCTGAATTTTCAGAACTATCTTCTGCAACTTCCTTAGGAGGAGATGGTGATTTCCTCCTATTCTTTCTAGTGGCTTCTGCATTGAATGCCACAGTCTTTTCTCTATGCTCTCCTCTTGAATTCTTTTCCTCCTCCTTCCTCACCATAAGTTGCATTTCATATGATAGTAACTTTCCAAACAAGGTGGGAGGAGATATCTCTGCCAATTTAGCCACTTCTCTTATGGCACAGATCTTTGTGTCCCAATCCTTTGTTAAGGATCTCAAGAATTTGTCATTCAGTTCATAAGTACTGAAGACTCTTCCATAGGACATAAGCTCATTCACAATTCTATAGAATTTCTTGTAGCACTCAGTTATGCTATCAGATTTTCCTTGTCTAAAACTTTCATACTCCTGATTGAGCATAGATTTCCTGTCCTGCCTTACTTCTTCAGATCCCTCCATGTAGACAATCAATGTGTCCCACATCTCTTTGGAGGTCTTGCAGTAAATCAGATTCTGAAATGTTGAATCATCTATGGCACTAACAATAATGTTCTGAGCTCTTTTATCCATGGTTGCCAAGATGATTTCATCCTTGGTCATTTCTGAATAACTCTTTGGAGTTTGGATATTTGAATCAAGAACTGACACCTTCATTGGTATGAAGGGGCCTTCATGTACTGTGATGTAAATCCTTGGGTCAGATGCCTCCATAAACAATCTGACTCTTTCTTTCCAAATTCCAAAAATTTCTTTCTTGCATATGGGTAATTTCATAGACCCTAGCTCCTTATGATTCTCACTAGAACCCATATTTTTGAATCTTGATTCTGCCTTTCAGATCTACCTCAGACTGTTAAGTCCTTTCTGAGGAACCTGCCTCTGATACCACTTGATAGTTTTACTTTCAAGATAACCTAAACACCTAGAGGGGGAGGGTGAATAGGTTCAAATTTCTTATTTATACTTCTAGGCAGAATTCAATTACAAATTAAAACATCTAGCACAGCATTCACAGACAACTAAGCATCACAGATTGCACAATGTTTTATAGTGGTTCCCCAAGGTCTGGGTACATCCACTTTCCCCCTTCACCTATCTAGCAGTATGCTAGATTCGGCCAAACTTCCACTATTCTCAGATCCTCAGATCCTACAGCTCAGAACCTGGATAGGTTCCTATAACTCAGGCTCAACAGCCCTACCTCAGCCTTGCCTCAAGGCCTACCTCTCAGAGAAGAACCTTCTCCTAAACTCAGGCAAATAGCCCTACCACTCAGAGATCACCTCTCCTACACTCAGCCTTTATAACACAGGCTTACAACTCAGATCTGTGTAAACAGATCCTACAGAAATTTAGAAAAGATATTTAAATGTCTTGCCTTTGTTGAGAGAGAAGAGGACAAGACACTTCTTGATCAGCTGATGAAATCAACTGAATCTGAGCTTTCTTCAAAGCTTCTTGAATTTGAACTTAGCTGAGTTGATTTCCAAACAGCTTCTTGAGAAACCACTAATGGCTTCCTTCTTCTTCTTCAAGATTACTGGATCCCTCTCTATCCAACACCTTTTCTGATACTTCAGATTTCTTCTTCTTAGATCTTCTGATGAAGATCTTCTTTAGAGCTTAGCACTTTCTTGAATTGAAACTTTAATAGGATCGTAATCCTTTTGTTTCTTCTTCTTAGATCTTCTTCTGTTATTTTTCTTCTCTTCTTATTTCCTTCTGAATATGTCTATTTATAGACTTTCTTCATGGTAACTGGCTGATCCGGTTTCTAACTATTTTCTGACAGGTCTTACAGCTTCAGTTAAATGGTGGCAACCCACAGCTGTCATGTCTTCAAACAGTTCTTGTACCTTATCCTTGGACAGCAAAATGTCGAGACAGTCTGTTAGAAAGTGTCGAGACCAATCTGTCTATCTGTATCGACACAAGTGACTTTGGTGTTGACACAGTCTTTGATGATGTCGACTAAGTTGCCTTTAAGTCGACACAGCTTCTTCATAAAATAACTTGGTCTAGACTCTGCAGTGTGTCGAAACAAGTCCTGTGTGTCGACACAGTTGTTGTAGATTCAGAACTCAGTATGTGTCGACTCAGCCTTCAGGTGTCGACACATCAATCTTCAATTCTGCCAAAATGTGTCGACTCAGTATTCTGGTGTCGACACAAGCATAGTCGACTTCTGCCAATATGTGTCGACTCAATCTCAAGGTGTCGACACATCCACCCAGTGTCGACACAGTAGAGGTCGACTATCTTCTTCTGTGAGTCGACTATCTTTCTCTGGTCGACAATCTTTCACTAGTCGACTATCTTCCACTAGTCGACTCTTTTTCTCTGGTCGACTATCTTTCACTAGTCGACTAACTTTCTCTGGGTGTCGACTATCTTTCACTGTGTCGACACTGCTTCCCAGTGCTGAGGTCGACGATTTTCTTTATGTGTCGACACTGCTTCCCAATGTCGACATAAATGTGGTCGACTATCTTTCTCTGTGTCGACACTGATATTCTGAAGTGTCGACAAAAATATTCTGAAGTGTCGACACAATTTCTTCAGGTGTCGACATGTGGACTTAGAATATTTTTCTGCATTCTTTAATACTTCTTCACCTGCACATGTCAACTCAAAACAACATCAAATACACCTTGATGTATATCATTGAGCTAAGTTGAGCTTCTTCAAATCAGGTACACATTTTCCAATGTACCCAACACTCAGGGGGTGCAAGGCCCTGCAAGGGGGATTGTCGTTCCTCCCCCTCCTGCACCCTTAAGACCTCCAGTGGTGGTGCCAGCAGAGATGGCCTTCATCTCACAGTTTCAGAGGCTGAGCCCTCCCACTTATGACGGGAAGGAAGATTTCATGGTGATAGACGACTAGCTGATCTCCATGGAGGAGATGTTCTCGTACTCAGGGATTGCAGACAATCAGAGGGTGATGATAGCCGCCTATCAGCTCAAAGGTTTGGCTAAGAGTTGGTGGCTGAGAGAGAAGGAGAGCATGGTAGCTGGATGCTCTTGGGAAGTGTTCAAGGAGATGCTGTTGAGGAAGTTCTTACCCTCGTTCGAGCGTGACCGCCTCATGAACGACTTCCTCCATCTGAAGCAAAGGCATCTCACGGTGGGTGAGTACGAGATAGAGTTCAGCAAGCTGAGCCGTTTTACCCCTGGATTGGTCAGCATTGAGGCTGATCGAGTTAAGCGATTTCTTGGTGGTTTGAGGAGTGAGGTGCAGCAGTTGACCAATGCTTATGGGTAAGAGACTTATGCAGGAGTAGTGGAGGCTGCTCTGAAGGTGGAGGCTATTGAGACTGCGAAGAGCAAAGGACAGCAAAGTAGGAAGGATAAGAGGAAGTCTATGGTGGAGAAGAAACCTTAGGTACCGGATGCAGTTCCGGGAAAGAAGAGCAAGGTGGTGTGCAGTTTCTGTGGGCGGTCAGGCCACCCTGTCAAGAGATGTTTCAAGAGGGCAGCAACTCAGAGGAAGGATCAAGTTCATGCGATTCAGAGTGCTCCGAGGAGAGATGTCTCCTGTTCTGTTTGCAAGCGACCCGGGCATGATGCTGCCCAGTGCTGGTCCAAGGATAAGGTCTGTTTTCAATGTGGGCAGAAGGGACACATCAAGTCTAGGTGTCCTCAAGTCTAACCTGCCCTTCATTCAGTGCCTCTTCAGGCATTACCTCCACCTCAGCGTGTGGACAAGGGAAAGGGAAAGCTAAATGTGATCTCTTCCGAGGAGGCTGAAGCTTTTACTCAGGTCATCTCAGGTTAGTTGTCTTTCCAGCCTGAATGTTTTGTTCTTGTCTTGCTAGAATGTTTGTAGTATTATTGTGGTAGTTCCTTAGTTATATATGTTCCTATAGGGAAGTTTAAGGTGAAGAATCGCTGGGCACGTGTTCTGTTTGACTCCGGCACTACCCACTCGTTCGTGGCTAGAGACTTTGTAGAGCGACATCGGTTGACTTTAGATCGAGTTCGGGATACCTTTCGTGTCAAGTTCCCCTCTAGTGAATCTGTGTTGTCAGATTTGGGCGTGTTGGATTGCCCTGTTTTGTTGGGGGAATTCCTTGCGAAGGCAGACCTGAAGATGATTGATCTGGAGGACTTCGATGTTATTTTGGGCATGTACTGGCTGTCTAGGTATGATGCAGTCATTCAGTGCAAAGGGAAGCACTTGGACTTCATCAGGGACGACGGTCAGCCTGGAAGCGTGTATGCAGATCTGAGCCAGGATTCTCCTATCATCTCTGCGGTATGTGCTCAGAAGCTTTTTATTTCAGACTGTTTTGCTTGTTTGGTCTCGGTGGTTGGTACTGCTATTAGTGTACCGCGCTTAGAGGAGATTCCTGTTATTCGTGATTTCGCCGATGTTTTTCCTGATGACCTTCCTGGTCTTCCTCCCGAGCGGGATGTTGAGTTTGTGATCGATTTAGAGCCGGGTACGCGTCCTATTGCTAAGGCGCCGTACCAGATGGCCCCTCGAGAGCAAGAGGAGTTGCGAGTTTAGTTAGATGAGTTGTTGGCGAAAGGGTTTATCAGGCAGATTTCGTCGCCTTGGGGTGCTCATGTTCTATTTGTGAAGAAGAAAGATGGGTCAATGGGTCTTTGCATCGACTATAGGGAGCTGAACAAAGTCACAATGAAGAACAGGTACCCTCTGCCGAGGATCAATGATTTATTTGACCAGTTGCGCGGTAACACGGTCTTCTCCAAGATTGACCTTCATTCAGGTTGTCATCAGCTTAGGATCCGTGAGGCAGATATTCCACGGACTGTGTTTAAATCGAGGCATGGACATTTTGAGTTCTTAGTGATGTCGTTTGGATTGACCAACGCTCCGTCAGCATTCATGGATATGATGAACCGGGTGTTCAAGGATTTCCTAGATAAGTTCGTGGTGGTCTTCATCGATGATGTGTTTGTTTATTCTTGCAGTGCTGAGAAGCATGAGCAGCATCTGCGCTTGGTTCTATCGGAGTTGAGGAACCATAAGTTATTCGCCAAGTTAAGCAAGTGCGAATTTTGGTTGCCTCGGGTCTCGTTTCTGGGCCACGTGGTGAATAAGGATGGGATCTCGGTTGACCTGGAAAAGATCGCAGCACTGATGGATTGGAGTAGGCCGGGCACGCCCAAGGAGATCAGGAGCTTCCTAGGGTTGGCCGTCTACTACAGGAGGTTTGTGGAGGGTTTATCTACCCTAGCTGCCCCTTTGACTAAGCTGACTCAGAAGAACATGGCTTTTGTTTGGAGCGAGAAGTGCGAAGAAGCCTTCCTGGAGTTAAAGAGGAGATTGTGCACTGCTCCCGTTCTTACCATGCCTACTGAGGGTGTGGATTATGATGTATACGTAGATGCTTCACGTGTAGGTCTGGGATGCGTATTAATGCAGGTTGGTAAGATGATTGCCTATGTGTCAAGGCAACTGAAGACTCATGAGAAGAATTATCCTACGCATGACCTCGAGTTCGCAGCGAATATTTATGCGTTGAAGATGTGGAGACACCTACTTTATGGGGCTCAGTGCAAGATCTTCACCAACCATAAGAGCCTGAAGTACGTGTTCACGCAGAAGGAGTTAAATCTGCGCCACCGTCGGTGGCTAGAGTATGTGGCCGATTATGATGTAGAGATCCAGTATCATCCAGGCAAGGCCAATGTTGTGGCCGACGCCTTGAGCCGAAAGACGGGAAAGATCTTTAATCTCACCACCGATCGTTTAGTAGAAGAGTTCCTCCTTATGGATATTTCAGTGGGATACTGTGCCCTGCAGAGTTGTTTGTCAGTGGAAGAGCCGTCTTGGATTTCTTTGACCAGACTTCACCAGAAGGACGACCCGGATCTTCTACACTTGTTCTCCAGGACTGAGAGAGGAGAGTTGTCAGATTATTACATCGATTTTGAGGGAACTTTGAAGTACCGCGGAAGATTTTGCATCCCCGTGGTTGGGGATATTAGGAGTATGGTTTGCAGAGAGGCTCATGGATCCAGCGTTGCCTACCATCCAGGATCTACGAAGATGTATCATGACTTAAAGAAAATTGCTTGGTGGTATGGCATGAAAGGAGATATAGCTCGATTTGTTGCGGAGTGCCACACTTGCAAGAGAGTGAAGGCCGATCATGGAAGGCCTGGTGGAAAGTTGACTCTGTTAGAGATCCCGACTTGGAAGTGGGAAAGTATATCTATGGATTTCATCACGGGTTTACCGCGATCCCCGAGGGGATTTGATTCTGTTTGGGTCATAGTGGATAGACTGACAAAGTGTGCTCACTTCGTGCCATATAAGATTAATTACCCTATGAAAAGATAGCAGAGTTGTACTTGAATGAAGTCATCCGACGGCACGGTGTGCCGGTTAGCATCATTTCTTATCGAGACTCTCAGTTTGCTTCTCATTTTTTGCAGAGTCTGCAGGAGGTTTTAGGTACGGATCTGAGGTATTCTACTGCGTACCACCCACAGACTAATGGGCAGACGGAGCGGGTGAATCAGATAGTTGAGGATATGATCTGATGTTACATTTTAGACAACGGTGGAGCGTTGGATGAGCGGCTACGACTTATGGAATTTGCATACAACAATAGTTCTCAGGAGAGCTTGCAGATGGCTCTATTCGAAGCCTTGTATGGGAGGCGCTGCAGAACTCTGTTTTTTTGGGCTGAGGCATGTGAGAGGCCATTGTTGGGTCCTGATGCGCTTGAGGAAATGGAAGTCGCAGTGAAGCTTGTTCGAGAGAAGCTTCGTATTGCTCAGGAGAGGTATGAGAAGAACGCCAATCGGCGTAGGTCTGCCTTGGAGTTTTCTGTGGGGGACCTTGTATTTCTTAAGGTTTCCCCGATGGTGGGTGTAAAGAGGTTTGGTAAGAATCGGAAATTGGACCCGAGGTATGTTGGCCCGTTTAAGGTTTTGGAGCGGATTGGCGTGTCAGCTTACAGGTTGGATTTGCCAGCAAACTTCCCAGGTGTTCATAATGTTTTCCATGTTAGCAAATTGTGCAAGTACACGCGCAGTAGTGGGAAAGTCTTGGACGTTGTGCCCCTGTTGGAGCCCAACCTCTCTTTTGTTGAAGTGCCAGTCCGTATTATGGATACTCAGGAGCGGGTGCTGCGAAAGAAGTCTATTCCGATGGTGAAAGTTCTTTGGAGGAATCAGGATTTGGAGAGCGCGACTTCGGAGTTAGAGTCGGCTATGAGGGAGGCTTACTCTCAGCTGTTCCCCTGATTAGTTTGGTTTGTTTTTCTTCTTGTAATGTTTAGATTATTACTTTCCTTCTATAGTAGAATTGTTGGCCGTAAAGTTTCGGGACGAAACTTTCTTTTAGGGGGAGTGACTATAACGCCCCAGATTTTTCTGCGATTATTTAATTCTCGTTCGGCGTTACGTCGACGCATTTTCTTTGCTTGTGCCATCTTTGGAGTATGGTCTTAACTCCTTGGAACTGGGTGCCCTATTGTTTAGCCTATTGGCAAGACCTCCCTAGCAAGCCGAGTCATTTTGGGTGACCCGGTTTAGCCTCTCGGGGGATGCTTGTGTTTTGGATTCGGAAGGGTGTCTAGTCAATTTTGGCCAAAATTCTCAAAACCTGCAAAAAGATAAGAAAATGTTAGTGGCAATAATATTTACATAAGAAAGATAAATAATAAGCTAATAAGACAAGATAAATGCCTTTAAAATACGAAAATACACCATAATAGTTTAGACTACAAAACATACTATCAAATTCCCCCAAACTTAAGCTTACTTGTCCCCAAGCAAAGATATCAAAACTAGATAATCATAAAAAAGTGACTAATCGAAAGATTCTAATTATGCTAACACAAGTACTATACAAAATTCTAAGTAGGGAGAAGGTAAAATGTAAATCTAAAACAATTATTTAGATATGATTTAACTTTTATAAACTTTACTTAACGAAAATAAATCATCAAAAATTTTAACAAATTTCTTTATATAGACTTAAGCAAAGCAACGAAAATGAAAAATGCATTGAGTTAGTACTAGATCTAAGCAACGCATTATAATTATATTAATTAAATAACAAAAATCTAAGTTTAAATCCAAAACTAATACTGATTTACTTTTCTTCTTTTCTTAGTTATTAAAAAAAATTAAAAGCATGAATCAAAAGGACTTAATAGGACCGAAACATTTGGTTTAGGATTATGATTAGAAGTGGAATTCAAAGATAAACATGGGGGCTTAAAATCACACTAAACCAAAACAAAGAGTTTCAAAATTTCTATTTTAAATATAATATTTTTTCTTTCTTTTTCTTCTTTTCCATTTTTTTTCTTTTTCAAAACAAAGGCCAAAAATATATTTTTTTCATTTTGAATTTGGCAAACAAAAGCGAACATTTCTTTTTTAGCATACTTTTTTTAAAAAACTTTTGCCAAAAATATCACAAAATAACCTATCATAATCATGGAATTTTTTTTTATGAAACTCAAAAAGGCTAGTGTGATTAGATAGGTTGGAAATTTTAGCTTTGGTAAAAATGATATGAAAATAGGAGCTATCAAATAAAATTTGAAAAAAGGCTCAAAAGCGGCTAAATAGTGGTGAAAGTTTTAGGTTGGCAGGAAATCTCAAATGAAAACAAAAACAGCCTAAATCATTTGCATGCTTTTAAATTTATTTAAAACATAGATTTGAAAATTTTCAAAAAGCAAGTCCTAGATAATAAAAGAATATTGATGAAATTATATTGAAAATAAAAATAATAGGTGATGAAAAATTTAGTTTAAAGAGCCTAAACATCTAGAGGGGGGGGGTGAATAGGTTCTGATCCTTTTTAATAAATCAGGCAATTAACAAAGTTAAACATAACACAATTATCACAGCACAAAGAATAACAATCAAAGAAAATTGACAGCACAGACACAATTGTTTATAGTGGTTCCTAAATTTGTGGGTACGTTCACTCTCCCCCTTCACATATCCAGTAGAGAACTGGATTCGGCAAAACATCCTTCCACTTTCTCAGATCGACAGATCTTACAACTCAGAACCCAACTGGTTCCTACAACTCAAACTTCTTAAAGTTCTGCACCTTAGATTATTCCCAAGAATCTTACCTCAGGCAACAGCCCTACCTCAGCCTTTATCACCAGGCTTATAACTCAGACTTCTTCAAGTCCTACCTCAGGCTCTCAGCCCTACCTCAGCCTTTATCATCAGGCCTACAACTAAGACTTCTTCAAGTCCTACCACATGCTCTCAGCTCTACCTCAAACTTTATAAATTTAGGCTTACTACTCAGATCTATATAAGTTCTTACATGGAAATTAATTGTTTGAAAAAAATAAAATCTTCACCCTAATAGAAAGAGACTAGGGTGAAAGCTTCTTGATCAGTTCATTATTGAACTGATTACTTTAGATCGAACCTCTTAGCTTCTTCAAAGCTTCTTGAATTTGTACCAAGTAAGGTTGATCTTCAATTGGAGTTGGAGTTGATCTTCAATCCAGCTTCCTTCTTGAATTCAGAATCAGATCTGAATTTTTCTTGCAGACTCTTTAGGATCTGCCTTCTTCTAGGTTTGTCTCTTATTCCACCTCTCTTGTTCATTTTGTATTTTGTGATAGAATATGTATACATATAGAATACATCCATGGTTACTAGCTGATCTGGTTCATAACGGCCTTCTGACCATTCTGACAGATGCGTCATCTTTGTTAGTTATGGCAATTGTTATGTCTTCAGTCTTGACAACTGACTCCTCCTTGAACTTCTATCATAGGAATGAACTGTCAGCATAACACTTCAGATGTGTCGACATAAATAGACCATGTGTCGACACAAGTCTTGATGATGTCGACATAGCTCCCATAATGTCAACACAGTCATTCTTCATCTTCTTGACATAGCTTCTATTGGAAGTGTCGACACAAGTCCTGTGTGTCGACACAACTGCTTCTGGTCTCGGCATTGCAGGTATTGACAGATTTCTTCAGTGTGTGTCGATACAAGTCCTATGTGTCGACACAATTGCTTCTAGTATCCACTTAGCTGGTGTTGAATGTTTGTCGACACAAGTCCTGTGTGTTTACACAATCTTGCTTCTGGTGTCGACTCATTTCCCTCACAAGTGTCGACACTTATACTTAGAAACTTTTCCTGCATTTCTTTAACATGCACATTGAAACTTAACATCCCATCAAATACACATTGATGTATATCAATGAGTTAAGTGAGGCTTCTCCAAATCTTGTACACAGTTTCCAGTGTACCGCACAATCTCTCCCTATTTGGAGAAGTCATAACCCTTAATCAATTATATACACCACTTTAAGTAAAATAAAGAACAAGATGTATATTATCATTTCATAGCAGGGTAACTTATAAACACAAATATCATTTATTATAATCACATAATATGATAATATTCATTAACCAGGAAATAGTTATTGATGTACAAGTATTTTTAGAACAAAAGATTACACAGTTCTAAAACTAGCCTATCTATCCCTAAGATTGATCAGTCTCATTGATAATTACTCCTTTGGCTGGATGAATCTTAGCTTGTACTTTGGATTCTGTGTCATCAGCTGGCTTCTTCCCTTTCAAATCTTTCTTTTTGAGCTCATCTGCCTTAATCTTCTGCCTCTCAAAGTAATGATAAGGCTTTGGAAAATACTTGCTAGGCTCCACATAGTTAGCAGGTAACTTCCCAGCTTTTATATCCCTTTTGAACTGATGTATGGCATCTTTCCTTCCTTGATACTTACTCTATTCTGGTTAAGAGTACCATTTGCCTCTATCATGTATTTTCTCCTTCACAACTTTCCAAGCAGTAAGATTAATATTTTTAGAAGAAGGAGTCCATTGCTAAAAATAAGGCTTTAATTCTGCCTGGTCTCTGAATCTTTTCTTAGAAAGATGAGCCTCTTTCTTGAGCATCCTTAGCAGCTTCAGATATTTAAACTTTTTCAATAATTATATTATGTGCCTCCTATAGAGGGCTATACATTTTATGTACACCCTACTGTACTGCTTCAAAATCTGATGGAGGATAGATGACTTGTGCAACTTCCTTCTGAACCCCTTCAATGTGAGCAGGTTGATTACCAGATTTAGCAGTGTTATATTCATCACAAAGGGGTAGATATCCAAGAGTAGCTCTGATGGTTTTAGATACCCATTTAGTATGATAAGAGCTAGCTTGTACTAACACTCTCACCCCCTTTAGGACTTCTCTGGCCACATGGTCTCTTAGATCATTCTTCTGAAACCTTACTTGATCAGCCAGATACTTTATTCCCTCTTTGTAGTACAGCCTAAATTACTCTAGTTGATCAAAAATAGTCTTTTGGGATGCCTGAATTGCTATTTGAATATAAGCTAAATCTTTTTGTATTTGCTTGGATACTTCAGTCTTCACATCTATTAAAATACCTCCCAGTTTTAGGAGAATTTCATTATGTGAGTCCTTGAGATTTTCAATCATTCTGAATTGATTATCTAGAATATATCCTTGCTTGACTACAATGTCCTCAACTTTAGTCTTTATCAGCTGTTGTTGATTGTCCAAGTATACTACAGCATTACCTCCCTTGTGGAAGTAATCTGTCATCTCCTTTTTGTTCTGATTGACTTCAAATATGATGTATTTGATATTCTAGGCCAGCTGTAACATTAATTCTTTGTGTGACTCATCCACATATTTCTCTAGAGCCTATCCTTATTCATCCATTTTTACTTGTAGTTTCACCAAAATTGAACTGAAGTCTATTCCTGGAGCAGATGTTTGACAGACAGTTTGTAAGGCTTTCTTATAGCCTGTGCTTCTTTTCCTGAGAGCCACCGGCTTCCTTTTCTTAGCCTTGGAAGCTTCTTCATCATCAGAAGAATTTGATGAACTTTTTATATCCACTGTTTCCTTAGTACTAGAGGCATGTAGTGGCATATCCCCCTCTGTCCTTGGCAGCTCCCACTCAGTTTGAGCTCCTTGTAAATCAGGAAATAATTCTTCTAGAGTTACCTCCTGCTACATCTGAACTGGACGGATAATGTTCTCTTTTTCAACAAAAGTTTCTCCTAGCATATCAAGGTCCCTTTCTAGGATTTTCTCCAAACTCGAGGAGTGGATTTGCTCAGCTTGATCTTAGTATGATACATGCATATCATGTGCTACATTCTTAGTAATAATAGTTGCAGTATTGTTGATTTTTGATACTATTTCTATAATAGTATAAGTTGCATTCACACTCTCCAGTGTAGCTTCTGCTATACCTCCCCCTTGGGCAGGCAGTTGTGATAGTTCAGGTTCTTGAACATTTATAATCTCTGTATTGTCTCCCCTTAGAGTGGAGACCATCTGTTTCTTTAGTAGTTTAATGCAATCCACTTGGCCTTGAGCTTCTTTATCTAGTTGTGGTGTAAGTGATTTTCTTTGTTGTTCTTCATCTGAGCTGAAGATAACCTGTTCTTCAGAATCATTGGAAGATTTTGCTTCTTGGGTGGTAGTTTTTTTTTGTATCATTCTTCACTGGTTTTTGTGGAGTAGAAACATCTTTGGTAATAACTCTATCCCATCTGGATAGTATTCTCAAATCCATTTTCTCATGTGATTTATCTTGGTTCCAGATGTTTGATTCATCACTTCTAGGATGGTGGAAGCCAAATACAAGCTCAATATCCTACCCAGATTAGGCTTCTTGGCACTCTCTTTGATCCTGTCAAAAATTATAGCTGACCAGTCTATTTTCACCTTGAATATAACTCTGGTCATGAGGTTAAACATGTAGGCAGAGATCCTATCATGTACACTAGTTTAGTAGAGAATAACTTTGCCTATTATCTCGGATAGGAACTTACCCTAGGAATTCATCCCCTTCCTGGTCATTAAAGATCAAATCTTGATATTTGGATATAGTCCACACTATTGGAGTTCATCCCTTGTCATGAATGATGCGATATCATGATCTTCTTTAATTTTGGGTAGTTGAAGTGACTTTCTTATAGTCTTCGGTGAGAGTTTCACTTTGGTACCATTAACAGAGGACTTTAACTTCTTTCCTTGAGAGTCCATTGTTGCGGAAGAGTAAAATTCAAGAACTTCTTTCTTCCATATCCTTGATGGTCAGAGACCAAGTATTCCAATCCACTTTCTGTGATTAGGGTTACCACGCCCTTGATTTCTGGCAAGGCAGTCTCGAACGCCTTGCGTACCAGTTCATATCCTTCATTGATCTTGTCTTCCTATTACGGCGCCATTTGTGAAAGAGAGAGAAGAGAGTTAACGGGAGAATTTCTCGTCAACACAAAGTCTAGAGTCGAGAGTTCTGAAAGCACAGTCGACCATATTTTGTCTTCTCCTATTTAAGTGTACTTGAAAAAGGTAGGTCAAAAGACACCCCTAAATTAGGAATTTACTAGTCGACAAAATTTTACATGTGTCAACATAGATGATATAGGTCTCGAAAAAACATTGTTGAAGTTGACATATCTATGTTTCGACATACTTTTGCTAGTGTCGACATAGTATACTTAAGTCTCGATAGAGTGTGTCGACAATGATTTTTGTGTGTCGACAAAAAAATCTTCTAAAATAAGGTCTCAAAAGAGTTGTGTCGACACAAATTTTTCTGTCAACACAACTTACTGAGAGTGTCGACACAGTTAGTTTGTGTCGACACAAACTTTCTAACTTAGACAAAATTTCGTGAGAAAATGTGTGTTGACCTAACATCTTATTCTAGGTTCAACATACCTAATTCAATTTTAAAATTATTGAATTTACTTTCATCCAGTGGTTTTGTAAATATATCAGCAATTTGATTGTTAGTGTTGACAAATTCTAGACTTATGTCTTCTTTTTCAACATATTATCTGATGAAATGAAATTTGATTTCTATATGCTTAGTTTTGCTATGTGAAATATGATTTCTAGCAAAGGATATAGCACTAGTAGAATCACAATATAATGGAATTTTACTTACTTTGATGTCATAGGCTCCAAGTTGATGTTGTATCCACAATAAATGAGCACAGCAACTGCCCACTACTATATACTCTAATTCAGCTATGGAAATAGCTACACTTGTCTGCTTTTTGCTATTCCATAACACCAACCTTCAACCTATGAAATGAGATGTACCCGTGGTGCTTTTCCTGTCTTCTTTGCATCCTACAAAGTCTGCATCTGAAAAACCTGTTAGTAAGAAATCTTTATTCTTTGGGTACCAATGACCTAGATTAGGTGTTCCCTTAAGATATCTCAAAATTCTCTTGATAGCAGAATAATGAGATTCCTTAGGGCAGGCTTGGTACCTAGCACAGACACATGTGGAATACATGATGTAAGGTCTACTAGCAGTCAAGTAAAGTAGGGAGCCGATTATCCCTCTATACAAAGACTCATAAATAGGTTTTCCTTCTTCATCTTTGCCTATAGGCATACTTGTCCCCATTGGAGTTTTCATGACGGAGGCTGACTCTATACCATATTTTTTTAACTAACTCCTTGGTGAACTTAGACTGAGATATGGATAATCCATCATCATTCTGTTTAACTATGAGTCCCAAGAAGAATTTAAGCTCACCCATGCTGCTCATCTCAAACTTCCCTTGCATAAGTTTGGAAAACTTTCTAAAAAGGTTAGTATTAGTTGATCCAAAGATAATGTCATCAACATATATCTGGATTAGGATGATCTTGCCTTTTTATTCCCTAAAGAATAGAGTCTTGTCAATTTGCCCTCTTGAGTTTTTTTTTTAAAAAAGGAAGGTAGACAAAGTTTCATACCAAGCCCTAGGGGCTTGTTTCAATCCATATAGAGCTTTCTTAAGCCTATAAACATAGTTAGGATAAAGAGGATCTACACAACCTGAAGGTTGATCAACATAAACTTTCTCTTTTAAGTCACCATTCAAAAATGGTGACTTTATATCCATTTGAAGTACTTTGAACCCTTGATAAGATGCATAAGCCAGGAACAATCTTATTGCTTCCAACATTGCCACTGGGGCAAATTTTTGGTCAAAGTCTATCCCTTCTTCCTGTCTGTAGCCCTTTGCTACCAGACTGGCTTTGTTCTTGATTATGGTGCCATTTTCATCTAACTTGTTTCTATAGATCCACTTGGTTCCTATAACATTATGATTCTTTGGTTTAGGAACCAACTCCCAGACTTTACATCTTCTAAACTCATTCAGTTCTTCCTACACGACATCAATCCAATTTGTGTCTTGTATAGCCTCTTCAAACTTCTTATGTTCCATCTGGGATAGGAAACTTGAACATAGAACTGTGTTCATGCCCTTGCTTCTGGTCAGAACTCCATGACTTGCGGCACCAATGATTTGGTGTGCTGAATGATCCTTCAAATGTCTTCTTGCTGGAGGAAATCTATCCATCTCTTGTTCTTCTTAATTTTATTCATCTAGATGCACATCATTGTCTTCATCTTCATCCAGTGAGTCTTGTACTCCCCGTGGAAAACATCCATCTTTTTCTTCATTCTATCTTGTAGGTTGGTCTTCACTAATTATTAGCTTGTCCATCCTTTCCTTCAAACCTGTTGGACTAACAGAAGTGCTAGATAGTTCACTGTTAATTAGCTTAGACTCATCAAAGACTACATAGACAGATTCTTCTACAACTTGTGTAGTCAAGTTATAGATTATGTATGCCCTACTGTTTTTGTACCCAAAAAATATCCCTTCTAGGGATTTGGCACCAAACATAGTTTGGTAATGCTTGCCATTAATTAGGACAAAACATTTTCTACCAAAGATTTTAAAGTAGGATATGTTTGGTTTTCTTCCTTTCATAATCTCATAGGGAGTCTTCTTGTGTCTTTTGTTGATGGATGCTCTATTAAGAACATGTCATGCAGTATTTAATGCCATAGCCCAGAAATATTCTGGGAGAGAAGTGTCACTTAGTTGTGTTCTACTTGCCTCAATAAGAGTCGTATTCTTTCTTTCAGAAACCCCCTATTGCTAGAGAGTTCTAGGTGAGGAGAACTCCTGATGAATCCCAAGTTCTTCACAGAACTTTGTCATACATTCAGACTGAAATTCATTTTCATGGTCACTTCTTATTTTGACCACTGAATTGTTAAGTTCATTCTAAATTTGCCTAATTAAATTTTGAAAGACAGTAGAGGTTTTTGATTTCTGCCTCATGAAGAAAACCCATGTAAATATAGAATAATCATCCATAATTACAAATGTAAAAGCTTTCCTACCTAGACTATGAACTGGCATACGACCAAATAGATCCATATGCAGAAGATCTAGACATCTTACATAATATTTGGTATAATGTCCATGGAAAGAGTTCTTGGCCTGCTTGCACTTTTGGTAAGCTGAACATACACCCTCTTTAATGCACTTGACCTGAGGACCATTCCTCACTAACTTTATACTAAAGAGTTGGACAATTGAATTATAATTCAGGTGAGCCAGCCTTTTGTGCCATTTGACACAATGAGATGTTATCTCATGTACAACTAGACAGATAGGTGAGTACTTATTCTCAGAATAAAAGTTAAGATATTAGACATTTCCTTTCCTAGTGCCTGTCAAAATAATCTCTTGATCATTTGACCTTCGTATTTGGCACACACCCTTGTAGAAAGAAGTGTCATAACCAAGATAACTTAGTTGGCTTATGCAAATTTGTTTATGCTTTAGACCTTTCACATAAGCCACTTGGGTGATGGAAATGTAGTTATTGGAAATGTTACAAAACCCTTTGATGACACCCTTTTCCAATCCACCAAAGATCAATTCTGATCCATCTTCTATAAGGGAGTAATCCTTCAGCATCCTTCTTGTTCCAGTCATGTGCCTGGAATATCCACTGTCCAATTACCATATAGGGGTATGGCCACTTGGACTCACCTGCATCAAATAAAATTACCTATCCTTAGAACCCCAAAAGTTATTGGGTCCTATGTTCAGGTTAGCTTGATTTTTGAAATGCTTTCCTCCAGCCTTTCTGACAGGTAAGCTGGCCGTATTCTGAATACTTGCATTGAATCAACAGTAAATGGCAAAGTGGCCCACCTTGCCACAACACCAGCACTCAAATCTATTGTACCTTTTCTTAATTACAGGCTTAACAATATTGCTGTCAACAGTCCTTTTAAGTGCAGGTGCTGGAGCAGCAAATACTAAGGATTCCTTTAGAACCTGATGGCTTTGCTCACTCGGTGCCCTATTAGCATTTGCACCCTTTCCATTCAGATCACCATACTTATAATGACCATGAGTGATGTCATGATCATACTTGTTAGTAGGCTGCATCACATTCCTAAAAGAAATAGGGGGTTTTAAGTCTATTGGCTGAACTGGGGCTTTGCCATTTCTTTGAGAATTGGCTGCCCTTGATCTTCCCTTAAATCCCAATCATGTATTACCCTTTTGGGAGATGAAATTATCAATTATGGGTAAAACTGACTTTGGCTTAGAGAATTTAGCCACAAGATCCATTTCTTTCTGAAGTCTTACTTCCAGATTCTTGATATGATTATTTTTGAAAGTGATTGTACCCATATGAATAACAGTTAGGTTTTTCAGTTTGGCAACCTCATTCAATTTCAAATCCAACATCTTTGCTGAATCTGATGCAGCCAGTTTGAGAGATTCAATTTCCTCAGCCTGCTTCTTGACAAGGAATTTTCTTCCCTTATGATCTTGCAACAGACCACTATACTCATCAATTAATTGATGAGCATCCCCTTTAGATTCAGAACCATCCGCATCTCTTGATGCAGATGCTTCTGATTCTTATCCAGTATAATACTCAGATACAAAGGATGGATTGTATACCTTACTGGGACCAGGCTTATCCTGGTACTGATCTTCCTCAGATAGAGCCATCAGCCCTCGACAATAATGATCTTCACTTCCATTTATGGAATCCAACATTTGCAAGAATTCTATTTCAACAGAATCCTCTTATATAGTGAACAATCCTATATATGCTTCTGCTTCAACCTCTTCTCCTAATTCTGATGTTGAAGAGTCAGTCCAACTCTTATGTTTATGGGCAACAAGGGACCTCTCCTTCTTTCCCTTATTTTGATGCTTCTTCTTGTCCTTATACTCCTTTCTCTTATCAGTACAATCAGTTATGACATGTCCAGACCTGTTGCAGCAATAACAAACAATTTTAGAAGTAGTTTGTTTACTAGGATTAGAGCCATACCTGTCATCCTCAGAAGGTTTCTTCTTCTTACAATAGTCATCTTTGAAGAAGGATGTAGATGGCTTTGTTCTCCATTTCATCTTCTTCATAAACCTCTGAAACTTTCTTGTAAAGGCTGCAAAATCTTCATCAGAGTTGTGTCTATCTGAAGTATTGATGTAAGGATTTTCTGGTTCACCCTCAACAATTCTCCTGGGTGGAGAAGGAGAATTTCTCCTTCCCTTTCTTGTGTCTTCAGCCTTGATGGATACTGACTTTTCTTTATATTAAGACCTATTGCTTTTCTCCTCCTTTCTAGTAGTGAGCTGCATCTCAAAAGATAACAGTTTTCCAAACAAGGTTGGTGGAGGTGTATCAGCAAGCCTGGCCACCTCTCTGATGGCATATATTTTTTATCCCAATCCTTGGTCAGTGATCTGGGAAACTTGTCATTCAGTTCATATGTGCTAAAGACTCTTCCATAGTTCATTAGCTCATTTATAATTCTAAATAATTTCTTATAACATTCAGCTATATTATTAGTCTTAGCTTGTCTAAAGCTCTTATATTCTTGATTTAACAAGGACTTTCTATCCTCTCTTACTTCTTCAGTTCCCTCAATGTAGACAATCAAAGTGTCCCACATCTTATTGGAGGTTTTTTAATGTACCAGATTCTAGAATATATAATCATCTATAGCACTCACAATTATATTTGGTGCTCTCTTATCTAAGGTTGCTAGGATTATCTCTTCCTTAGTCATTTCAGAATAGCTCTTTGGAGTTTTGAGATTTGCATCAAGAACTGATATGTTTATTGGAATGAAAGGACATTCTTGAACTGTGATGTAAATTCTTGGATCAGATGCCTCCATGAATAATTTGACCCTCTCTTTCCATATGTTAAAGTTTTCTTTCCTACAAATAGGAAGTTTCATGGATCGAAGTTCCTTTTGATTCTCACTTGAACCCATCCTGGCTAACAGTTAATTGCCTTGGGGATATACTCAGACGGTTAGGTCTATATTTGAGTAACCTCCCTCAAATACCACATTGAAAGATTTGGTTTAAAGAGCCTAAACACTTAGAGGGGGGTTGAATAGGTTCTATTCCATTTTAACAAATCAGGAAATTAACAAAGTTATACACACCATAATTATCATAGCACAAAGAACAACAATCACAAAAAATTCACAGTACAGACACAATGGTGTATAGTGGTTCCCCAATTTGTACATCCACTCTCCCCCTTCCCTATCTAGTAGAGAATTGGATTCATTCAAACTTCCTTCAACTATCTCAGATCCATAGATCTTACAACTTAGAACCCAGCTGATTCCTACAACTCAGACTTCTTCAATTCCTACACCTAAGATTCTTCCCAAGAATCCTACCTCAGGCAACATCCCTACCTCAGCCTTTATCACTAGGCCTAGAACTCAGACTTCTTCAAGTCCTACCTCGGGCTCTCAGCCCTACCTAAGCCTTTATCACCAGGCCTACAACTCAGACTTCTTCAGGTCCTACCTCAGGCTCTCAGCCCTACCTCAACCTTTATAAATTTAGTCTTAGAACTCAGATCTATATAAGTTCTTACATGGAAATTAATTATTTGAAATAATAAAATCTTCACCCTGATAGAAAGAGACTAGGGTGAAAGCTCTTGATCAGTTCTTGATTGAACAGATTACTTTCGATCCAACCTGTCTTAGCTTCTTCAAAGCTTCTTGAATTTGTACAAAGTAAGGTTGATCTTCAATTGGAGTAGGAGTTGATCTTCAGTCCAGCTTCCTTCTTGAATTCAGAATCAAATCTAAATTTTACTTGCAGACTCTTCAGGATTTGCCTTCTTATGTGTTTGTCTCTTGTTCTCCCTCTCTTGTTCATTTTGTATTTTGTGATAGAATATGTATATATATATAATCCATCCATGGTTTTCGGCTCATTTGGTTCATAACGGCCTTCTGACAATTTTGAAAGATGCGTCATCTTTGTTAGTTATGATAGTTGTTAGGTCTTCAGTCTTGACAACTGACTCCTCCTTGAACTTCTATCATAGTAGTGAACTGTCAGCATAACACTTCTTATGTGTCGACACAAATAGACCATGTGTCGACACAAGTCTTGTTGATGTCGGCATAGCTCCAATAAAGTCAACACAATCATTCTTCATCTTCTTGAAATAGCTTCTATTGAAAGTGTCGACATAAGTCTTGTGTGTCGACACAACTGCTTCTGGTCTCGACATTACTGGTATTGACAGATTTCTTGAGTGTGTGTCGACACAAGTCCTATGTGTCGACACAACTACTTCTTGTATCCACTTAGCTTGTGTTGAATGTGTGTCGATACAAGTGTTGTGTGTCGACACAATCTTGCTTCTAGTGTCGACACATTTCCCTCACAAGTGTCGACACTTTTACTTAGAAAATTTTCCTGCCTTTCTTTAACCTGCACATTGAAACTTAGCATCTCACAAAATACAGATTGATGTATATAATTGAGTTAAGTGAGGCTTCTCCAAATTTGGTACACAGTTTCCAGTATACCCAACAGGTGACTTGGATCGTTCACATCTACTACCCTAATCAAAATTTGACCTTACAAAAATTATCCAAAAACAAAAAGGAAAATAGTGGATGATGAATTTTTCAGAAAGTAAAGAAAATAAAGAACGAAAACCGTAATGGAAATGCGTGTTTTCGAAAAAAAACTTTTTATGTTAACATGCTACCGCGAATTAGAAACACAGCATGATCAACATTTTACTTGTGAAACATAATTAAAAAGGGCGATTAGAAATATTATAATTAATTAAGTTGTTTATATGAGATTTTGAGAAAAACAAAACAAAAACAAGGGGTACTATTGAAATATCAAAAACGTCTAAACTATTAAAGTAATTTCAAAAAGCATAATTTTTAATTTTGAAATATTTTCTATTTTTTCGATTTTTAAGATATTCATTCTTTTTGAATTTTTTTTTGAAAAATATTCACAAAAAGCAAAATATTCACCCATAACAAAAAGAAGGAGGAAGTCCTCCCCCAAGCTTAAAAAGGACATTGTCCTCAATGGAGAAAGTGGGTATAGAAGGAGAGAAAATTATAGTACAGAATTGAAAAACAGGAACTTCCCCGGATTTATTCGATGTTAATTTTGAGTGATGCCGCTCCCCCGTGTTTGCACTTTGGATCTTCATGAAATGTCTTCTTTGGACTTCGTGATGGAATCAGCAACGTTGGAGCAGGCGATCGCAGAAGCTTCACCTTGTCGGAGCCGTCTGGGGTAAAAATTATAAAATAAGGAAAATAGAAAAAGATAATTTGGGTTGCCTTCCAAGAGCGCCCTTTGTATAAAATGTCTTTTAAGCTCGACGCAACAAAATAATATTGTCCAAAAATATTTTTGTCAAAAATAATAATAATTAAAGTTTTTAACAAAAACAAAATAGTCTTAAGTTATTATAGTTCATGCAGAAGAAACTTAACAATGTTTGGACTGACATAATCATCACCAGAAAAATAAAGTTTAAGGCGCTAACCATTCACTTTGAAATTACCCTTATCAGGGTACGAAATTTAAACAGTTCCATACTGGAAAACTTCTAAAATAGTAAACGGTATATACCAACACGACTTTAAGTTACCCGAAAATAAATGTAAATAAGAGTTATACAAAAGAACTTGGTCGCCCGGCTTAAAGGTTTTTGGGTACCTAAGGTGTTTATCGTGAAAATGTTTCGTCCGCTCTTTATAAAATTTGTTGTTCTTGTACGCGTAAGAGTGCCACTTGTCGAGTTCGTTAAGTTGAAATTTTCTACGGTCGTCGACAGAGTGGGGATCGAAATTTAAAAACCTTAAGGCCCAAAATATGCGCTGTTCTAATTCTACAGGAATTGGCACGATTTTCCATAAACTAACCGGTACGACGTACATCTGAGAGCAGTTTTGTACGCTGTTCGGTAGGCCCATAAAGCATCATCTAATTTGGTTGACCAGTCATTTCTAGATGTTGAAACAGACTTTTCTAAAATCTTTTTAATTTCTCTGTTCACTACTTCGACTAGCCCGTTAGTTTGGGGGTGGTAGGAGATTAAAAGTTTATGTGTAACGCCGTATTTAGTAAGGATTTTAGAAAACTGTGCATTACAGAAACGAGAACCCATATCGCTAACGATGGCTCGCGGTGTACTGAATTGAGAAAATAATTTTTTCAAAAACATAACTACGACTCGGGCGTTGTTCGTAATAAGAGCTTGGGATTCAACCCATCAAGAAACAAAATCTACGACAACTAAGATATACTTATTCCCGAATCTAGAAGGAAGGGAGCAAACAAAATCAATTCCCTAGAGGTCGAAAACTTCGCACTTGAGGAAATAATTTTGCGGCATTTCATTTTTATTGGAAATATTACCCGACCGTTGGCAACTATCAAACCTACTCGCAAAGGCCTGCGCGTCTTTAAAAAGGCTAGGCAAGTAAAAACCCGCGCTTAGCACTTTATGAGCGGTGCGAGTAGCTTGATAGCGCCCACCTATCGGTCCTTCATGCAAATGCTTTAAAATATCTAATCCTTCGTCATAAGAAACACATCTCCTTATCACTTGGTCCGCACATACTCTGAATAGATGCGGGTCCTCCCAAAAATTATTCTTCAACTCAGAAAAGAATTTCTTCTTTTATAGAGAGGAGAACTCTTTTGGGAGAACCCGAGCCACTAAATAGTAGGCTATTTGTTCGAACTAAGGAGAAGGCGATATGTTACTTGAAAAAAGCTTCTCATCGGGAAAATAATCATTAAAAGATCATTCGTCTAACTTGTCTATGTGCAGGTTATCTAATCGTGGGAGATGGTATCGGCCAAATTCTCGGCTCCTTGCTTGTCAAGGGTCTCTAAGTCCAACTCCTGGAGGAGTAATACCCAGCTAATCAAGCGTGTCTTGGCATCTGATTTAGAAAGAAGATATTTAAGGGCCAAGTGGTCCGTAAAACAATAATTTTTGAAAGCTTAATATTAAGGCGGAATTTATCAATAGCGAATACTGCAACTAGCATCTCCTTCTCAATCGTGGTGTAATTTTCTAGTGCATATGTAAGCATTTTACTTGCATAATAGATGGGGTGGAAGTTCTTAGAAATTCGTTGACCTAATACAGCTCCTACCGAAAAACTACTCACATCGCACATGATTTCAAAGGGAAGGTCCCACACCGGAGCTATCATAATCGGGGCATTAATTAATTTTTCTTTTATTAAATTAAAAGCTGATAGGAAAAGGTCATCAAAAATAAATGGGGCGTATTTTTTTAAGAGATGGGTAAGGGGCTTGGTGATCTTGGAGAAGTACTTTATGAAGCGGCGGTAGAAACCAGCGTGACCTTGGAAACCTCTTATAGCTTTTAATTTCGTAGGCGGCGGCAGCTTCTCAATAATTTCTATCTTAGCTATGTCTACTTCGATTCCTCTCACAGAAATCTAATGACCCAAAACTAACCCTTCCCTAACCATAAAATGGCATTTTTCCCAATTTAGGGCAAGGTTAGTCTCTTCGTATCATTCGAAGAGGTTTTCTAAATTTCCCAAACAACTATCGAAAGAATCGCCAAACACGGAGAAATCATCCATGAATACCTACATAATGCTTTCTACTTACTTGTCAAAGATAGCGAGCATACATCGCTAGAATGTAGATGGCACATTGCACAATCCAAAAGACATTCTTCGGTAAGCGAAGGTGACGAATGGACAAGTAAACATAGTTTTCTCCTGGTGCTCGGGGGAGATGGGGATTTGAAAATACCCCGAGAGGACATCGAGAAAACAATAAAATTTATGGCTGGATAATCATTTTAAAATTTGATCGATAAACGACAAGGGAAAGTGGTCCTTGTAGGTGGCGTCATTTATCTTATAATAATCTATACACATTCACCACCCGGTCACCGTCCGTGTCGGGATTAATTCATTATTCTCATTAGAAACTACCGTTATCCCTCCCTTTTTGGGCACTACCTTGACAAGGCTAACCCACTTACTATCAGATATAGGATAGATAATTCCTGTGTCTAACAATTTCTTAACCTCGCCCTTAACTGCTTCTTTAAATTTTAGGTTTATATGGCGCTGAGGTTGTATGGAGTTACACGAATTTTCTTCTATTAAGATTTTGTGAGTGTAGAAATATGGGCATATACCCTTGATATAGGAAATTTTCCAGGAAATAACTCGGCGATGTTTACGTAAAACTAAAAGGATATTATCATTTTGTGCATCCGTAGGGTAGGCCAAAACTATTACTGGTAGCTTGGAGTCCTTTTCTAAGAAAGCATATCTAAGATGTTCGGGTAGTTCCTTTAATTCTAGGGTAGGGGTGTCTTCATACGAGGTTTTAGAAATCCATTCTTTTTCAAAAACTATGACCTCGTAGACTTTTTTAAACGAAAAATTAAAATAGGTGGGGCAAGCGGCCGTGGCATCTTCTTGCAGAGATTCATTTGAAAGAGTAGAGGAGGAACATAAATTATAAAATTCTTTTTCAAATTCAGTGAGGCAATAGGAGGATTCTTCACTTAGGTGCAATGATTTAGTTGGAAGAGTATAGGAGTAACCAAAATCAAAAAATTCTTTTTCAAATTTAGAGAGGCAATAGGAGGATTCTTCACTTAGGGTATCTACGAAAAAATAGGAGTCGTCATTTTCTAGGGTGTTCTTCATCGAGGGGGTGATAGAGAAAGTCACTTCATTATCGCCTAATCGAAGGAAGAGCTTACCATCGCTTATGTCAATGATAGATTGGGAAGTTTCAAGGAAGGTTCGACCAAGGATCAAGGAGACCTCGACGTCTTCTTTGATGTCCAATATGACGAAGTCCACCAGGAAGATGAACTTGTCGACTTAAACTAAGACATCCTCCACGATTCCTAATGGGAATTTGTCGGATCTATCGGCGAGCTGGATACTCATGCGTGTCGGGTTGAGGCTACTAATTACTAACTTCTTAAAAAGTGAGAGGGGTATTAGGTTTATACTCGCACCTAAGTCGGCTAATGCGTTCTTGACAAAAAGATCACAAAAGACACACAGAACAGAAAAACTACCCGGGTCACTTATTTTCTTTGGTAAATCATTTGTCAAGACTGCGGAACACTCGACGTTTAGTGTGATGTGCGATAAGTTCTCTAACTTCTTTTGTTAGTCAGGAGGTCTTAAAGTACATAGTGTACTTCGGCATCTAGGAGATCGCTTCGTGGAAGGTCAGATTTATGTAGATTTTCTTAAACATTTCTAAGAAGCGGGAGTACAGATCGTCCTGACGTTGCTTATTAAGTACGAAAGGGTATGGCGGGGTTCAATTATATTTAAAGATGCGTGGTGGAGTGAGATCTTTTTCTAATGTCGGGAGAGGGGTGATAACTTCTACTTCAGCAAAGGGTGGAATTATTAAAATGGGAGCGGAGCTTTGATTTTTTAAAGCGGGGGCAGAGCTTCCCTCGGGATCTTCATTAACCATACCAGAAACTTGCTTCCCACTCCGATGAGTTATAGCTTTCTCTTGCTCTCTCGGGTTGGGCTCGGTATTGGAAGGAAGAGACCCTGCGGGTTGCTCATAAATAATTTTTGCAAGTTGTCCTACTTGATTTTCTAAACTTTTAACCGTCCCGGATAGGGTTCTTGTAATAGCGTCATTAACATTCATAAATTTTGAAAACATTTCCTACCAACTTGGAGGTTTTGGAAAAATTTGAGGAGGTGGTGGTGGTGCAGAAAAATCATTTTTTGGTGGCGGGCACATTGTGTTCGAGGGATTACTCCATGAAAAATTCTGTTGATTTCTTAAATCAGGATTATAATAGAAGCAAAATCAGGAGCATGAAAATTCGCAGCTGATGGATATTTTCTCCACGCTAGCGCGTGTTTCCAATTGATGAGTCAAGTATACCTATCATTTGGAGTATAGAATCAAGTGTCGTATTTCAACTCGGGGTTGTCGAGTACTTGTACCCACAAGGAAGGCTATTATCTTATCGGAAGAAAAATTAGTTTTTGTTGAACGGAAAAAGAAGCATTATAATAAGAAAGAGAAATTCAATTATGAGGAAGCTAGCACTTGATCTAGAATCCCCTTGGACTAAAATAAACCTTCTAGAAAAATAATGTAATGCGAGTTCTTATCTACTCACTCGACCGGGGAGGTTCCTAAAGTACAAAAGTGTCTCTATCGAGCTCATGCTTCTGACTAATCTTAGGTTGATCGATTAAGACCTTTCGGCCAGTCGAAACCCCTATGCTTTCTTTAGGCGGTGAACCCCTCTATTTGATTTGACTCCAATCCTGAAGATTTACGTCATCCTATCTCGAGGAGTGCATTCAACTCCTTTTATCTTTGAGTGATCTTCTCGTATCCGTAACCTTTCGGTCATTTAGGATACGGATCTTGGATTGAAACCCATATCCGCGTAATATGAATTCGATGAAATAAAAATCAAAGATAAATCGTTGCGAGAAAAATTAAGAACAAGACATTTGATAAAAAGGAGAAGATTTAATTTTATTCCAAGGTTCATCATGATAAAGTGCTAAAAGGAAGTTAGCTACTCATCATGATTATGGAATTACAAAAGAGGGAAGAGAGAGACATGCTTGAATTAATAACAAGTAAAATTAAAGCTAAAAACAATAGTAAATCTAAACTAGAAATGGAAAATACAGCAAAAGAAAAAAGAAAATTACAAGACTCCAGATCCCTAAAATTCTTCCCCGAGCATCTAAAGTTGTCTGGAATTTATAAGAAAATTTTCGGTTTGGTCACGCCCTAGGTCATGCCCCGGACCTAGGGCGTGTCAGGCTCAGAACAATCGTCTTGAAACCCTAGCAACGTTAGAGGAGAAAACGCAAAAATCTGTAGACTGACGGGTAACGCCTACTAGTCACGCCCGTGATCTGGGGTGTGTCAAAGCTGTTTCTGGAAATGGTGGGAAGCTGAAAATAGTGGGAGTTATCTTCACTTGATGGAGGCGTCACGCCATTGGTCACGCCCGTGACCACGGGCATGTCTAGCTGTAACGGCAATCTGGCGACAATGACACGAACGGCTGGTTTATTGGATGAAAACATACTTGACACGCCCTGGGTCACGCCCGTGACCCTGGCGTGTCAATTTAATCTGATATGGCAGCTGATCAATTGTCCTTCAGTGGCTAACACGCCCCATGTAAACATGCCACGGGAGTGTAACAGAACGACACGGGCGTGTCTGGGCTGGTCGACGATCTTTAAGCACAGTTCGACGGGAGACAGATGCAAATTTAACTTTTCTATGTCACGCCCAGGTAGGGCGTGTCACCGGGCGTGTCTAGGCAGAAAACCCAAATTTTCAACTTTGCTCTAAATAATCTGTAGATCAGCCCTGCAAGATTGGAAATTATTTTATTAGAACGAATAAATATAAAATAAAGAAAATAGTTTATTATAAACTTAATATTATAAAAGTGATATATAATATCTAACTATTAATAAGAAATTAGCATAATAAAAATAGGAATAATAATAGTTATAAAATACCCCCATACTTATTCATTTGCTAGTCCCGAGCAAAAAACTTCCTATTGGGAGTAGAAAAAATTTTAAATGCTAGAAAATAAAATTGAACCTAAGGAGTAAAATCCAAAGTTTTATGCCTATGCTTGTAGCTATTTTGGTAGAAAGACATACTCAGCATACAAATTTGGTTTTTATTTTTCTTAAAATGTGTTTTCAATATTATTTTTACTTTTAAACTGAAAAATCTTGTAAATCTGAAAATTATCTTTAGGGAGAGTGTAGCATGTGTACTAAGATAACATTGCACAAACGAAGATTAAGATACCCTCCAAAGAAATCCTTCAATGTCGATGGCCATAGGTTTGCCCTTTCACACTCTCGCCACGACACTAGTCTAACTTATAAACATAAATTAATAGGGCTTAATTAGGTTGAAATGTAGGCTTAGGTTTTTGGTGAGGTTGGTCAAAGATAAAAACGATTGCTAGTCACACCAAAACCCAGGGAAAGCTTTTACACAAAAATTTGTTATGGCTTTCATAACGCAGTCAAATTCCTAATTTTGTTGTTCATTTTTTCTTATTTTTTTCAACTCTTTCATCATGTTGAATTTTTTTTTCTACCTATTCATTTTTTTTAATAATTTTTTTTCTTTATTTTGAAGAGGAGAGAAGAATAAATCAACTCTTTTTTTATAAGAAATGAGCCAACAAAAATGAAAAGGCTCCTAATTACTCACAGACCTTGTTTCTATATTTGTGTTCAAGCTTGGTTTTAGGTGTGCAATTAGGTTGCTTTTTTAGGCTTTGGTAAAATGCTTGGTGGAGCTAAAACAAAAGAATGGGGTAATAGGCTCAAAATGGCTTAACAAGGATAAAAATTTTAGGTGGTGGCAGAATCTGGGGGGAATGAAGAGTACCGCTGGGACCGGCACCATGATCAAGATCAAGGTCCCCGCCACACACCTAATGGGGGGAATAGCCTCAAACTCACCTTCGCATCGTCTCGCTAGGCCGAGAGCCTATAAGGTAGGATGCTAAAGAGGCTACAGCGTTTGCATGCAAGTGAGCCATAGAAGAGCATCCAAAACGCCATACTTCTTGGCGAGGAAAGTGATGAAATTCCCGCCGTGCGCCGCCCCCAATCTCACATTTTCGGCCTAGTGCCGAAAGAAAATGGCGAGCATGTAACCAAGGTTGAGTGGGACCCGGTAAAACATATTATACAAGTATAGTAAGTCTGCCCGAGTCACCACGCTGTGGCTATCGCCTCATCCGGAAAGAGTAAAAGTGAGAAGGTTGTGTAGAATGCGCAAAGCAGGGGAAATTAGGTGGCTACCCTTGGATTTCTTTAGGGTGTAGGGGGCGGCGTCATTACTAATTTCCGACCAAAAAGTGAGGAGGTTGAAGTCGGGAGGGAAATCAGTTTTGAGGTTGAGGTAGGTAGGGTAAGTGGAAAAGGCCTCCGAGCAAAAGCCCATGATGACATTGGGTTGGCGGATTGTGAGCTGGTGCATCATCCCGCCCATGCAAAAGATGATGAAACCATCTTGCTCTGCCCAACGGAACTCAAAAGAGGGCAAGAACTCGATGGTGAGCTCAAGAAAAGCGGGCTCAGAAATGGAGAAGAGGGGGGCCCATACCGGGGTGGATAGAAATCCTTGAACTATTTCCACCGCTCCGAAGGTGGCAAGGATGGCCCAGTCCAAGATGCAGAAAATGCCAAACTGTTTGGCGCGCAGTCGCTCGCTCCGATCTTGTTAGGTGGCGTTTACAAAAAGGAGCATGGCCTCCGCCGAGGCATGATCGGCGGGATGATCGGAGGAAGAAGCGGAGAAACGAGGGTGGTGGCGAGGCATGGTGAAAAGAAGGGAAGAAACTCGGCCACAAGGAGAAGAGAAGAGAGGGTGAATGCTGGAAGGTGTGGCGAGAAAAGAAGGGGGAAATTTCTATTTATATGATTTTTTGGGTCGGTCACACCCCCCTGTCACGCCCGTGATAGGGTGCGTGAAAAGCATGGGTCAAAGGGGAAGGAATCTGAGGTAGACTGCCTCGGATTCGGGGGTCACGCCCTAGAGTCATGCCCGTGACTCTATGAGTCATGACCATGACTAAGGGAGTGACAGGGGAATCTTTGTAGGTGCGCAGGAATCCGAGGCGCTGGCCTTGTATTCTATTATCATGCCCCAAAGTCACGCCCATGACTATGGGGTGTGTCAGTCAAATCGGACACGTCACAGAGAATCTGAGGCAGACCAAGTCAATGCATTGGATACCTATGACACGGGCATGACACGCCTGTGACCATGATGGTCACACACGTGTCATGTACGAATGACGGACGGGAAAACCGAGGGAGGAGGAACCTCCTGCCGGCTAGGGTAAACACGTCCTAGACATGCCCGTGGCCCAAAGGTCATGCCTGTGACAGGGGTGTGTACGAGAAAAAAAAACAAAAAAGAGAAAAAAAATTTCCTTTTCTTTTATAAATATATTATTATTATTATTTCATTTTGCTTATTTATTTATTTATTTATTTTATTTTGGTTTTTTTTAAATCCGAATAAAAAAAAATTAAAATACAATTTATCGACATGAAGAAACACGTATGCTTGACGCTCATTCCGAACCGATCACCATGCATCGATATCCTTCATACCTCTAAAAACTTAAAAAGAAAATTAGAATAAAACGAAAAGATAACCGTGGGATGCCTCCCACGAGCGCTTCTTTTATGGTCGGTGAGCTCGACCATAGTGGTGCGCCCGAATTAGGGATTTGATAACATTATTTTGTCCAATTGTGCGTTACTAGTATCACCAGAAATAAATAATTTCAGCCGGTGGCCATTTACTTTAAAGTCGCCTCCTTCCGGGTGCGAAATAAGCACCGTCCCGTAGGGCCAAACCTCCTTTACGATGAAGGGGTCGGACCAACGAGACTTAAGTTTACCCCGAAATAAGCGCAAGCACGAGTTATAAAGGAGGACTTGGTCTCCCGGTTGGAATTCATTTGGGTGCTTAATTTTCTTATCGTGATAAAATTTGGTGCGCTCCTTATATAGTTTATTACTCTCATAAGGAAGGGAGCGCCACTCATCGAGCTCGTTAAGTTGGAATTTACGAAGCCCGGAGGACAAATTTTCATCAAGATTTAAAAATTTAAGTGCCCAAAAGGCACGATGTTCAGGCTCAACCAGTAAATGGAATGCTTTCCCATAGACCAATCGATAAGGCGTATAACTGATAGCGGTCTTGTACGCAGTCCGATAAGCCCATAGAGCATCATCAAGCTTGACCGACCAATCCTTTCTACTTGTAGAAACAGCTTTTTCTAGTATACGTTTAATTTCTTGGTTAACTACTTCTACCTGGCCACTAGTTTGAGGGTGATAGGGGGTGGAAACCTATGTGTAACGTCGTATTTAGATATAACTTTAGCAAATTATGCGTTACGAAATTGTGTTCCCCTATCACTAACTATTGACCGCGGTGCTCCAAATCGTGAAAATAGTTTTTTTAGAAATCGAGTCAAGACTCGGGCGTCATTAGTGGGATGGGCTTGCGCTTCCGCTCACCGTTACACATAGTCAACAGCTACCAAAATATATTTATTTCCATAGGACATTGGTAGCGGTCCGACAAAGTCGATCCCCCATAAATAAAAAACTTTTATTTCTAAAACAAATTTAAGGGCATTTCATCACGACAGGAAATATTACTTGAGCGTTGGCATTGTTCACAATGAATTACATGAGCATGAGCATCCTTAAAGATGCTTGGCCAATAGAAGCCTGCTTCAAGAACTTTCCGTGTAGTCCGATTAGCTTTAAAGTGCCCACCGGCGGGTCCCTCGTGGCAATGCTTTAGAATTTGGGCGCCTTCCTCATGAGAAACACATCTCCGCACTACTTGGTCTGTGCAAACACGAAAGAGAAAGGGATCCTCCCAAAAATAATTTTTCAAATCTGAAAAGAATTTCTTCTTTTCTTAATAAGAAAAACCATTCGGGAGGAATCTCGCAATAATGTAGTTTGCGAACTCGGCAAACCAAGGAGTGGGGAGAGTAATTACCTTATGAATGGCGAGAAGGCGCTCCTCGGGGAAGGTGTTATCAATGTCCCCCTCTATGAGCTCCCCCGAATTGGTGTTCTCCAACCGCGAAAGATGATTAGCCGCCAAGTTCTCCGCTCCTCTCTTGTCATGAATCTCCAAGTCAAATTCTTGGAGGAGTACGATCCACCTAATCAATCGTGGCTTTGCATCTGTTTTTGTTAGTAAATATCTCAAAGTAGAATGATCGGTAAAAACAATAATTTTGTACAAGGTTAGGTATGAGTGAAATTTATCAAATGCGAAAATAACAGCTAATAATTCTTTTTCGTTGGTGGTATAATTTTCTTGTTCGGCGGTAAGTGTTTTGCTCGCATAATAAATAGGATGAAAATTCTTATTTATGCGTTGTCCTAAAACCGCACCTACTGCAAAACTACTACCATCGCACATTACGTAAAAAGGAAGTTCCCAATTGGAAGCGATCATTATAGGAGCGTTGATTAATTTTTCTTTTATAAGAGAAAAGCGCGGAAACAATTTTCATCAAAAATAAATGGCACATCTTTTTCTAAAAAGTGTGTAAGGGGCTTAGTTATTTTTTAAAAATCTTTAATAAACCGGCGATAGAAGCCGACGTGCCCCAAGAAACTACGAACGGCCTTAACATTTGAGGGCGAGGTAGCTTTTCTATAGTTTCAATTTTAGCTTTATCTATCTCAATTCCCTTACTAGAAATTTTATGGCCTAAGACCAAACCTTCCTGCACCATAAAATGGCACTTCTCCCAGTTTAAAACTAGGTTAGTGTCCTCATATCTTTGTAGTAAACGAGATTGATTTGTCAAACATAAATAAAAAGAATATCCATAGACGGAGAAATCATCCATGAAGACTTCCATGATATCCTCCACTAGTTCATCAAAGATCGCTAACATACACCTTTGGAAGGTTGCCGACGCATTGCATAAACCAAAGGGCATCCATCGATAGGCAAAGGTGCCAAACGAACAAGTGAAGGTTGTTTCCTCTTGGTATTAGGGCGCGATTGGGATTTGAAAATATCCCGAAAGACCATCAAGAAAACAATAAAAAGAGTGCCCAGATAACCGTTCAAGGATTTGGTCAATGAATGGCAAAGGAAAATTATCCTTACGGATTGCATCATTTAATTTGCGATAATCGATGCACACCCGCCATCCGGTAACGGTTCAAGTAGGAATTAATTCATTTTGTTGGGGCTGCGGTCCGGAATCGCCCCCGCGCTGCGGTGCTATGCGGTAATGGCTTAACTGGCTGCCCCGTGGATCCGCCCGAGGACCTTTGATATAAAGATTAGTATGTGCCTTTGACCTTCAGGCCGGTCTTTTGGTGCAGTTGGTAGCGCTAAGTCCTCTCAATTGGTATCAGAGGGGGTCGCGGGTTCGAAACCCCGGGGTCGTTTCCAGGGGGGGGGATTATTGGGGCTGCGGTCCGGAATCGCCCCCGCGCTGCGGTGCTATGCGGTAATGGCTTAACTGGCTGCCCCGTGGATCCTCCCGAGGACCTTTGATATAAAGATTAGTATGCGCCTTTGACCTTCAGGCCGGTCTTTTGGTGCAGTTGGTAGTGCTAAGTCGTCTCACATTTTTATCATTAAGAATTACCGTTAATCCTCCTTTCTTTGGCACCACTTAGACCGGACTCACCCAAGAGCTATCCGAAATCGGATAGATGATGCCCACATCTATTAATTTAATTACCTCGGCCTTGACTACCTCCTTCATGTTAGGATTTAGCCGCCGTTGAGGTTTAATAGTTTTTTGAACGTGTTCTTCCAATAAAATTTTATGGGTGCAAAAGGAGGGATTAATCCCTCTCAAATCTGTGATCTTCCACGCAATTGTGCGGCGATGACATTTTAAAATATTATATAATTTGAATTTTTCATCATCGGTCAAGTAGGCCGACGCAATATCAGGAAGTTTAGAATCCTACGCTAAAAAAATACTCTAAATGATAAGGCAATGGTTTTAATTCAAGTGCAGGTGGTTCAGCATATGAAGTTTTAAAACGATCACTTCCGACTTCTAAAATTTCAGATATAGGTGCGCGAGTGATCGAAATATTATCACTATTTTCATGAACAACTAAATCTAAATTTTCAAAATCAGATTCATGATCAATAGATGATAAAGCAAGTTCAGAAAAAGGAAAGGAGTCTTCTTCGGGAGAAGCCTCCAAGTAATAATATGAGTCGTCATTAGCAAGCAAATATTTCATAGACGAGTCAATAGTAAAGGTAACTTCTTCATCTCCGACTCTAAGGAGATTTTTACCATTACTAACATCTATAATAGAACGCGAGGTGGCAATAAAAGGTTGATCGAGAATGATTTGTACCTCGGTGTCCTCTTCAATGTCAAAGATGACAAAATCTACCGGAAAGATAAATTTGTCGACTTTGACAAGCACATCCTCAATGATCCCCGTAGCGAGGTTGACAGACCTATCCGCCAATTGAATGCTAATTCTTGTGGGTTTAGGTTCTCCTAATCCCAACTTTTTCACTAGAGAATAAGCATTAAATTGATAAAGGCGCCTAGATCAGCTAACGCACGTTTTCCAATAAATCACCAAATAGACATGGAATAGAGAAACTACCTGGATCGAGTAATTTCTTAGGTAATTTATTGAGTAAAACCGCCGAACACTCTGCATTCAATTGAACCGTTGAGATATCCTCAAGTTTATTTTTATTAGAGAAAAGATCCTTGAGGTACTTGGCATATTTCAGCATTTGTGCAATTATTTCGCAAAATGGTAAATTAATTTGAATTTGTTAAAACATGTCTAAAAATTTACCATGATGCTCATCCACCTAGTCTTTTTGCAATCTAGACGGACAAGGAAGAGGTGGTTGATAAGCTTTTGGTTTATTATAACTAGAAGGCTTAATCAGAGGAGAAGATGAAGAAATTGTTACCTCCATATCAATCGGAATTGGAGAAGTTTCAACCGGAATTGTAGAAGTGGTTACATTATTCCCACTCCGTAAAGTGATAGCTTTATCTTGCTCCTTTGTGTTGGGCTTCGTATTGCCCGGTAGCGCTCCTTGTTGGCGATTGGAGAGCATTTTGGAAATTTGCCAAATTTGGGTCTCCAAATTACGAAGAGATCCGGTTAAATTCCGGATGTTGGCATCATTTGTAGTTGTATACTTGGTGAACAAATCCTCTAGATTGGGAGGTTTTGGAGCTTGTGATGGAAAATAACCGGGAGGAATGGTGTTAGGTGGGCGAGCTGCATTCCCCGGATTTTTCCAAGAAAAGTTGGGGTGATTCCTTATACTCAGGTGAAAGGTATTACAAAAATTATTACCCGGATTATAAGGTGGCCATTTCAGATTACCCATGTAATCCACATGCTCGGCAATAGTAGAAGGCTCCCAATATTGGGGCTCACAAGAAGGCGTAGATGAGGAAGCACTCATCTCGTTCATCTGTTTTTTCAGTTTCTCCATCTAGAGAGATAAATTAGAAATCGTATCTATTTAGTACATCCCGTCCGGTTTAGGTGGACGTGACTGGGGTGTACTCCACGATACATATTCATCGCCATTCCTTCTATAAGTTCTTGGGCGGCCGCCAGTGTCTTTTTATTTAACGTTCCACCGGCGGCGGCATCAATATGTTGCCTCGTTTGTTGATTGAGTCCATTATAGAAGGTTTGCACTTGCAACCAATCGGGGATTGCATGATGCGGGCAACGACGAAGCAATTCCTTAAATTGCTCCCAAGTATCATATAACGTTTCCGTATCAACTTGGGAGAAAAAGTAATATCATTGCGTAATTTGGCCGTCTTAGCGGGCGAAAAATATTTCGTGAGAAATTTTTCCTTCATCTCGACCCATATACTAATGGAGCCTCTTGGGAGAGAACTCAACTACTGCTTTGGCTTGGTGTGCAAAATATAAGGGAAAAGCCTTAGCCGAATGGCATCATCGAAAACCCCACTGATTTTAAAAGTATCGCATATTTCTAAGAGGTTAGAAATATGCGCATTTGGGTCCTCATCTTGAAGCCCATCAAATTGTACTGATTTATGTAACATTTGAATGATGCTTGTCTTTAATTCAAAAATAGCGGGTCAAATAATACTTGATTGCGCATCATCCAAATTTGGCTGGGCATAGTAGGACATAGTCCGTTCGTCGGCCATATTTGGATTTTGATTACCCAAATTAAGAGAAAATTGAGAAGAAGAAGAAGTGGAAGAAGAAGAAGAAGAAGACGAAGATGGTGAAGAAGAAAATTTGTTACCTACGGATTCCTCAACAAAATCTGGAGAATTGAGGTCACAGAGTCTTAGGCGTCGCCGTAAGCTTTGCTCGATCACCGGATCCAAATCAAGTAGATTTGACAGATTCCCTCGGGGAATACACAAAAACAAAACAAAAGATATAAGTTTTAAGATTAAAAAATTTATAATATAAAATTTTCCAGGACTTCCCAAGGTCTACCCAGTGACGGATTCGCAAGGTACTAGGCGGTATTGCGGGATGAAAACCCGGCATGGCCTTTTTGCAAGAAATTTTAATTATAAAACTTTAAAATAAAACAAAAAAATTTTTTGTAAATTTTTTTTTTGAAACAAAAAGTAAAATGATAAAACTAATAGCTCCTTATCTTTCAAAATATCAACAAACAATAGGACCCCGGTAATGGTGCCAGAAACATGATGGATATTTACTCCACGCTAGCGCGTGTTTCCAATTGATGAGGCAAGTATACCTATCGTTTGGAGTATAAAATCAAGTGTCGTATTTCAACTCGGGGTTGTCGAGTACATGAACTCACAAGGAAGGCTATTATCTAATCGGAAGAAAAATTTGTTTTTGTTGTACGGAAAAAGAAGCATTATACTAAGAAAGAGAAATTCAATTATGAGGAAGCTAGCACTTGATCTAAAATCCCTTGGACTAAAATAAACCTTCTAGAAAAATAAAGTAATGCGAGTTCTTATCTACTAACTCGACCGTGGAGGTTCTTAAAGTACAAAAGAATCTCTATCGAGCTCATGCTTCTGACAAACCTTAGGTTGATCGATTAAGACCTTCGGCCAGTCATAACCACTAAGATTGCTTTAGGCTGTGAACCCCTCTATTGGATTTGACTCCAATACGGAAGATTTACGTCGTCCTCTCTCGAGGAGTGCATTCATCTCCTTTTATCTATGAGTGATCTCCTTGTATCCGCAACCTTTCGGTCATTTAGGATACGGATCTTAGATCGAAACCCATATCCGCGTAATATGAATTCGATGAAAAAAAATCAAAGATAAATCGTAGCGAGTAAAATTAAGAACAAGACATTTGATAAAAATGAGAAGATTTTATTTTATTCCAAGGTTCATCATGATCAAGTGCTAAAAGGAAGTTAGCTACTTATCATGATTAGGGAATTACAAAGAGGATAGAGAGAGACATGCTTGAATTAAGAACAAGTAAAATTAAAGCTAACAATAATAGTAAATCTAAACTACAAATGGAAAATACAGCAAAACAAAATAGAAAATTACCAGACTCCAGCTCCCCAAAATTCTTCCCCGAGCATCAAAAGTTTTCTGGAATTTAGAGGAAAATTTTCTGTTTGGTCACGCCCTAGGTCACCCCCCGTGACCTAGGGCGTGTCAGGCTCAGAACCATCGTCTTGAAACCCCGGGAACATTGGAGGAGAAATCGCCAAAATTTGTAAACTGATGGGTCACGCCCCCTTGTCACATCTGTTACCTAGGGCATGTCAAAGCTATTTCTGGAAAACGATGGGAATTTGAAAACGGCGGGAGTAAACTTCACTTGAAGGAGGCGTCATGCCCTTGGTCACACCAGTGACCACGGGCGTGTATAGCTACAACGGCAATCTGGCGGCAACGACACGAACGGCGGGTTAATTGGCTGAAAACGTACTTGATACGCCCTAGGTCACGCCCGTGACCCAGTCGTGTCAATTTAATCTAACATGGCAGCGGCTCAACGGTCCTTCAGTGGTTAACACACCCCGTGTAAACAGACCACGAGTGTGTCACAGAATGACACGGGCGTGTCTGTGCTGGTCGACGATCTTTAGGCGCGTTTCGACGGGCGACAGATGCAGATTAAACTTTTCGGTGTCACGCCCAGTTAGGGTGTGTCACCGGGCGTGTCTAGGTAGAAAATGTAAATTTTAAGCTTTGCTCCAAATAATCTGTAGATTTTCCCTGCAAGATTGGAAATTATTTTATTAGAATGAATAAATATAAAATAAAGAAAATAGTTAATTATAAACTTAATATTATAAAAGTGATATATAATATCTAACTATTAATTAGAAATTAGCATAATAAAAATAGGAATAATGAGAGTTATCAGCAGTAGAAAAATTATTAAAAGTATTTCTAGGCATATTGTTAACATAATCTAATTGTTCGGGGGCAGGAGTTGCAGATTCCCTTACCTGAGGGGTGGAGGTAGCAGTAATCTTCATTATCTATTTACTTAGAAGTTCCACTTACAGATCTAGCTGGGAGACGTTGTCCACTTTGAAGATACCTATAGGTTTGTTTGAGCGGGACCTAGGCACATTCCACTGATAAGTGTTCATGGCCATGTCCTCGAAAAGCTCAAGAGTTACTTCCGGGGTCTTATGGTTTCAAGTACCACAAGAAGTTGCGTCTATCATTTGCTTTGTATTTTGATTTAGCCCGTTATAAAATGCCTACCCTTGTAACGATACAGGAATCCCGTGATGTGGTCATTGTCTCAATAATTCTTTAAATCTTTCCTAGGTTTCAAATTATGTATCAGAATCTATTTGTACAAATGCAGAAATATCGTTCCTAAGTTTTGTAGTTTTAGCTGGCAGAAAATACTTCGCCAAAAAATTTTCAGTTAATTGGTCCCAGGTTGTAATGTTGTTTTTAGGTAGAGTGTCCAGCCACTGCTTTGCTTTAGTTCTTAGAGATAAGGGGAAGAGTCTTAGCCTTATAGCATCATTTGTAACACCATTTATCTTGATGGCGTCACAAATCTCAAGAAAGCTTGCTATATGTGCGTTCATATCTTCATCTTGAAGTCCGTCAAATTGCACAAACTGGACACCATTTGAATTATGCTAGGCTTCAGTTCAAAATTATTATTAGCTATAGCGGGGCGCACTACACTAAATTAGGGTCCTTCCAGATTCAGCCGTGCATAAAATTACATAGGCCTATGAACGACTCCTCCACATGGGGCTCTTCCATTCTTACAGTATAGATTGACTCGAAGTCCTTAACCGGTACTTAGATATTAGGGCTTTTAAATCGCGATCTTCTCCGAAGAGTATGCTCAATTTCGTGCTCCAAGTCCAAAATAATCGACGTACTCCCGTGGGTCATGCACTAAAAGAAGAGGAGAGAAGAAAGAGAAAAAAATAAACTAGAAAAAAGCTAGATTTTTTTTAAAAAAAATTTAACTCCCAAACTTCCCAAGGACTACCCGATGAAGGGTTCGCAAGGTACTAGACAAGATAGTGGCATTTACATCCACTTTGCCCTTTTCGAGAGAATGAGGTGGCGTAGAAAAATTATGAAGTGGGTTTTTATTAAGAGCGATAATATAATTTTTATATTTTTAAAATTTTTAGAAGGAGGATGAGGGAGAAATGATAAAAGTAATTAGTCCGTGTTTTCGATATATCAACAAAATTTGCTCCCTGACAACGTCGCCAAAAACTTGGTGACCGCTTTCCAGTTAAGAAAAGAGAGTCGAACTAGCAATCCAATTAGGCAAGTATACCTATCGAACTGTAGCTAGGGGTCATAAATGTCGTATTAAAATCCAGGAACCGTTGAGTAAACCTACTCACATAAAAACTATAATTTTATCGACAGAAATCTTTAGAGTTGAAGATAAATCTAAACGTACTAAAGAAAGGAAATATTGCATAAAAAGAGAACTAATTGCAATTAAGTAGAAAGCATAAAAGAAACGATTATAATAATGGGTTGGAACGATGAAATGGAAATGCACTTGATCAAGAATCACCTCGGCCAAAGTCGATTAAAAACATGATAAATAAACCTAAACTAAATAGGGTGAAGGTACTTGACCATGGAGGTTCCTAAAGCTTGAACAAGCTTCTCTGAAGTCATGCCCAACTGAGTTTATGAAGGTCCGACCGACTCTCATCTAAATCGGATGCCGAAAACTCGCCTTACGCGGTGAACCCCACTATTGGATTTTACTCCAATCCGGGAGATTTGGACGTTTGCCTCTCTCAAGGGGAGTGTATAACTCTCTTTACTCTTGAATGCTCACTTCAAACTATCGGCCTCTCAGTTAGCCAAGAATGAAACCTAAGATGGAAAATATAAATATATCGATGATATATCTCCAAGCAAAGGTAAATCTAGAGTAATTCAAGGCCTAAAACCCTAAAAAGTAAATGTAAATTCAAAGCATCATAACATAATCACTCGAACCTCGGATCATCAAAATCGATGGATTAGTTAATCATAGTGAAGTGGAGGAGGGGGGATGAGTAGTAAAGCATAGTAATACAAAGGTAAACAAAAGGTCACTTATATTAATATAGAAAGAGAGCTACACTTGAAATTGGAATTACAATTGCAATAAAAATTAAAAACCTATTCTAGCATTCATTAAGAAACTAGAGCAAGTACAAAAATTACACAAAAAACTAATACAAAACAAGCACTAAACTAGGGTTAAGAAAAATACAAAATAAGAAAGAGAGAGAGAGAGGGAGGAAAACATTACAAAAACACTAAAAACAAAGGGGCAGCACATCACCATCTCAGCCCAAACTTTTTTGGAATGAAGGGGAAGGCCTTGTATTTATAGGCAAAAGTCACGGGTTGGTCACTCCCTGAGATATGCCCGAGGAGGGCGTGTCAGTTGGCGTGATAGGTACGGGCATTGACCTTGGGCTCTGGATTTTGGCGGGAAGGATGATTTCTTCTGTACGATGGTTGACATGCCCTGGGTCATGGCCGTGTAGGGGGGGCATGACATGCACGTTTCGTCAAAATCATTGGTCAGAAATCCGTCAGTCTTAGAAAAGTCTGAGAACACGCCCCTAGTCCCGCCCGTGACAGGGGGCGTAATAGGTACGATTGGCGTGAAGCGGCGAAAATGCAATTAATACGGCGGCAGACTTCGGGGAGAGTGCGACACGCGCTGGTACATGCCCAAGGAAGGTGTCTCAGGGGGCCATGATAACCATTTTTCTATTATTTGGTCTCTATTGATACGACCAGTTTGATATGGCCAGCGAAACGGCCGTGTTTAAGGTTGTGTCCTACTCGGGATGAACTCTGGACTTTCCTCTGGTTACTGACTTCCTTAGGATCGTGTGACACGCCATATGACATGCCCAGGGAGGGCGCGACAGGAGGGTGTCTAGTCATTTTTGGCAAAAATTCTGGAAACCTGCAAAAAGACAAGAAAATTTTAGTGGCAATAATATTTACATAAGAAAGATAAATAATAAGCTAAAAAGACAAGATAAATGCCTTTAAATTACGAAAATACACCCTAATACTTTAGAATACAAAACGTACTATGAGTTGCTAGTGGTTGTAAGCTGACCAGGAACCAAGGACCGAAATACGGTTGGGTTCCTATGGTAAAATGATCTGTTTTTTGTAGGAATGTCCAAAGGCCAATTGAACTATGATCTAGTATTTAGATAGTGGATGCTCTCGGCAAATGATCGGGACAAGAATCCTTTTGCGTTATATTACCCCAGTCAAAGATGGACCAAAAGTCATCTTTGGAGGTTCAGACAGGGGAACAACAAAAGGTCATGGTATGATTTCTAATGGCATAGTCTCTTTCACAAATGTGTGTTATGTTGAAGGATTACACCATAATCTAATAAGAATAAGTCAACTACGTGACAAAGGCTACTTCATTGAGTTCTACAAGGACAAGTGTTTGATAAACTTGTCTACAAATTTGGAGAGTGTCTTAACAGGTACTCGGAGCAGAAATATTTTTTGTTTAAATTTCCTTTGCTTAGACAATTCTACCAAAATATTTTTTATTGCAAATAATAGTGCGTCTCTTTATGAGCATTGACACAAGAGATTAGCACATATTAATTTCAAATCTTCTATATGGTTTTTTCTCATAACTTAGTGCGCGATGCCCCTAACATTAAGTGCCTTTAAGAGGGTCCATGTCACTCCTGCCAAATGGGTAGGCAGACATGGGCTACCTTAAAGGGTATTACTGAAAAAGATTCCTCACCAAGCCTAGACTTGCTTCATATGTACATATTCAGTCCAATGCCAATTCACAGCTTAGGAGGTATGGTCTGCACATTATTAATTGTTACTGACTACTCGCATTTTACTTGGTTGTTCTTTCTAAAACACAAGTTTTACACCTTCGAGTCTGACACAAATTTTTTCCGGCAAATTCAAAACGAATTGAGCTGCTTAGTGGTTAAAATCAGAAGTGACCATGGCATAGAGTTTGAGTCTGGTTCCATAATAGAGTTCTATGAAAGTCAGGGCATCTTTCATGAGTTTTCCTCCCTGTGCACTCTACAACAAAATGGAGTAGTATATAGAAGGAATAGAACCCTCATTGAAGCATGTACAACAATGTTGAATGACGTCTCACTCCTAAGTACTTCTGGGCTGAGGAAGTGAACACCGCTTGTCACGTCCAAAACAGAGCACTGATCAACAAGAGCCATCGTAAGAAACCCTATGAACTATTGAAGGGAAGAAAACCGACTGTGTCCTACTTTAGGATCTTTGGAAGCAAATGCTTCGTACCTAATAATGGGAAGTATTATCGCACTAAGTTCAATTAAAAGTGCTTTGAAGTTATCTTTGTAGGCTATAGTAGAATAGCAAGGCATATAAAATATTTAAAAATAAAACCTTGGTGGTAGAAGTGTCAATAAATGTTGTATTTGTTGAGACTAGCTTGCTTCAGAGCAGCTTGCCTAGTGTTATTAGTGAAAATGCAGGTTCCAGTTTCAAAGAGCTTAGCTTGGATGAACCATTAAAAGAAGACATTCCAAGCTCAGTCAAGATTGTCGATCCAGGCTTGGTGGATGAAGAACTGCTAGAGGAAGATTTTCCTCAACCCATAGAGGCTTCACAAGATGTTATAGGTCCTACTGAAGAAAGGGAAAGGATTCTAGGGTTTTGACACCTAAGAGATCACCCAGCTGATCTAATCATCGGAGTGCAATGCGACAATGTAGGAACCAGAAGAGGTATATCTAACGAGATTAAGCATCTAAGTTTTCTTTCACAGGTTGTGTCAAAGAAATTTGAATAGGAAAATAATGATTCTTCATGGATTGTAGAAATGCAGATGTTGCTTAATCAGTTCGAGCTATGCAAAGTCTGAGAGTTGGTACCCAGACCCAAGGGATAGAATGTGATATGCATTAAGTGGATATTGAGAAACAAGCTGGACGAGACAGATTAATTATCAAGAATAAAGCCAGGCTTGTTGCTCAAGGATACCGACAAGAAGAGGGGATCGACTTTGAACAGACCTTTGCTCTAGTGGACAAGCTCGAAGAGATAAGTTTGTTTCTTGCATATGTTTCCCTCAAAGGATTCAATATCTACCAAATGGATTTTAAGTTAGCTTGCTCAATGGAGATCTGAAAGATGAATTATACGTAGCACAACCCTCAGGTTTTGTCAATTCTCAACTCCCTGAACATGTTTATTTTTTAAATAAATCTTTATACGGTTTAAAGTAAGCTCCCCGAGCTTGGTATAAGACGTTGTCTAGCTTTCTTCTTGAGAACAAGTTAACAAGAGGAAAGATTGATAAGACACTATTTCTTAGGGAAGTTAAAAGCAAGATTCTGCTAGTGCAAATCTATTTTGCTGAGATCATATTTTGCTTTATAGAAAATTACCTCTGCAAAAAAATTTCTAAACTTATGCAAGGGAAGTTTGAAATGAGCAGTATGGGAGAGCTGAATTATTTCTTAAGACTTCTGGTAAGCAATCGGATGATGGAATTTTAATCTCTCAGAGAAATTTCACTAAAGAGCTTCTTATGAAATTCGGAATGGAGAGCTCATCCTCTTTGAGGACTCTAATGGGTTTAACTGTGTCTCTGGATAAGGATGAGAAAGGGAAACCTTTTGATGAGACCAGGTACAGAAGCATAATTGGATCCTTGCTCTACATGACTTCAAATAGACCAGATATAATGTTCTCAACATGTGTCTGTGCTAGATATCAGGTGAACACTATGGAATCTCATTACGTCACTACAAAGCGGATTTTAAGATATCTTAAGGGTACACCCAATCTTGGCATATTGTACCCAAGAAGTAATGATGTCCAGCTAATTGGCTTTTCAGATGCTGATTTTATATGAAGCAAGGACGACAAAAAAAGCACTTCTGGGACATGCCAATTCCTCGGAAGATGGATTATTTCTTGGAGTAGTAAGAAGCGGAATTATGTCGCAACTTCTACTACCGAGTCAGAGTATATATCTGCAGGTAGATTTTGTGAATAGCTTCTTTGGATAAGGAATAAACTCGAAGATTATAACATAAAGTTCTGAGAAATTCCAATATATATTGACTCCTCCAGTGCAATTGCAACCGCAAACATTCCAGCTTCCCACAGCCGGAACAAGCATATCGAGGTGTGCTATAATTTCATTTGGGAGCATATGGAGAACAAGGACATAGTCCTCTACTAGGTTCTGACAGACAAGCAGGTTGTAGATATTTTTACGAAACCGCTGGACGAGACCATATTCTCATTGTTTAAAATGAAGCTAGGAATGCTGAACAAGTACCCATGAAGATGGTCAATCTAGCAGAAATGGTCTCGGGTTCAATTTCATTAAAGCAGGAATTTTTACAAGTCAAATTCGGTGAATTTATGTCGACTCTTCGCATAACCATGTGATAGTCGCCGAATCAGACTCCTCCAATAGCAAATTTCGCTGAATTCTACTTATGGCAAAATTTCAAGCGACTATATTGGATCCGAAGAATCATCGACATGTGAGCTACGCGCATTCTTAGTAAAATTTAACATATATATTTATATATATATGTAAAAATAAGTGGGAAGGCACACTCATGGGAACACGCCGAATTGACTACTATAGCTTCCCAAATTTGTCGAACGCAAATTCACAACCCTTTGGCTACCGACTCTCGCCGAATAGTTTCTGAAACCCACCGATTCCCCCCCCCCTTTTCTATCAATGCCGATGGATTCCTCCTACATTTTCATCAGTGGAATGCTTCGTCAACCATAATTAGTTGAATTTCGTTTGACTCCCGCCAATCTCAAATCGTGGAGATTTCCCGAAAAGCTCTCTACCTGCATTTCTTCAGTTCAGTGCAATGGTCTGGACTCTTGTAGCCTTCCAAACACTACACAGCAAAGTGCAGTGTAGTTTCTAGATTTATAGAAACTTCATTTTTCAGAACCTTTGTTCCTCATTGATTCAACTAATTTCCCATACGATTGCTCTCTAGATTTCAATTTTCCAGAATTACAATGGCTCCTAAAAGCACTAGTGGCCTGCTAGGGGAGGTGAGTTGGTCCGCATAGGGTTTGCGAAAGCTTCAGATGAATTCCGGAATGTCATTCTCATGGTGGAGACAGATGGACTCTCCTTTGTCCTTAATGAGTTGTAAATATTCGTATTTGTACGTACTTTATTTAGATCATTTTAGTTTATTTTTGTTGTTTTTACTTTTTTTGATTCAATAAAATATTGCTTTTTTGTATATAATCTTTTGACTTAGCATTATTTTGTTTTCCAGAAATTTTGTAGAAAAAGTCAAAAAATCTAAGTACACTCGTGTGACCTGCACTACACGCCCGTGACCGGCCATGGAACTTTGATTCCAGTGGAAAACTGCCGCCTGCAATGGAAAAACTCGGACACGCCCGTGACCTAGCGGACACACTCGTATCGGTCTTGTAGTTTTTGACCCCATTCAAATAGTTGCTGCCGATATCAAATGTGTGTCAGGTGCCCAGACATGCACCCCTACACATCTGTGAACCCTCAGTCACGCCTATGACCAATAGGTTGACTTCCCGAAGCTTCCAAAAACAAGTCAGCTGACCGAATTTTCTACCTCCCCAACACGCCAGACCCGACAAGCCCCCCTGTCACGCACGTGACCAGGGCATGAAATCTAAAATTTTGGTCTATAAATTGAAATTTTCTGTATGTCCCAAGGGTTCAAATGATGTAGGCTACGGTGTTTGACGCTATAACGGTAAAGGGAGTAACACGTACGCCTTTCTATTTCCACTATGACGCTCATATAATAATTAAACGCAGCACACTCACGAACAACGTTATCAACTATCGCTAACGTACGGTAGCAACGCTGATTAAAGATCGAACAAAGGACTAGAGGCCAATGTTCTCTCAAGGTAAAATGACCAATCTTGGGTCCGACCGAGTGATGGTTGTACCAAAACAGACTTACCGAAAGGTTTGGTTCGGAAATGGTAGATCTTCCCCAACAAAACGAAAGCAAGGCTCGCCAATCCTCTCGGAAAATTAAACAACTAGAAAGAACAACATATGCAATCGGAAAGATAAACCACGAACGAAAAAAATGATTCCAAGGTAACACAAAGGTATTCCACAAAATAAAAAAATCTAAAGGAATAAGAATCATACAAGAGGTAGAAGATCTCGTTACCCAACCAGAATAGATGATTTCGATTCACTTTCAAGTATCGTTCTTCCACGACTCCGTCGGAGTGTCGCCAGATGGAGAGAAATTTGTCCGCTTCCTTTGCTTCACGCTGAGATGGAGGAAAACCACAATGGTGGAAAACACCTTTAACCTTGGTCGATTTCACTATGGAAAGGGGCTGATTTGGGCACTCTTGATGGAGGTCGGGTTTTGGGTATGGGAGAGGGTGGTGGTTCGTTTTGGTGGGTTGAAGTGAGGGTCTGCTTGAGAGTGGTGGCCGAATCTTGGGAGGTGGAGTTGAGGGGTACTTGGGTTTGGTGTTGGTGGAGGAGGCCGGCGGCTAGGGAGGATTTGTGGTGGTCGGATTTGTGACGGAGGAGGATCTAGAGAGGAAACTGAGGGGAACAAAGCAGGAAAGCGGAGGAGGGAAGAGGAGAGAGGCCGAGCAAGAGGAGGGGAGAGGAAGGGTGGCCGGCGGCTAAGAGGAAGAGAGGAGGGACTTGGAGAGTTGGTCGAATGCCAAGGAGGTAGAGAGAGAGAGAGGGGGGTGACCAAGGAGAAGAGGAAAGAATAATCTTATCTCAAGATTTAGGGTTTTCAATATTTTCATTCACTAAGTAAAACCATGAAAGTCCATGCCTATATGTAGGCTTTACAACATACCTTGGCTATATGCATCCCACATAAGGAAAATAAAAACAATACTAAATGTTTTAAACATTACAGGATGAAAATAAAAATACAAATAGAAATAAACTAAATAATGTTTGAAAGCCTTCATCTCATGTAGCTCCACATCATGTAGTCTCATCTTCATCATGTAGGACAACGTCGTCGCCGTCGCCATCATCATCTTCAACTTTAACACGTTGGGGGGTTGCCGCCATCATCAAATTTTTGAGCCATTTTGTTCTTGGAGTGCTTCTTGGGTGCCTTTTAGAGCTATGTAAGGAGATTTTCTCCCCCACTCTTTAGTGTTTGCTTTAGATTTTTTTAACTATACATTTTTTATTAATAAAATATGCTAGTTTTTCTCTCCTTATGTTGTTTTCGAATGCATCTAAGTGGCCCTCTTTAAGTGATCTTTTGTATCTTTGATTTTCTCTTTGAAATAGGTGTGCGTGTGTGTATGAGTAAGATTAGTTGTTTTTATGTTTTCAAATTATCATTTTGATTAATTTAGTTTTAGATTTCCTCAAAAATATTAGTTGTTATTATAGCTTTTCTTATCATGTCCCTTATATTTGTTTAGGTTTATGATTTTTGTGCTTTTCAATCATTCTTATGGATTAATAAAAAATGGTTTTAAATTGGTTTTATTTTTTAACTTAGTCTTTTTATTTTTGTAAAACTTTTTGTTCTTTTACTCTTTCTTCCACTTTTTATGCATTTTTACAAAGTTATAAGAATGAAAAGTTATTGTTTTAATTTTTGAAACACTTTGATTTTTGCATTTAATTGAAAACCTTTTTGCTACTTTAATTTTTATTTCTTCTTTTAATGAATTTTTAGCAAGTTCTAACTGAAGAAATATAATCGTTTTAATTTTTCGATCACCTTGTTTTTCTCTTTTTTTGGTATGTGTGAGTGTACAAGTTAGTATGTTTTAACTTTCTTTATCACTTTCTTTCATTCAAGTAGAGTGTGTGCGTGTATGAGATAGCTTTCACCACTTTAATTTCCCGCCTACTCACTTGAGTAGGACTTGTCAATTTACTGCTTTTATTTCCTGCCTTCTCGTTTGAGTAGGACTTATCATTTCCCGTCTACTCATTTGAGTAGTTCATGTCATTTCCTGCCTACTTGTTTGAGTAGGACTTGTAATTTCAATTATGTAATTTTATTTTTTGTAACTTAGCTTTTTTCCATTATTATGGGTTTGGTCGAGTGCGTGTGTTTTCCTTTTTTAGTAAGCACTTCTCTTTCTAATGTTACTTTTTATGTCTTCTTTTTTTGTAACCCTTTAACGTTTAGTTTCAAACTCAAGCCTCACCAAACTCAAAAGCCATCCCCATCCCGATAAGCGGCTAATCTCTTTTAGCCCTCGATATCGAAGAGCATTGGAACATAAAAAACTTTATAAAAAATTAAAGATCTTCTTTTTCTCTTCAATTTAGAACCTAAGGTTTACCCTGGGTATAAGACGCGTAGAACCACATATCGATGTGTGGGCTCTATTTCTGTTATCTATATGCTAGCTAGCCGAGAGGTCGTGCCTATGGACCGATCACCCTTGGGTAAATAGATTTTAACACTAAACCTCGAGAGAGGAGGTGTTGAATTCTACCGTATTTGGTCCCCCCCCCCCAATAACGGTGTTCTTAGCGTAAAGCAAGAATTAATAGGAATCCTTCCCCGAATGAGAGCTTGGTCGAATAGAGTTAATGTTTAGGTAAGCGATAGCCCTAGAGATAGGTGAGCTCATTTTTTTGGAACATCCACGACCAAGTTTCCCCTTTTAATTGAATTGAAACATATAATCTCTAGTTCTATAAATTTATTTTAGTCCTAATGTAATTCGACACCGAGCGTTATTTATTCATCGGTCTTTTTCCAAAACTATTTTTCGCATTTTCTTAGAACTGTCACTTAGTTAGATAATCCAACAACTTTATATTTTGGAAAGATAATAGTCCCTCCAGGAGGAGTAGAAATAAACAACCGGCCCCGGGAAATATACGATCTTGATATTCCCCCCAAATATCCTGTACTACTTATGATAGATGCACTTACCTCTATTTCTGTGTGAAATCGACACCGAGCGTGTACATTAGATAAATTCGAGCCCGGGCTTCATGCACTTCAAGTTTTTGGTGCCATTTCCGAGGATCTCGCGTTGTTTTTTTGAATTCTGGAGTCTATTATCTTTACCATTTTTCAAAAAATATAAAAAACTTTTAAACTAAAAAAACACTACTTAAAACCCAAAAAAGTGAAAAGTTAATTATTTAGTATATATTTTAGGGTGTATGATCGGTGGACAACCCTCAGAGTCTAATGATTTTGATTTTGATCCAGAGATCGAAAGCTCTCTTGGTTGTATTTGATCTCAATGCCAGAATCCATTTTTAAACCCTAAAAAATGTATTGGAGAACCCTCTGCAGTAGTTATGGCCGACCCTAACCCAAACGCGGCTCTGGAGCATACAATGTCTTACTATGCCCGACCGAACCTAGATGATATTGGGTCTAGTATCGTTCGCCCGACCATGGTGAACAATAATTTCGAAATAAATTATAACATTATTCAAATGATCCAAAATGTCGTGCAGTTTGATGGACAGCCGGATGAGGACCCGAACGTGCATTTATCTAGTTTTTTAGAAATCTATGACACTTTTAAAATTAATGGCGTCATTAATGGCGCAATTCGCTTGCGTTTTTTTCCGTTTCCCTTTAAATCCAAAGGTAAGGCCGTGGTTGAATTCCCTCCTACGAGGATGCATCATCACTTTGGCCGAGCTTGCGGAACGGTTCTTAACTAAGTATTTTACACCCTCAAAAGCTACAAGATTGCACGCAGATATTTCTTCGTTTGTGCATAATGATCCAGAGTCTCTTAATAATAAGACCCCTGAGGTGTAACACACCTATCTGTCACATAGCATATAGTAGTAGGTCCGGGCCAGGCCCAACGCCATATACCACAGACAGACCGGTGGGTTACTTATTGAAACCATTCAACCAATACACACGTCCTACACAGAGCATCTAACGGAAGCAATTTATTAGGTTGCAAGATAAGAACCCAACCGCAAGCATGAATGTCAACTATCAAACTGAAACGGGAATGAAATACAACGTACACAAAGTACCGGCCTTATGGCCTTACAAGAGTTCACTAAATTTAAAACAGTGTCTTCCAAACTTCGGCTCATAGGCCGATCACACATGAGTTAAACAAGTAAACAAAACAAGGCCTTCAAGGGTCGGCTCAGCAACAAGGGCTTTGGTACGCTATTTGCCACTCGGGTCCGTAGCACTTGCAAGCACAATTCACCGCTATGATTTCAAACAAAATTCACGATCATCTAAAGCTGACCAAATTATAACGATCTCGCCCCAAAACTCAGGGCGGCGATGCTCGTTCCATATACTTATTAACATATAGCAATAACTATGTGAAAGTACCATAACTGCACATATTACCACAGGTGCAGGCCCGTGCGGCCATACACCCCGTGTTATCAGGGCACTAGATCGGTGAACCTGGTCCGAACCTTGTCCGTTCTGTGGTCCACCACCACACCTAGGACGACAAACATCGTAAGCACTGAAGTCTTTCCAGACTAAGCCTAAGATTCGTGCAACAATGCCAATGGACAGTCCCTCTTTTGAGGTCTCTTTCACCAAACCACATAGCCTGAGTCTGATTCCACAAGCCCGTTGCTCACACCGCACTGTCAATCTTAAGTCAAATGGGTGGGTCAAGCTTCGTCGGATCCCAAATTAGATCAAACATGCACATAACCCAGTTATGTTCTAGGCTGTCTCCCATGCCACAATGTTGGCAGAAATGCGTATCCGCCTAGTTTTTCGGGTGCACCTTGGAGTTAATCACCAAGATTCCGTGTTACAATCTACCACGTAGAAAACTCGAAAACTACCAAAGGCTTGGAGTCTTCTCCGGCTAATCATGCATAATGAAACATCACTGATCCAGACCAACTTGTTTGGATAGGCTTCACACACCATGCATATGTCCGTATTTCGGACTCTACATGCAAACAAGGGGGACTATTCATATCAACCCCAAGGAACACCGCACACTCGCCGCACACTCGCGGGAGTGGGTTTCATTATGCAAAAGAAGAAGAGCTTCACATGCTCAAGAAGAGAATCATTACCTTAGCAGTCCTCTTTGGCTCCATGGAAATCTATACGGACGAAAAGCACCGCGATGTTCTCGCCTCCGTAGATATGGACTCGGCTTGCGATTTGGCGCTCCTAATCTCCTCCGGTGACCGTATCTCCCTTCCTTATTCCTCCTTGCTCCCCCCTCTCTCTAGAATTTTAGAAAGAGAAAACCCACATAGAATGAGGGTTTATAAGCCCTATTTCTTGGTATATCCCAGCAAGAACAGCCCTGAGCCATTGGATCCCAAAATAAGGAAACGGACGGCAATGATTCGCACATAAAATCCAAAACCTGGACCGAACACGGCTCGTGACACGCCCGTGTCCAAGGCTATGTGCCTCAATCGATGCCAAAACTGTGGCGTCCTGAAAAGAACACGGGCTCTCGACACGCCCATGTCATGCTTGACATTCCTATATCATCCAGTACACGCCCGTGTAGCTGGTCGTGTTCATCCATCGACAAAGGTCCAACACCAACCCGAGGAGAACATATGTATTCGACACACCCTTGTCAAATTTGACACGCCCGTTTCGGACTCAAACACGCCTGGGCTCTGGCTGTGTCTCTCCCCCGACACAACTTGGCTAACTATCCGAGTAGGACACGGCCTGGGACACGTCCGTGTCTCAGGCAGTGGTCGCTGTTCGACGATTGTCGACTGCAATTTTGTCGACCACACGACAATCGTCGAACCCCAGTAGACACGCCCCTAGGATATGCCTGTGTCCCAGTTCGTGTGACCTCTACCAAGTCTCAGACTTGGCTCAAAATGCCACCCATCACTCTTTTGAGTTTCGGGGCATTACAACTCTCTCCCTATTAAAAGAATTTCGTCCATAAAATTACCGAAAGGAAAAGATACACAAAACCAAAAGCTATTCCTGAGTGAAATAACTCTGGGTACTCATCAAGCATGGTCTGCTCCCGCTGCCATTAGAGATCCTCCCGACCGCAATTTTCCCAACTGACCTTGACCATCCTGATCTCCTTGTTACGAAGTCGCTTGACTTCAGAGTCCTCAATACGAACGATCTTGACCCTTGTCATCAGCCCTTCGTCCACGGGTATTTCATCAACCACGATCACCTGCGAATGCTCTTGCACCGCCTTTTGCAACGCTAATACGTGGAATACATCATGTAGACCACTCAACTCCATCGATAGCTTTATATGATAAGCTGCTTAACCAATCCGCTCTAGGACCTAAAATGGTCTAAGGTACCTCAGGCTCAGCTTCTTCAAGCATCGTACTCGTGAAACACCCTTGAATGGCTTTATCTTAAAATACACCCAATCGTCAACAGCGAACTCCACGTTCCGATGCTTTGCATTATAGAATTTATCTTGCATATCCTGAGCGATCAGCAAACGCTCTCGAATGGTTTGTAATAATAAAGTGGCGCTTCCCACCTCTTGCTTTTTGTACAACCTCGCCTCACCCGTTTTTAACCACGATAACAGAGTGAGACATTTTATAACATATAGGGCATCGAAGGGCATCATTTGTATGCTCGTTTGGTAGCTATTGTTGTACGCAAACTCCACCAAATACAGATGATCTTCCCACTGCTTCCTGAAATCCAGGACGCATATGCTAAGCATGTATTCCATCATCTTGTTGACCCTCTCGGTCTGACCATACGTCTACGGATAAAAGGCTGTGCTAAACCTCAACTTAGTTCCCAGCATTTATTGCACCAATCTCCAATCATTAGACATGAACCGTCCATCATGGTCGCTCACGATGCTGCGGGGAATATTGTGTAGTCGAACAATGTTATCCACAAACCACTTCGCCAGTTTCTCCAATGAATTATCCTTCCTATTTGGAATGAAGTGCGACAATTTTGTCAACTGATCTACGATCAACGATGTGGTGTTGTTTCCTTTCTGTGACCTCGGCAATCCATTCACAAAGTCTATTGAGATATCATCGAACTTCCACTCCGGAATATGCAAAGACTTCAAGAAACCCCCTGGCTTCTGGAACTCTACCTTAACTAAGGAGCAAGTCTGACACTTCGCTACATATAGTCCCACATCTTTCTTGATTCCTAGCAACCAGAACAACTTCTTCAGATCTCGGTACATCTTCATGCTCCCTGGGTGAATCGAATACATAGTATGATGAGCCTCGTACATCAACTCCACCCGTAAATTACCCACGTTTGGGACGCACAAACGACTGTCCTTCCTTAGGAGTCCATTTACAACTGTAAATTTGGAATTTGACCCATCTAAAGCCGTATCCATGATTTGCTTCATGTCGCTATCCAACTCCAAAGCCTGCTGAATCCGATCAGCAAGGTTATACTAAAATTCTGTCCAGTTTAATAGCGCTTCAACGCTAGTCTGCTTGTCCACACAGGAGATATCTAATGCCTCCAACTCCTGAATCAACCGTTCGTCATGAACCGATAACAAGTTGGCTTGCGTGGGAGCCCTGCGACTCAATGCATCCATAATTGCAATGCCTTTTTCGGGCACATATTGAATTTTCAATGAATAGTCCACAAGGAACTCCATCCATCTTCGCTGCCTCATATTCAGATCCTTCTGGTCCAACAGGTATTTCAGGCTCTTGTGGTGAGTATAAATATCGACCTTTACGCCGTACAAATAATGCCTTCATAGCTTCAGAGCAAAAATCACGGCCGCTAAATCCAAGTCATAGACCGGATAATTTCTCTCATGCACTTTCAGCTGACGAGATCCATAAGCTATAACACTTCCATGATGCGGCAGCATGCAACCTAAACCACTGCCCGAAGCATCGCTGTAGATCTTAAAGCCTTCAGTCCCACTCGGCGAACTTAGCACTGGCGCCGTGGTAAACCGACCCTTCAAATTTTAAAAAGCTTGTGCGCACTCCGGCGTCCAAACAAACTTCTTATCTTTCCTTGTCAAAGTCGTGAGAGGTAACGCTATCCATTAGATGTTCTCTACGAAGTGCCTTTAATAGCCCGCAAGCCTCAAAAAACTCCGGATTTCAGCTTCCGAAGGCAACACAGGCCACTCCCGTATCAATACTATCTTCTCCGGATCCACTGCAATCCCTTCTCCACTGACTATGTAACCAAGGAATGCTACTGAGGGAAACCAAAACTCGCATTTGGAAAACTTTGCATATAGTTTGCTCCTCCTTAACGTCTCCAAAACCAAATGCAGATGCTTGAAGTGATCCTCTTCGCACTGCGAGCACACCAATATGTCGTCGATAAAGATGATCACAAAGTGGTCTAAGTATTCCTTGAACGTTCTGTTCATCAGATCCATGAACACTGATGGCTCATTAGTCAGCCCGAACGGCATGACCGTAAACTCGAAATGTCCATATCGCATGCTGAACGCTGTCTTTTGGATGTCACTTTTCCTTATTCTCATCTAACAGTAACCAAACATAAGATCAAATTTTGAGTACACCGACGACCCAACTAACTGATCAAACAGATCATCGATCCTTTGGATCGGGTACTGGTTCTTTTCCGTTAACATGTTCAGTTCTCTATAATCGACAGATCCGCAAACTTTCGTCCTTCTTCTTAACAAAGAGGATCGGTGCGCTCCAAGGAGACGAACTTGGACGCACATAAACCTGCTTAAACAACTCTTCAAGTTGAACATTTAGTTCCGTCATTTCCTTAGGCGTAAACCTATAAGGAGAGCGTGACACCGGTATGGCACCTAGCACTAGATAAATCGTGAAGTAGATCTCCCACTAGGGTGGGTCTTCGGGAAGATTATCCGGGAACACTTATGGGTACTCGCACACTACTGGGATACTACCCAAAGTGGGCTTAGGCTTCGCATCCTCCACTAGCATGAAGAATAGCCTTGCACCAGCACAAACTATCTTGACCACCTGAAGAGCAGACATTAAGGTCTTGCTCGACCCCTTCAAACATGCAAACGTTGTCTCCCGGTCAGCTCCAAACTTAACTTCTTTACGATTGAAATCTATGTACGCCTGCTTCTCCGAAATCCTGTCCATACCCAAAATGACGTCAAACTCTACTAGCGTTAGTTACGATTATAGCAAGTCGAACTCCTGACTTCCAATGCGAATCATTATGGCATAAACTTTGTCCGCACGCATAAAACCCCAATTCGGAAATAACACGTACTATTTGTCCTTTGCCATCGAAGAAGGGACTCCGATGCGCGATATGAAACCTTCGGACAAAAAGGAGTGCGAAGCTCCCGTATCGAACAGTGCTCTCACTGGATTATCACAAATCCAAACAAATCCTATACAAACTGTAATTAGCTAATAAGCATAAGGTAACAGTATTTAAAGCAAAGTTGTTATAAATTTAAACCGTACCTATCACCACATCCTATTATTTTATGGCCTCCTGCTGGACAAGATTGTAAACTCTTGGTTGAGTCAGAGCATAATGGGATGTGGTTGACTCTAGCGCCTTAACCTTTTCCTCATAAGTTGCTCCCTGCTTCATTTCTGACTTTGGACGTCCGCTCGAACAGTCAAGGGCAAAATGCCCGGGATTTACACAAGTAAAGCAAGCTCCCGGGGTCCGTCTAGTAGTTTCCCCCGAAGCACTGGATGAAGGGGCTGGACCTGATGTCCTTGCCTTCTTATTCCACCTTCGGAAACCGGACTTTGAAGGAGACACCCTGAGCTCTTACTTCCTACTACTGGAATCTGTTGGTACCCTAGTTTTGATTTGAGTTCAGTCTTCTCTTTTTAGTCTCTTGACCCAAAATTTATCTATGGTCAAAGGTTAGTTGTTTAGTTAGTTTGCTCTAGTTTAGACTTGTCACTTTTCCAGATGAATATTTGGTTAAGTTGTTTTTTGTTCGACTATGGTCGAACGTCGCTCGACTATAGTCGATCAGCCGATCGATGATCGTCTTCCTAATAGCTCGACTATCTGCTTGATAGGTCGACTATCTATTGTCTTTGATAGTTCGACTATCTGTTGATAGGTCGACTATCTGTTTTGGTTGATAACTCGACTATCTGTTTGATAGGTCGACTATCTGTTTTCTTTAATAGTTCGACTATCTGTTGATAGGTCGACTATCTGCTTTTCTTGATAGTTCAACTATCTGCTTGGATAGTTCAACTATCTGATAGTTCGACTATCTGTTGATAGGTCAACTATTTGTTCTCTTTGATAGTTCGACTATCTGTTGAAAGGTCGACTATCTGTTTTCTTTGATAGTTCGACTATCTGTAGATAGTTCGACTATCTGTTTTCTTTGATACTTCGACTATCTGTTGATAGGTCGACTATCTGCTTTTCTTGATAGTTCAACTATCTGCTTGGATAGTTCAACTATCTGATAGTTCGACTATCTATTGATAAGTCGACTATCTGTTCTCTTTGATAGTTCGACTATCTGTTGATAGGTCGACTATCTGTTTTCTTTGATAGTTCGACTATCTGTTGATAGGTCGACTATCTATTTTCTTTGATAGTTCGACTATCTGTTTGATAGGTCGACTATCTATTTTGCTTGATAGCTCGACTATCTGCCTTGATAGATCGACTATCTGATAGCTCGACTATCTGTTCTGATAGGTCGACTATCTGCTGAGGTAGTTCGACTATCTTCTTTGATAGTTCGACTATCTGTATCGTTCGACTATCTGTCTGATAGGTCGACGATCTCTGTGCTTCGGTCGACGATCTCCGAGGGTCGTTCGACGTTTTGTTGTATGTCTTGAGTAAATTTCTCATCTTCTATGATGTGATTTATTTCATATTTTTTTTGGCTTATTTTATAAAAGATTATTTGAATAAATTTATGATATTATTTCCATGCAATATCTGCTCCATTCCTTATGCATGAGCCAATCTTTTTCTTACAAAGTTGTTTGTCTTATTAGTTGAAATATGTTTTCTGCTTTATCTGCCAGGCTGTCCTTTATAGCCGTTAGACTTAAAAAGTCTTCTTTGGCCGTAAAGAGTTTCTTCTGATATGACTTTCTCTAGTATTATTTTATCAGAGTTACTTGCAGCTTCTTAGAAAGCTTTATCCTCTTATAGGATTTCTGTCTGCAGTTTTTTTTGTTCTTGCTTTATGCTATTTGCAGCCCAGCTTGCAGATTTCAGTAGAAGACAAGATTCAAACTCAAATTAAAGCCGTTGCAAAGGCTCTTATAAAAAGAGCTTCTTTTTGAAAGAAGATAACACAGTACCCAGAACATATACTCTCAGCAGCATAGAGAAATAGAAAAGCAAGAAAGTTCTACTGCTCTCAGCTCGTTCACATCCAATTGAGAAGAAGTTTTAGCTCTTCATTCTTCTTCATCCTGAGTTCATCCTGCTTACAGGAAGATTGTCACTCAGAGCTTTTTGAAGAAGAAGAAGAAGAAGATAGCTGCCTGAAGAATAATTTTCATTTCATATTTATTATCTTCTTGTAGCTTTTTCCTTCAGATTTTCTGAAGTGTTTTTTGCACTGAAGCAAGACTTCACCTGGACATTCTTTTAGCTAGGGGGAGCCTTGACTCTTTAGAGCTTTCTAGCTCAGTGCAAGTTCTTGAGCTTCTCTAATTCTATTTAAAATAGAGAAGACATTTTAACCTCCTTTCCCCTTCCTGTAAAGGGTTATTACTCCCTTCAAAAGTATACCTTGGTGGCAGGGTACCTGATCAAAAACCTGTGTTGGTTTTTAGACACCTGATCAAAAGTCTAAAGGGTTTCTAGATCTACCTGAAGCAGATCTTGTTGGTGGCAGGGCACCTGATCAAAAACCTTAGTGGATTCCTACCTTATTGGTAGAAGAGTGGACGTACCCAAGTTGTTGGGGAACCACTATAAATTCCCTTGTATCGTCTGGTTGTTTGATTTATTACTTGTGCTGTTGGCTGTGATTAGTTTTAACTAGGTTTGCTAGTTGTTATTTAGGATCCCAAGCCTTAACTGTAATTACAGTTGGCTGCCTCTTGTGCACAACACTTGTGTTAGGCTTTAGGGTTACTTCTCAAATATCTATAACCTTCATTCCGCAATTAACTCCAAGGGAGTTAAGTAGACAGTCAACTTTGCTAGTGCAATTTTTTGATTACTCTATTCACACCCCTCTAGAGTAGTATCTATCCCTTTTCTTTCAATTGGTATCAGAGGGAGGTTGACTGACTGTATAGGCTAACACCTAAGTCACAAGATCCTGATAAAAACCAAGCTTATATATATTCACTTAATGGCCTAGTCCAAGGATTACTCTAGCACCAGACCTCCAGCATGCAACTTAGCTAAGTTTAGCATCTGGAAGGCAATGATTAAGTTATATATGAACTCTATTGATGAGAGTAATTTTGCTTCTATTTTGACAGGACCACCAAGAGCACCTGCTGCAGCTACTGCTTCATCGTCAACTGATATGAGTGCAGTGCCTCCTCCAGATTACAACGATGAATACAAAAAGGCAAAGATAGCATATGCCAAAGCAATGAATATTCTGGCTCAGACAATGTCTGATAAAGTATTCCAGAAAGTTTCTAACTGTCCCTCAGCAAAAGCAATATGGGATACACTGAACCAGATTGTAGCTGGTTCAGCTGTTGAAAGGAAGGACAAAAGGTCCAACCTTATCTCCCAGTATGAAAACTTCAAGAAAACTGATGTTGAATCAGTTGAAGCAATGTACACCCGGCTCAGCTCAATCATCAATGAGCTGAGGACTCTTGACAAGGATATATCATTGATAGAGGTCAATGATAAGATTCTTATGTGCTTCCCTAGCATATGGGATCTGAGGATCTGGCCTATCAAGGAGGCCAGAAGCAAAACAGAAATCTCAACAGAAGCTCTCCTTAGCAAGCTCAAGTCTTTTAAACAAGTGCTGAAGACCAGGGAAGCTGAGGCTGAAGCAAAGACTCCAACTCCCACAAGAAAAGAGCAAATCCTTGCTCTCAAAGCTGTTGATGCTTCTGAAGGAAGCTAGTCCAATGAGGAACTGATGGCATTATTTGCCAAAAGGTTTCTCAAGATGGGATGGAAAGAATTCAGAAAGAAATCTTCACGATATGATGATAAACCAAGGTATGATCGTTCTCCTACTAAAGAAATAATTTGCTATGGTTGCAGGAAGCCTGGACATATTCTTCCAGACTGCCCAGAGGAAAAGAATAAAGAGAAAAGGAAAGATAAGGATCAGCACAGGAAGCATTCCAAGCCATCCTCCTACTAGAACAATAAGAAGGAGAGAGGTTTTGTTGCTGAAACCTGGAGCGATTCTGATGAGGAATCTTCCTCCTCAAGCTCCAGTGAGGATGAGGAAGAAAAGAAGGCAAAGGAAGTTTGCCTGATGGCAATTGATGCCTGCAGCAATCACTCAGCTGCAGAGAGTTCAGATTCTGATGAAGAAATGCCAACAGAAGATGAGGTATTGTCTTCTTACGATTTTACATCTGCTGAATTTAAATCAGATTTTAAATCTTTGTGTTTAGATTTAATTAGTTCTGAAAAGGAAATAAAAGACCTTAGAAGTAAACTTGCTGAATCTGAACTTATCTCTAATGAAAACATTAGGTTAACAGCAGAACTCACTAATTCTATTGAAGAAATAAAATTCCTTAAGAATGAATTAGCTAAGTCCAAAAGGTTAGAAGAATCTCTGAATGGTAGAAGCCTTAAGTTGCTTGAAATAACCAGCATGTCTAACACTAGGTCAGGCAATAACAAATTAGGCTTAGGAGCTTCATCTAGTGAACCCCCAATTATTCTTAAAAACCATCTTTCAACTCCAGTGAAATTTATTTCAGCTAGTGGAATAAAAAACACTGAGCAAGTTAATCAAGTTAATAAAGCTTTAAATAAAGCTAAGAGTGAGAAAAGAAAACAAAAGTTTAAGGAAATACAAAGAGCGTTGAACGCTGCTCGACAATCGCAGGCTCAGTGGTCGAACGGAGATCGACGATCTGAGCACCCATCGTCGAACGCTGATCGACGTTTTTAACATGAATTTCAAAATTATAATCAGAACTTTAGAAACCCGAATGTAAATAGAAACCCTAGGTTCATTGACCCATCATCTGCATGGAGAATCCCACCTAGGAGATCTTACCCGTTAGGCTATCACCCTCAACCTGCTTATTCATTTATTTCCAGTTTTTCTTATGTGAAAAACAAGGGACCTAAGGTTACCTGGGTCCATAATGTTTAATTGATTTATTTGCAGGTGAAGACCTATCCTATCACTCAAAATAAGTGGTATTTGGATAGTGGTTACTCCAAGCATATGACAGGAAATAAAGAACATCTGTCAAGGTTCAAGGCTAAGCATGGCCCAAAGGTGATCTTTGGAGATTCAAGCTATGGTCAAACTGAAGGCTATGGCAGGATGACAATTGGAGCTGTAACATTCAAGAGAGTTGCTTATGTAACTGGACTGAAGCATAATCTTATTTCAGTAAGTCAGTCATGTGATGCTAGATACTAGGTATCATTTTCTAACTCTCTTTATAATATTACTTTAAATAATAATGTTGTGTTAGTAGGTATTAGACAAGGTAACATTTATTTAGTAGATTTTAACTCAACTCACTCTGAAATCTGCCTATTTAATGAAGTAACAAATAACAATACCTTATGGCATAAAAGGCTTAGCCATGTTAACCTCAAGAACATATCTAGGTTATCTAAGCATAACTTTGTTAGAGGTTTAAATTCTTGCCCGTACAATAAGGAGAGCCTATGCAAGGCTTGTCAATTAGGCAAGCAAACCAAGAATTCATTTAAATCAGTAAATAAAAGTGATTCTCCTAGAATCCTGTATTTATTACATTTGGACCTATTTGGCCCAATAAATGTATAGAGTCTAGGAGGGAAATATTACACTTTAGTAATTGTAGATGACTTCTCTAGATTCACTTGGGTGTTCTTTTTGAGAACTAAGGCTGATAACTTCAAAGCCCTTACAGATTTTCTATTATGTGTGCAGACTGAGTACTCTACTCATGTGGCCTTGATCAGAAGTGATCATGGTACTGAGTTTGACTCTCTTCTCATGCAAGAATTCTGTGAGAGAGAAGGTATCAAAAATAGCTTCTTAGCTCCGAGAACTCCCCAACAAAATGGGGTAGTTGAAAGGAAGAATCGAACCCTGATTGAAGCTACTGGTACATTATTGGCAGATGCTAACATGCCTCTTCCCTATTGGGCAGAAGCTGTTAGCACAGCTAATTATGTGCTGAATAGAAGTCTTATACACAAGCTTAAGTGTAAAACTCCTTATGAGTTGCTTAAAGGAAAGAAACCTAAAATAAATTATTTTAGAGTATTTGGTTGTGTAGTTTATATTCATAATAATAATAAAGAATACCTTAGAAAGTTTGAAGCAAAAGCTTCAATGGGAATTTTCTTGGATATTCCCAAGTAAGGAAAGCTTATAGGGTATTTAATAAATCATCTTCTAAAATTGAGGAATCTATGCATGTGTCTTTTGATGAATCTCAGATGTTTTACAAGGAGAAGGAATCTTCCCCTTCCTCAAGTTCATTGTAGGTACAAGAATCTAATAAAGATGTCACTCAAGAGATTCTCCATCTATCAACTCTTCATATCACTGAATCAGACAGTGATGAAGACCTTGCAAAAGCTGTTGTTGTTCCACCAATAGTAGATCAAATTCCTCCTGAGGAATTAATCCCAACTATTGCTGAAGATCACATCCCACCTGCTGATGTTGTCACACTTAGAGATCATCCTACATCTCAAGTGATTGGAGACATATCAGCTGGTGTTCAAACAAGACATCAGTTAAGACAGGATGTGATGCATGCTTGTTTCCTTTCACAGATTGAGCCCCTCACCATTAAAGATGCTAAGCTAGATCCCCACTGTATCATTACTATGCAAGAGGAACTCAGTCAGTTTGAAAGATATTAAGTATGGACTTTGGTTCCAAGACCTAAAGGCCAACTGATCATAGGCACCAAGTGGGTGTATAGAAACAAGTTGGATGCAAATGGAATTATTGTAAGGAACAAAGCTAGGCTTGTAGCTCAGGGCTATAGACAGGAGGAAGGTATAGATTATGACCAAACCTTTGCTCCTATTGCAAGGCTAGAGGCAATAAGGATCTTTCTAGCCTATGCAGCCTATATGAAGTTTAAGGTCTTTCAGATGGATGTCAAAAGTGCCTTTCTAAATGGTGAGCTAAAGGAAGAGGTATTTGTTGAACAACCACCTGGGTTTGTTTCTTCAACTCAGCCCTCACATGTTTTCAAGTTGCAAAAAGCTCTTTATGGACTCAAACAAGCACCTAGAGCCTTGTATGAGACTCTAGCTAGTTTCCTGTTAGAGCACAACTTTGTTAGGGGACTAGTTGATAGAACCCTCTTCGTCAAGCACCACAAGGACACAATCCTGTTAGTTCAAGTGTATGTGGATGACATTATTTTTGGTTCTACTAATCCCAAATTGTGCAAAAAGTTCTCTGACTTGATGCATTCTAAGTTTGAGATGAGTAGTATGGGTGAGCTGTCTTACTTTCTTGGTCTCCAAGTAAAGCAAGATGCTGATGGCATCTTTATCTCCGAATCCAAATATGCCAAGGAATTCGTAAAGAAGTTTGGGATGGCTGATGCTTCAGCAATGCATACACCTATGACTACTAATATAGTTATAGATTCTGATGATCAGGAAAAGCCTGTTGATCAAAAGAATTATAGGTCCATTGTTGGTTCCCTATTGTATTTAACTACAAGTAGGCCAGATATAATGTTTGCTACATACCTTTGTGCTAGATTCCAGGTCAACCCCAAGGAATCTCATCTGATTCTTCTCAAGTGAATCTTGAGATACCTGAAGGGATGTCCAAATCTAGGACTTTGGTACCCAACAGAATCAGAATTTGAGTTAATTGGATACTCTGATTCTGACTATGCTGGTTGTCGAGTTGATAGGAAAAGTACCTCAGGAACTTGTCAGTTCCTGGGAGAGAGATTGGTCTCTTGGTTCTGTAAGAAGCAGGCTTCTGTCTCAACTTCAACTACAGAAGCTGAATATATAGCAGCTGCTAGTTGTTGTTCACAGATCCTGTGGATTCAAAACCAGCTTTTGGATTATGGGTACTCACACAAGAACACAAAAATTATGTGTGATAGTACCAGTGCTATATCTATTGCACAAAATCCTGTGCACCACTCTAGAACGAAGCACATTGAGATTAGACACCATTTCCTGAGAGATTGTGTGGAAAAGAACAAGATCAGTCTTGAGTTCATATCCACTGACCTTCAGAGAGGTGATATATTCACCAAGCCCTTAGATGAACAGAAGCATCTGTTCTTTTTGGTTTAACTAGGCATGATCAATGGAAGAGACTAAGTGTGACATCTGCCTTGTTGAAACCTGCTTGAAGAACGTCGAACGATGTTCGAAGATAGTCGATCAGATCAAGCCTATCGTCGACCTATGGTTGATGATGGCTTATCTGCTTGAAGATCGTCGACCGGCGTTCGAAGATCGTCGAACAGGTCGAGCCTATCGTCGATCTATGGTTGACGACAGCTTGTTGTTTGTGAAGAGAGAAATAGTCGAATGATGGATCGACTACTCTGCTTCAGGAACGATCGTCGAACGACCGTTCGACCATCATCTCCAGTATCTTTTAAATAAATCGACGATCGTTGTTTTAATATAAAGCCGATGGTCGACCTAGGTTAAGAGATCTTTCTTTTTATCGTCGACGGAGAGCATCTTCTCGCATTCCGTCTTCATGCTTGCACTTTGTCTCGCGATTTCTGTCGTTTCGCCTTCGCCGTCTCCCTCGTCTTCTCCAGCCCCTTCGATGGCGATAGCTCCAGCTCTCCTGACAGTGGTGAAGTTCGATGCAGGCTTCAGTGTGGATTTCGATTCCTTCAGTTACTGCGAATCTGCTATTGTGGAAATTCTCAACCTATGCAAAGATCAAGGTTTGGAAAAGCTCATGTCCTCCAGGATAAAGATAAAGATTCAAGAGATTAAAGAATGGGCTTTCACTTCGTCCTCCAATGACGAATCAATGACCGGAACAATTGGCGGAGAAGAGGTAATTTTGACTCCCGCCATTTTAACAGAAATTTTTGGATTGTTAAATGGGGAAGAAGATTATGAGCAAGATACCCCAGAGTTTGGGAGAATGCTGACAGAGTTAGGACATGCCGACGGCATTCCCTCTAAGCTGCTTAAGGTGAATTTTCCATTTAAGATTAAGTTACTTGCTGAACTCGTCGGAAAAGTGCTACTGGAAAAGCACTCTGCCCATGACAATATTACAAGGCAACAGTTTGCCCTAATGTGTGCAATTGTGAACAAAAGGAAGATTAACTGGGCAGGAGTATTGTTTGATTTAATAAGGAAAAAGAACAGCAAGAAGGAAGTCACCCTAGGTAGGGTGCTTGGGATTTTTTTGAAGGAAAAATATCCCCATTTATTAGTTTCAGCTGCTACTTCCATCAATGCCAGCAAGAAGATGGACCCAACCTTGTTCGCCAAGAGGAAAAGGACTTTTCTGAAGCCCGCTCCAACAGGGGTTGCTCCAGCTGCATCTGAGAGCACCAGGACTGCTTCAGTCACTCCTCTCTTACAAGAAGGTGGCTCAGCAAATCTCTCCCTTCCATCTTCTTCATCTGCATTACCGTCTACTTCAGTTATAGTTCCATCAACTTCAATTGAAGTACGACCTTCTGCCTCTCATATTCCTGATTCATCTACAATTCTCCATGCATCACCTCCTGCATCTCCTCTCCCTGATCATCTTGCTAGGATATCTCATCCTAGTTTTGATTTGTTGGTTTCTGAGATATCCACTCCTCCTCAGTCACCAATTCCTCCTTCAGATCACATTGATCATCTTGCATCTACCCATCATTCTCCAATTTACTCTCCATCTCCAGCTCAGTCTCCATCTCTAGTTCACTCTCCATCTCCAGCTCACTCTCCATCTCCAGTTCACTCTCCAGTTCATCAAGAATACACCATTCCTGCTGATCGTCCATCCACTGAGATTCCCCCATCATCATTTGAAATCACTCCAGCATTCATTTCTAGCATCCTAGAGTTAATTACCCCTTCAATCAATATCATGATTGAAGAGGCAATTGCTCCCCTTGCATCCTCCATCTCTTCTTTGACAGCTGCCATCCAAGCTCTATCAAAATCTGCTGAGCCCTCTTCATCTAGGGGCCTGGTTTCAGTATCTACTGAAATCAGGCAGGGGGAGATGCTTTATGAAGATGCCTCTGAGCTGCCCTTGGCCTCCCCTCCAACAGATCCTCCTGCAGTTATAGAAAAAGAGATAGAAGAATCAGTTCCTCTATCGTCTGAAAAAGATATTTCTGATGCCATTATGAAGTCTGAGTTTATTGTCAAAGTATGCCTAGATGAATGCTCCACTCCCCTAATCGCCCTCTACTTAGAAGGAGTCATTACTTCCTTCCTAGATGAATTATGGGAGTTAGGACATTCAAAAGAAAATTCTGAAGGTATCCCTTTTACTCATTTTCTAGACTTGATAACTGACATGCTAGTTTGGGAATACCTAGAAGGAATGATATTATGTCATTTAGCAAATTTTTGTTCATAATACTATAGATATAATGGAAGAAGTATTAGATGATCAAGAGCTTGATCATCAACCAGCTCTAGAAGTTCAAACTAAACCAGAACAAATTGTTCAAGATTCTGAGGCTGCTCTGCCAGCTCAGTTAGCAGTACAAGAAGAACTGGTCCTTATGACAGTTACTGATGTACAAGAAAAGGTTTCAGAAATTCAAATTAAAAAGTCTACTGTCTGGTATGATTCCCCTGGATTGGATTTAGATGCTCTCCTGGCACAGGATGCTATGGAAGAAGAATTAGAAAAAGCTGCCCTAAAAGAGAAAGAGAAAGCTGTACAAGAGGCGTATGATCCGTATGATCTTCCTCCCTCTTCAAATTCTGAGGATGAGATTGATTTTGATGAATCTGATGAGTCTAAGAAAAAGAGATCTGTTAAAAATAAAAGGAAAGTTGTGGCTCCTCCTCCTCCAATTCCTGACAATGATACTCCCTACTATATCTTGAAAGGCATTGATCCTAAATCTAAAGAATTTCAGCACTGGATGACATTTTCTAAGAATCAGCAGAAGTTAAGGAAGAAGTCAAAGAGGTATGACAGTCCTGCCCCAAGATGGACTCCTAGAGGTCCTCCTCCTCCACCTCCCAGTGCAGGAGCCTCTGGAAAACTATCTACAAATCCTTCTGCTCAGTCTGACAGGTTTAACCCATCTCAGTCATCACAAAGGAAAAGTTCTCTAGGATATCAAGGTAGAACTCATTCTGGCTATCAAAGACTTGATGCTGATGTTAAGGAACAAGTAAAGGAGGTGGTGTATCAAAGACCAAGTTTTTCTCCTCCTCCTTCCAAAGAACTCAAGAGCTCAACCTCTCCAAAGCCAGATCATGCTGTGAAGGCTGTTTCAAAAGGTAAGCGAATTATTTTCTCTGAAAAATCTAGAAAGAAATTTGTTGAGTTTGCTCCTTTTTCTCTAGTTATTCAGGATAAAGAGCCAGCTGAAAGTCTGCTAGATATGTCTATTAAATTTAAAGCTGTGAAACCTGTTGATACAACCTCTGAAAATGTGTATGAAAGCCCAAAGCTTGATCCTAATTTCAGGATGGCTCGATTTCTTGAACTTGTTGGTTCAGCCCAAATTAAGAAAGCTAAAGCTGAAGGCAAAGACACTGCAGGATTAACCACTATGTCCAAATTCAGAATGAAGGAGCTTGATAAATTCCAGGTTAGACCTGAGGTATTTGATCCTTCGAAATACATGGAAAAGCATCCTGAAGCAGTTGTTCAAAGGGCGTCTGAATCTAAAATCATTGGAGAACAAGACCTGAAGCTGTCAAGGAAAGAAGCTCTAGATCCTTCTAGGAAAATTACTTTTGTTTCTAGTTCTTCTGAACCTAAACCTAATTCTGAAGCATCTTAAAATTTCATTGATTGTCAGTTATTTGCTTATCTGATTGATTGATATTATATGCTTAAATTTTCCTTCATGCACTTTATTTATTTTCAGTAATTTGTTTTGTGTTTAGTTGTTGAGAGACTTAACTCAAATAGGGGGAGATTGTTGGTACCCTAGTTTTGATTTGAGTTCAGTCTTCTCTTTTTAGTCTCTTGACCCAAGATTTATCTATGGTCAAAGGTTAGTTGTTTAGTTAGTTTGCTCTAGTTTAGACTTGTCACTTTTCTAGATGAATATTTGGTTAAGTTGTTTTTTGTTCGACTATGGTCAAACGTCGCTCGACGATCGTCGATCAGCCGATCGACGATCATCTTCCTGATAGCTCGACTATTTGCTTGATAGGTCAACTATTTGTTGTCTTCGATAGTTTGACTATCTGTTGATAGGTCGACTATCGGTTTTGGTTGATAGCTCGACTATCTGTTTGATAGGTCGACTATCTGTTTTCTTTGATAGTTGGACTATCTGTGGATAGGCCGGCTATCTGCTTTTCTTGATAGTTCAACTATCTGCTTGGATAGTTCAAATATATGATAGTTCGACTATCTGTTGATAGGTCGACTATCTGTTCTCTTTGATAGTTCGACTATCTGTTGATAGGTCGACAATTTGTTTTCTTTGATAGTTCGACTATCTGCTGATAGTTCAACTATCTGTTTTCATTGATAGTTCGACTATCTGTTGATAGGTCGACTATCAGCTTTTCTTGATAGTTTAACTATCTGCTTGGATAGTTCAACTATCTGATAGTTCGACTATCTGTTGATAAGTCGACTATCTGTTCTTTTTGATAGTTCTACTACCTGTTGATAGGTCGACTATCTGTTTTCTTTGATAGTTCGACTATTTGTTGATAGGTCGACTATCTGTTTTCTTTGATAGTTCGACTATCTGTTTGATAGGTCGACTATCTGTTTTGCTTGATAGCTCGACTATCTGCCTTGATAGATTGACTATCTGATAGCTCGACTATCTGTTCTGATAGGTCGACTATCTGCTGATGTAGTTCGACTATCTTCTTTGATAGTTCGACTATCTGTATCGTTCGACTATCTGTCTGATAGGTCGACGATCTCTGTGCTTCGGTCGACGATCTTCGAGGGTCGTTCGACATTTTGCTGTATGTCTTGAGTAATTTTGTCATTTTCTATGATGTAATTTATTTCATATTTATTTTGGCATATTTTATAAAAGATTATTTGAATAAATTTATGATATTATTTCCATGCAATATCTGCTCCATTCCTTATGCACGAGCCAATCTTTTTCTGACAAAGTTGTTTGTCTTATTAGTTGAAATATGCTTTCTACTTTATCTGCCAGACTGTCCTTTATAGCCGTTAGACTCAAAAAGTTTTCTTTGGGCGTAAAGAGGCTCTTCTGATATGACTTTCTCTAATATTATTTTATCAGAGTTACTTGCAGCTTCTTAGAAAGCTTTATCCTCTTATAGGATTTCTGTCTGCAGTTTTTTTGTTCTTGCTTTATGCTATTTGCAGCCCAGCTTGCAGATTTCAGTAGAAGACAAGATTCAAACTCAAATTAAAGCCGTTGCAAAGGCTCATATAAAAAGAGCTTCTTTTTGAAAGAAGATAACACAGTACCCAGATCATATACTCTCAGCAGCATAGAGAAATAGAACAAGCAAGAAAGTTTTACTGCTCTCAGCTCATTCACATCCAACTGAGAAAAAGTTTTAGCTCTTCATTCTTCTTCATCCTGAGTTCATCCTGCTTACAGGAAGATTATCACTCCGAGCTTTTTGAAGAAGAAGAAGAAGAAGATAGCTGCCTGAAGATGAATTTTCATTTCATATTTATTATCTTCTTGTAGCTTTTTCCTTCAGATTTTCTGAAGTATTTTCTGCATTGAAGCAAGACTTCACCTGGACATTCTTTTAGCCAGGAGGAGCCTTGACTCTTTACAGCTTTCTAGCTCAGTGCAAGTTCTTGAGCTTCTCTAATTCTATTTAAAATAGAGAAGACATTTTAACCTCCTTTCCCCCTCCTGTAAAGAGTTATTACTCCCTTCAAAAGTATACCTTGGTGGCAGGGCACCTGATCAAAAACCTGTGTTGGTTTTTAGACACCTGATCAAAAGTCTAAAGGGTTTCTAGATCTACCTGAAGCAGATCTTATTGGTGGCAGTGCACCTGATTAAAAATCTGAGTGGATTCCTACCTTGTTGGTAGAAGAGTGGACGTACCCAAGTTGTTTGGGGAACCACTATAAATTCCCTTGTGTCGTCTGGTTGTTTGATTTATACTTGTGCTGTTGGTTGTGATTAGTTTTAACTAGGTTTGCTAGTTGTTGTTTAGGATCCCAAGCCTTAACTGTAATTACAGTTGGCTGCCTCTTGTGCATAACACTTGTGTTAGGCTTTAGGGTTACTTCTCAAATATCTATAACCTTCATTCCACAATTAACTCCAATGGAGTTGAGTAGACTGTCAACTTTGCTAGTGCAATTTTTTGATTACTCTATTCACCCCCCTCTAGAGTAGTATCTATCCCTTTTCTTTCAGAATCATTCTTTTCCTGCACATTCTTTATATCTTTCTCCAAAGACTGGGCCATGTTGACCAGGGTCAAGAAGCCCTTCGTGATTGGCCCCTAGAGCAGTAGCCTTAGATCATCCCTCAGACCTTCATAGAATCGGTTTGTCTTTCGCTCTTCATCAGCGAATGTAGCGCTTGCATACCTACCCAAACGTGTAAATTCGTGGAGGTACTCATCCACTCTACTCTCTCCCTGCACCAAATTCTGAAACTCGTTGTCTATTGCAATCCTCTGAGAAGAGGGGAGGTACCTTGCCAATAACAGTCTCGAAAACAATTACATAGAGACGTCTGTAAGTGGTCTTCCACGTAAGTGGTGTAGTTCCAATCCTTCCCACCACAGCCTGCATCGCCGTTTAACAAGTAAGTGGCTATAGTTGACTTCTGCCACTCACCATCTCCATAGCTGTCAGGACTCTCTTTATCAGGGAGAGCCAATCTTCAGCTTGACTTGGGGTTCCCGTCCCGGAGAATACTGGAGGATTAAATCCCAAAATGTGTTTGAACTATTTCTCTATTGCTATCCTAGGCATATTTCACCCCACCACAACTTGCTCCACTCTCCTTGTCATCGCCGCTTGGAGCGGTACTTTATCAGTAGCAGGGGAAGGCTGCTGTACTTGTCTCATAGGTTGTGCATTAATCATCGCAAACACTGCTTCAACTACCAATCGTATGGTTTCAACCGAAGGAGGTGTTGTCGTCGCATCGTTTGGTGCACTACTTTCCTCAAAAACGTGACATTCTGACAGCCGTTCACCACTTCTGGTCACCTATAGTCATGCAAAACACCGTTAAGTGATCGAAAAATATTGCAAAAAGCAATTATAGGAACACACAGGTTACTCAAACATGTGTATTTTCATCCCTAAGTGGACATTCATGGGTTTTTTTCAAGTTATAACGATGACTCACACACATGTGCTCACCACCTCTTAAAGTTAATTCGTCCACGAATTCATTTAAGCCTCACCGAAATCGGTAGTCTGATAAAAATTGTAACACCCCTATCTATCACATAACATATAGTAGTAGGTCCGGCCGTGGCCCGATGCCATATACAACGGACAGACAGGTGGGTTACTCATTGAAACCATTTAACTAATACACACGTCCTACACAGAGTATCTAGCGATAGCAATTTATTAAGTTGCAAGATAAGAACCCAGACACGAGCATGAATGTCCACTATCGAACACAAACAGGAATGAAATACAACGTACACAAAGTACCAGACTTATGGCCTTATAAGAGTTCACTAAATTTAAAATAGTTTCTTCCATACTTCGACTCGCAGGCTGGTCACGCATGAGTTAAACAAGTAATAATGCAAGGCCATCAAGGGCCAGCTCAGCAACAAGAGCATTGGCCTGCTATTTGCCACTCGGCTCCGCAGCACCTGCAAGCATAATTCACCGCAACAGTGGCAAACAAAAGTAATGGTAAGCTAAAGCTGAATAAATTATAACAATCCCGCCCCCAAACTAAGGATGACGGTGCTCCTTCCCTGCACTTATTAGCATATAGCAACAACTAAGTGAAAGTACCATAACTGCACATATCACCACAGGTGCAGGCCCATACGGCCACACACCCCGTGCTCTCAGGGCAATTACTCGGTGAACCCGGTCCGAACCTCGTCTGTGCCCCCAGGACAGCAATCATCGTGAGCACTGAAGTTTTTCCAGACTAAGCCTAAGTCTCGCACTACTATGCCAATGGCCAGTCCCTAGGTCTCTGTCACCAAACCACATAGCCCGTGTCCGATTCCATAAGCCCGTTGCTCACACCGCATTGTCAATCTTAAGTCAAATGCGCGGGCCAAGCTTCGTAGGATCCCAAATTCGATCAAACATGCACATAACCCAGTTATGTTCAAGGCTATCTCCCAGGACACCAAGTTTGCATAAATGCGTTTCTGCCCAGTTTTTCAGTTGCACCTTGGAGTTAATCCCCAAGATTCCCTGTTGCAATCTACCACGTAGAAAACCTGAAAACAACCAAAGGCACGGAGTCTTCTCTGCCTAATCATATATAATGAAACATCACCGATCAATACCAACTTGTCCGGATAGGCTTCACACACCATGCCTATGTCAGTATCTCATTTTTGGACTCTACATGCAAATAAGGGGGACTATTCACATAACCCCAAGGAACAACGCACACTCGCCGCATACTCGTGGGAGCGGGTTACCTTAGGTAAAAGAAGAAGAGCCTCACATGCTCAATAAGAGAATCGTTACCCTAGCATTCCTCTTTGGCGCCATGGAAATCTATACGGATGGAAAGCACCGCGATGATCTCTCCTCCGTAGATCTGGACTCGGCTTGCGATTTGGCGCTCCGAATCTCCTCCAGCGACCGGATCTCTCTTCCTTCTTCCTCCTTACTCTCCCCTCTCTCTTGAATTTTAGAAAGAGAAAACCCAAATAGAATGAGGGTTTCTAAGCCCTATTTCCAGGTGTATCCCAGCAAGAATAGCCCTGAGCAATTGTATCAAAAAAAAGTAAACGGACGGCCACGATTCGCACTAAAAATCCAAAACTTGGGCCCAACACGGCTTGCGACACACCCATTTCCAAGGCCGTGTGCCTCAATCGAAGTCGAAACAGTCGCGTCCCCAAAAGAACATGGGCTCTAGACATGCCCGTGTCAAGCTTGACATGCCCGTGTCAGGCTTGACACGCCCGTGTCAGGCTTGACACGCCCGTGTCATCTAGTACACGCCCGTGTAGCTGGGCGTATTCTTCATTCAGCACAGTTCCAGAACCAACCCGTGGAGAAAACAGGTATTCGACACAGCTGTGTCCTATTTGACACGTCTGTGTCAGACCCGGACACGCCTAGGCTCAGGACATTTCTCTCCCCCGACATAACTTAGCTAACAACCCGAGTAGGACACGGCCTAGGACACGCCGGTGTCTCAAGTCGTGTTCTCTGTTTGACGATCGTCAAATGCAATTTCGTCGACCACATGACCATCGTCAAACCCGAGCACGATGCACCCCTGGGATACGCCCGTGTCCCAGGCCGTGTGACCTCTACCAAGTCCCAGACTTGGCTCAAAAAGACACCCGTCCCTCTTTTGAGTTTTGGGGCATTACATGAGGCTGCCCAAGAAATTATCGAAGAGATGACCATGAATGCCTGCAAGTGGAATGTCCTATCGGGACGAACCAAGCATGAGATCAGCCTCTTCGAAGTGGATGCCATTGCTTACTTATCCCTTCTAGTTGAAAGGATGACAAAGCATGTGGAGGAGATTTCTACCGCCTGCTCCATTCCGCCTTGGGCGCTTCCCTCTAACATCAGCGTAGTCGAAGAGTTCGTAGACTATATAGGAAATTCAGGTCAGCCTTCCTTCCACCCCAACAACAACCCATATAGTAACCACTATAATCCGGGATGGAGGAACTACCGTAACTTATCATGGAGCAATGCGAACAATGCGTAGCGCCCGCCAAACTATTTTGCGCCCGGATTTCTACAGCCTCCTCCTCTTCAAAAACCCTACCCGATGGAGGAAAATTTTTTGAGATACGTCACGTCCAACGAATCAAATATCTGAAACATCACCGGATTGCTAAAAAACTAAGAACTGTAGGTTGGACAGCTGGCGCAAATGATGTTCGAGCATACACTCGGGGCACAGTTTGGGAATACAGAGCCCAACCCTTGGGAGAATATCAAGCTATAACCCTCTGTAGTGGAAAGGAGGTGGTCGATCCAAAACGGATCGATCCTCAGGTATATATTTTTCCTCCGACCCCACTTCCCCCTTCTTCGGTTTCATCATCTTTACCAATTTTAAACGATAAAATTATTTTAAAAATGCCCTTACCTTATCAACATAAGTTAAATAGTGAGTGTGAGGAGGAGCAGTACAAATTTTTTTTATTATTTTTAAAACAAATTCATATTAATGTTCCCTGCTGCAAGGCAATCTCGAAAATGCCTAAGTATGTGAAATATTTAAAAGAACTTCTATCTAATAAACAAAAATTCGAAAATATTTCGCATATCTCTCTCAAAACAGAGTGCTCGGCGGCTCTTAATAATAAATTGCCCCCAAAAGAAAATGACAGGGAAGGTTTTCCATCCTGTGCCTTTTTGTGATATGTTAGTAAAATACGGTCTTGCAGATTTAGGTGCGAGCATTAATTTGATGTCGTTCTCACTTTTTCAAAAAATTGGGTTGGGCACTCCGGCCCCTACTAAAATGCATATCCAACTAGCGGATAGCTCGGTTAAGTTCCCCATTGGGGTAGTGGAGGATGTTCTTATTCGAGTTTATAAGTTTATCTTTCTAGTAGACTTCGTCATCTTGGACATCGACGAGGACATTGATTTACCAACTATACTCGCTCGCCCTTTTCCCTCCACCTCCCGCACATTAATTGGCATAAGTAACGGTTATCTCCTCCTTCGGGTAGGATATGATGAAGTTACTTTTTATATTAAGGCCTCAATGGAAAACTCATCATCGAGTGATGATTTTTGTTTTAATTTAGATACCTATTTCTGAGACCGTTCTTCTCATGTTTTTGAGTCTATATTTTTAAACGACGATATTTTTGTGCTCGAAAACTTTAATTGCGTAGAATATGACTCTACAATGTGTCTTTTGAACCATTTGGATTGAAAGACATTAGGATTAAAACCTCGTTTGAAGAACCACCCAGCCTTAAATAAAAACCTCTACCCAAATCTCTCAAATATATTTTTTTGGGAAAAGATGATACCCTTCCCGTTATAATTTCTTCGTATTTGAGCTTCAGAGACCTCTGATTTTTTGGAAGTTCGGCTTAAGCATCTCCACACAATTGCGTGAAAATTTTTTTATCTAAAGGGGATTAACCCGTCTTTTTGCACCCATAAGATTTTCCTTAACGATAATTGTCGTAAAAATATTCAGCCGCAGCGACGTCTTAATCCAAACATGAAAGACGTCATCAAAGCCGAAATTATAATGAACTCGTCCCAACACGTACTGTTACGGGTTGGCGGCTATGCATCGATTACAAAAAACTAAATGATGCCACCCGTAAGGACTATTTCCCACTACCGTTTTTAGACCAAATTCTGGAGCGTTTATACGGTCTTCCATATTATTGTTTTATTAATGGTTTATCGGGGTTTTTCCAAATCCCCATTTCCCCCGATGACGAAGATAAAATAACTTTTACCTGCCCATTTGGCACCTTCGCATACCGAAGGATGCCATTTATCCTATGTAATGCGCCTACTACATTCCAAAGATGTATGTTGGCAATCTTTGGCGAGGTGGTAAGAGACATTATGAAAGTCTTTAGGGATGACTTATCTATTTTTGGATGCTCATTCCCGACCAGTCTTCATAATTTATAAGGTGTCCTTCAGCGATGTGAGGACACACATCTTGTTTTAAATTAGGAAAAGTGTAACTTTATAGTTAGAGCAGGTTTATTTCTCAGCCATAAGATTTCATTTAAGGGGATGGAGGTCGATAGGGCCATGGTAGAAACTATCAAAAAGATTCCCCCTCCTTTTAATGTAAATTCTATTAGGAGTTTCTTAGGACACGCGAGCTTTTATCAGCATTTTATTCAAGACTTTTCTAAGATAACAAAGCAACTTATTTGCCTCCTGGAGAAGGAATCAAATTTTGTCTTTAGTTGTGATTGCTAGTCCACTTTTAATTTTATAAAATAAAATCTTATCAATTATCAAATTTTAGTAGCGCCCGATTGGTCCCTTCCATTCGAGATTATTGGTGATCGTTTTTCGCTTAAGAAAAGAGAGCCGAACTAGCAATCCAATTAGGCAAGTATACCTATCGAACAGTAGCTAGGGGACACAAGGTTCGCATTGAAATCCGGGAACCGTTTAGTAAACCTACTCACACAAAGACTATTATTTTATCGAAAGATGGCTTTAGGGTTAAAAAGAAATCTAAATGCACTTAATGAAAGAAAAATAACACTAAAGGAGAACTAATTGCAGTTAAGTAGAAATCATAAAAGAAACGTTTACAATAAAGGGTTTGAATGATGAAATGGAAATGCACTTGATCAAAAATCACCTCGGCCAAAGTCGATTAAAAACACGATAAATAAACCTAAACTTAATATGGTGAAGGTCCTTAACTATGGAGGTTCCTAAAGCTTGAACACGCTTCTCTTGATGTCATGCCCAACTGAGTTTAGGAAGTTCTGACCAACTCTCATCTAAATAAGAGGCCTAAAGATCGCTTTACGCGGTGAACCCCCTATTGGATTTTACTCCAATCCAGGAGATTTGGACTTCTACCTCTCTCGAGGGGTGCGTATAACTTACTTTACTATTGAATGCTCACTTCAAACTATCGGCCTCTTAGCTAGCTAAGAATGAAAGCTAAGATGGAAAATATATATCGATGATATATCTCCGAGCAAAGGTTAATCAAGAGTAATTCAAGGTCTAAACCCTAAAAAAAAAAAGGTAAATTCAAAGAATCATAACTTAATCAATCGAACCTCTGATAGTCAAAATAGCGTACAAGGAGGATTAGTTAATCAAAATGAAGTGGAGGAGGGGGGGATGAGTAGAAAGCATGATAATCACAAAGTAAACAAGGAGCACTTATATTAATATTGAAAGAAAGCTACACTTGAAATGAAAATAACAATTCCATGGAAATTGAAATCCTATTCTAGCCCTATAATTAGCATCTAGAGAAATTACAAAGCTATTATAAAAGAATTCACTAGGCTAGGGTTAAAAAATTACAAAATAAGAAAGAGAGAGATAAGGAAGAAAGCATGAAAAAAACAATAAGAACAAATGGAAATCACCTCCCCCTCTCAGCCCAAACTCTTTTGCACACTAGGCGGGAATCTGAATTTATAGAATTTTCCACGGGTTTGTAACGCCCTATAACACACCCTTGGGAGGGCATGTCAGGGGGCATGACATGTACTTGGTTGACCTCGGGCTTGTGATTCTAGCGAGAAGGATGATAACTTCTGTACGATGGCTGACATGCCCTTGGTCATGTCCGTATAAGGGGTCCATGACACGGACTTCGCATCAAAATTATTGTTCGAAAATCCGTCAGTCTTCAGAAAAAGGAGGGTCACGCCCTCGGTCACGCCCGTAATGGGGGGGCGTGACAGTATAATTGGCTTGCTGAGGCGAAAAAGCATTTAATGCGACGATAGACTTCTGGCAGAGGGCGACATGCCCCGTATCACGCCCTGGGACACGCCCAAGAAGGGCGTGTCAGGGGTGCGCGATTGCTATTTTTCCTGTTACCTTGTCTCTGGTGACACTCCAGCTTGACACGGCTAGTGCCACGGTCGGAGTTAAGTCGTGTCCTACTCAGGATGAACTCTGGACTTTCCACTAGTAGCTGACTTTCTCAGGATCGGGTGACACGCCTAGTGACACGCCCAGGGAGGGCGTTACAGGGGGCTTGTTAGGTACTCTTTGGCCAAAATTCTAGAAACCTGCAAAAAAATAAGAAAATGTTAGTGGCAATAATATTTACATAAGAAAGTTAAATAATAAGCTTATAAGGCATGAATAGCGCCTTCAAATACGAAAATACAACCTAATATTTTGGACAACAAAATGTACTATCAAATTCCCCCAAGCTTAAGCTTTGCTAGTCCCCAAGCAAAGATATAAAAAGTAGATAATCATAAAAAAGTGACTAATCAAAAGATTCTAATTATGCTAAAACAAGTACTATGGGAAATTCTAAGTAGGGAAAATGTGAAACGTAAATCTAAAACAATTATTTAGGTATGGTTTAATTTTTATAAACTTTACTTAACGAAAATAAATCATCCAAAATTTGACGAAAATTTTTAAATAGATTTAAGCAAAGCAACGAAAAACAAAAACGCATTGAGTTGTTACTAGATACAAGCAACGCATTATTATTATATCAATTTAATACCAAAAATCTATGTTTATATCCAAAACTAATACTGATTTACTTTTCTTCTTTTCTTAGTTATTAAATAAAATTCAAAAGCATGAATCAAAAGGACTTTTTAGAACAGAAATTTTTGGTTTAGGATTATGATTAGGAGTGGAATTCAAAGATAAATAGGGGGGCTTAAAATCACACTAAACCAAAATAAAGAGTTTCAAAATTTCCATTTTAAATAAAATATTTTTTCTTTCTTTTCAATTTTTTCTTTTTCAAATTAATGGACACAATATTTTTTTTTAATTTTGAATTGGGCAAACAAAAGCAAACATTTCTTTTTTAGCATACTTTTTTCAAAAACTTTTCCAAAAAATATCACAAAATAACCTATCATAATCATGAAAAAAAAATTATGAAACTCAAAAAGGCTAGTGTGATTAGATAGGTTGGAATTTTTGGCTTTTGTTAAAATGATATGAAATGAGGAGCTATAAAATGAAGTTGGAAAAAAGGTTCAAAAGAGGCTAACTAGTGGTGATAGTTTTTTGGTTGACAGGAAAGCTCAAACGAAAACAAAAATGGCCTAAACCATTTTCATGCTTTTAAATATATTTAAAACATAGATTTGAAAAGATTCAAAAAGCGAGTCCTAGAAAATAAAAAAAGATTGATAAAATTATAATGAAAATAAAAATAATAGGTGACTTGGATCATTCCCATCTACTACACTGTCGCAGGAAAGACGGGGAATAATAGTCGGGGAGGCCGGTTGGAAGAAACAAAAAAGGAGGTTTAACCTTGGTATTTAACCAGTTTGTATATAGTCATTTAAAAGACCACAAAAGGGTGAAAAATGGGTTTGTATATAGCCAAATTTGGTTTGTCTATAAAAACACCATTAAATAAGTTTTAATGGTCAGGAGCCCACGATTAAAAACCTAAAAATATTTTTCTCTTCCGACGATAGAGCGCTGAAACCTCCTCGCTTCAAACGACCAATCGACAGATTGCTTAAAATTGATAAACTAACGACCTACACCACTTGGGGATCGTCAATTACTTTCATTTCCACCGGGGGCCTGCTCCATTTTCCTTCAACATATGATATCTTCCATAAGAACTCGACATCAAGCGCTGAGATTGAATAGTTTCAATCCTTAGGTTTTTCATTAGCATAAAGGTCATGGTTAATCTCTTCATTTTGCTCTTTACTTTTAACATACGTCAAAGATTTGGTCTTCCCTTTCTTGATCTATCGGTAAAGAGGTAACCATACTTTTTTTTCTCGCACCAAAGCATGACTTCCTTCTACTAGAATGTATTTACCTAAGTCTTTATGTTGATAATAAATATGATCAAAGTTGATTGTTTAGTTTCTGTGTTGGTTTTTAATGATTAGAGATAAATGTTGGAACGATCCTAAAACTAAAATAATAGAAAATTGGAGAATGGACGTGGGGAGTGGCGACTAGAGATGTGGGAGAGGAAGAAAGGTCGGGGGTGGCTGGAGGTGGGAGAGAAGAGAGGGGGGGGGGGGACAGAGCAGAACAACAAACTTTTAAAATTTTCCTTCTTAATTCTTTTACAAGCAAAGACCCCCGATTTATAATACTAATTACGATGCAATGACCTCTAATATTTGGAAGCATGGGTTAATGTTATTACATTGTCTTTCCCTTTTAAAATGAAGTCTTCATTATTTACTTATCTAAAAAAATTCATTATCGGTGCCTTCAACTTAGCTGTAATATTATGAACTAGAACATTTACTACATTGTGAGGACTGTGTCCAAATTATTGCAATATTATGAACTGGAACATTTGCTACTTTTAACATTCCACTTGGATTGAAGATAAAATTCCTTAAAGTTTACAAAGGATGTTTTTGAGAATTAATCCTTGCAAGGTTATTTCCACCAAGGTCGAACACTTGAATTCTTCCTATTCCTTGATTATTCAAAACAAATTCTGGCGGATCTATTATGGAAAATAATTCTCTTCTAACACATCCACATATTCGTTGTAAAATGCAGTGGCACTAGAGGTCAACACGAAATCATATTCAATTTGCATTTGTGGCTAATTGAATTGTGCACGATCTTTATGTTGAACATCTTTAATTAATGTTGGTGATGAATTGATGAATGTTGGAAGGTGCTCCTCAAAAATTAGGAGAAGAGAATCTTGTTTTAAGGCAAATCGTTAGATCATCCTTGGATACGAGTTGAACACTAAACTATCCAAGTAGACTAGGTGAATTAACTGGTACGGGTCCTGGTGGAGTGGCATCAATCTGGGAGGTGTAAGCAACATCGAATAGTCAAAGAATAAGATTTGAAGCCGACAATGATGGAGAAATATTCATCGTAAGTTTCTCTTCAAGAATCATTCTTGCTTGGATAGTTTCAAGGCCCTCCCCAAGAGAGATTGAAAAAGTGTCCTCAAGCCTTTATATAATTTTGTTGATTCTCTCTTCCTGTTGATGGTTGTAGGCCATTAATTTTTACGAGAAAGCTTGCTGAAGTTCGGCAGATGTTTGGTCCATGAGGTGTCGAAGTTGATTGGCCCTCTAATGTTGCAATTCTTTCATCTGTTGTTGATAGACATAAAAACTATGCATCATGTTTTATTTGCAAACCTCTAGAACATATAATAAGTCAGACGCAATTACGTACCACCCCTACTCTCCCATCTATGACATCAAAGCTATATAAACACTGCTATAGGATTAATCTATCACCGCGCTTAGTTTCACAAGTGGCAATATAGTCCAAGACCTAACACATCGTTTATTAAAAAGTGTCATAGTATATTTTAATCTTCAACGATGTTTCTTATTAAAAATGTTGTAATTTGCTATAGCGACGTTGGCAGCCCCAGCGATTTTGTGGTGCTTCATGAACCACTACTAATTCTACAATATTTGAAAAATACCGCAAAAGCTTATAAAAAATGTTGTTATCATAAATGTTGTAGTGATCCATGATATAACATTTGGTCTATTATAAATACTATTCTAAAACTCTACAACCAGTGATTTTATTAAAACTATAAATTTTTTGGTGAAGAAAATTGATCGGCCCGGCCTCTTTTAATTTTTCGATTCCAGCTCCCTAATGTCATCGTTTGCCCTGCTCATTTCATCTGATCTCGTTGTTTGACGACATTTTTCATCATCCACTTGAGAATCAAGGCTTTCATATGATTTCTTGTGGAGAATATTGAAAGTCATTCACAATCTAACATTCATTGAGTTTGTAAGGAATCAACAATTAATACAGTCACCAAGGAAGTCGATGGAATTTCTCAATAGTCAAGCACACATAGTTCTCGGTGATGGTGAGTTTTTATTCATGCTGATTTTTCCATGGTTATACCGTAAAATTTGTCCAACTTTATCACAGTTATTTACCATCTTGTTACTGTATGATAATTTGGTTCAAACTAAAAAATATTTATCTTTGTGAAAAGGTTGGCTTAATATCTGACATAAAAGGACTTATATGAGTTAGAAAGAAATTAATGTTGTAGAAGCATGTACAACTAATGGATATGATTACTGATCGGACATATAGCCATGTTATTTCCTATACATCCATTATTTACAATTTTATTACTTCATGATATTTTTAACTTTCTACTATCATATGACTAAATTAAAAATAAATTTTCATATTGCTTGTTTGCATTTAACATTTGGATGAATGACGTACAAGGCAAGTAAGGAAGAGTTGGTTGTTTTGAAGAAGCTAGCTAGTATAGATCCTTAGTACACATACAACTGTGCTAGATTTCTTTCAAATATAATAAATTCAGAATCATCTTTGTTTAGTTTTTGAGTCTCTTCATATGAATCTTGGCATGGTTTTAAAGAAATCTGATCCTAACAACAACTACTCTATGGGAGTTGTAATGGATCTCCTATTTCTTACTTCCAATGTTGGTTTGATTGTATTATCTATGTTTCTATTTTAACATTTGATACTTCTTCAAGAGATAATTTGATGAAGTGAGATTATAGTTTAGTTAAGATTTTAAATAAGGATTATTTCATTCCTTCCATTTTGATACTACTGACTTATATTGTATAGTGCAAACAAAGAAAAAAAAAGTACTACTAAAGGTATACCTTAAATATATTTTTTAAACGCCGCAATAAGTTTAACCTTCAGAAGTTTTTGTCACAATCTTGTTGTTGCAAGTTGATTGATTTCATTAAAATGATTTTAATGATAGATTGTTTATAATTATATTGAAGATTGAAATTTGGAAGAAGATAAATCTCATCTATCAAGTTTTCTTCCTCTGAAAGGTTATATTATAACTCTATCCCTTGCAACAGTTCTTAGAAAACTAACAAAAGAAGAGGAAAGGAGACATCAATTGGCACTCACAAATGCGTCAAAGAATGCATATTTATAGATTTTTCTTTATTATAAATATTTGCACATGTATTTCAATTTAATTAGAGATGAAAACATTATTATTTTGTATTGAAGGGTTTGGGCTATCTCTCACCCTCTATTTCTCTATTAATCAAATAATCTATATTGAACAATCTTCCTATTGCAATTAAGTGTTTATTTATTGTGTTTGAATATCCAAATATGAATTTTAGTGAATAACAAATGAAATAATTTTTTCCTATTTTATAGAAATTGAGCACATTTTAGTGACGAATTATCTTTATTGTGTTATTTTTAGTGACGAAATATTTCATCACTTAAAAAAAATAGTCACTAATTTAATTTGGTCACCAAAATTATTTTCTTTTAGTGACTGAATTAATTTGGTCACAAAAATTTCTTTTAGCGACAAGTAATCTGATCACTAAAACATCTTTTAGTGACCGAGTTAATGCAATCACTAAATATGGACATTTTGTGATGGAATTGATTTGTCGCTAAAGATATTCAGTGACAGGGTATTTTTTCGTCACTAAATGTTTTTTTAGTGCCCGTTTCATTTTAGTCACTAGAACTTCTTTTAATGACCAAAATGATTTGGTCACTAAATATGCACATTTAGTTACGGAACTCTTTTTGTTCACTAAAACATTTAGTGGCTGGGTTTTTGTGACTGCTTTTTGATGGACTAAATTTGGTCACTAAATGTCTTTAGTGACCACAATTCAATATTTAGTGGCCAAATATTTTGTCACTGAAAGTCAAATTTCTAGTTGTGTACAAACCTTCAACATAAGCCACCTTGGAGATGGTGACAATTCCATTGGTAATCTTACCATAGCCTTTTGTTACCCCTCTATCTGAACCATCAAAGATTACTTTGGGTCCATCTTTTACTAGAGTGTACTCCTTCAAGTTGCCCCTTGTACCAGTGATGTGCCTGGAACAACCACTATCCAAGTACCATATAGGGGTATGACCACTTGGACTATCCTGCAATACACAGTTTACTTTACCTTATGACCCCAATATCTATTGGGTCCTAGGTGCACATTAGTATGAAATAGAATATGTCCACCAGCAGAATTTCTGACTAGTGGACAGACCCTAGCTCTAGCCACATTAGAATTGTGGCAGTAGTCAATGGCAAAATGCCCTATCTTACCATAGCACCAACAGTCATGTATGTTATATCTTCTCATCTATGTATCCCCTGTAGCTTGGTTATCAATAGATAAAATAGGAGGAAGATGTGCTGCACCCCTTTTCTGATTTCTTTCAGCTAGAATTTGACTGAAGGCAAGGATTCTAGCTGGCTTGTTTGGTCAGCTCTGAGTGCTATCAAAAACAAGCTTTTTTTCAGAGAGCATGATTTTGATGGCATCAAAAATGACCAAATCAGCCTGGGTATTTAACTTCCCCTTAGTCTGAGCCTTAATTGTCAGATTCAGAGCCTTTGCTGCAACAATATTTTTCAGTGTTGGAGCTGAAGCACCAAAATAAAAGGTCCATTTTGGGCCATTTGATTTTTCTCATGGGTATCCATAAAGGCACTCACCCGGTTAGAGCTTTCACCATGGCAGTGAAAATCTTTGTTCACCTGAGATGAACAACCATTCACCTAGTTACCATAGGAGCTTTCTTAGTCATACCTGTTAAAAGGTAACAGAACTTTTCTAAAAAGAATTGAAGGCTTGGAAGTAATAGGCTGAGCTAGAGCTGGAGCTTTGCCCTTCCTTTTTGAAGGGGAAAATCTTGTGCTTCCCTCCTTTTTATCCTTTTGAGAGGAGAAGGTTTCAATCGAGGGTAGTACTGTACTTGGCTAATAATAGCTAGTCAATATTCTTTTCTCCTTCTCAATCCTTTCTTCAATCTCCCTAATGAGACAGTTCTTATTCTTGATGGAGGCTATCTTGATGTCCAAGAGGGACTTAAATTAGCTTATTTCCCTAGCTTTCTGATCCAGCAGATCAGCTGTTACAATTTATTGGGAAACTACAAGCTTAAGAGATGAAATCTATTTGGCATGCTTCTTAAAAAACTTCTTGACCTTCTTAAAGTCATTCAGAAGTTCTCCATATCTGTCAATTAGTTGATTGACATCTCCTTAGGATCCAGAATCTTGTTCATCACTGGGTTAGGAGTTTTTTAAATAAGTATTGGTCTCATACTCAAACCAAGAAGCAGACTCCGATAAAGAATGTACCTTGTGTAGACCAGGTAGACCCTCACTGGTTTCTTCATCAGTCATTGCCATCCGCCCTTTGCAGTTATTGAATTCATCTTCATTCACTTCTGAATCACTATCTGACAGTGGCAGAGGGGCCCTGATACCTATCTTTGTTAAAGAACAGACGTTCTCTGCTAATACAGTTACATCAATAGCAGCAACAGAAGAAATTAGCCTAATGTAGGCTTCTTCTTCTTCTTTAGACTCATATGATGATGAGTCGGTCCAACTCTTTACCTTTTTAGAAATGAAAGACTTCTCCTTCTTCCCTTTGTGCTGATGCTGCTTCTTCTCCTCAGCCTCCTTCCTCTTCACTGGGTAGTCAGCTATCATTTGCCCATGCTTAATGCAATAGTAGCAAACAACTTTAGAAGAGTTATATTTATTAGGTTTGGAGTCATACTTATTAGCCTTGGATTAATTCTTCGTGTGATGAGTGGAGCTAGAAGGCATCTTCTTCCAATGCTTCTTCTTCACCAACCTCTGGAGTTTCCTAGAGAAAGCTGAAAAATCCTAATCAGACATGCTGCTATCTGGTGCTTCTGATTCAGAGCTGTCTGACTCAGCTGGTCTTCTTGGAGGAGACATAATCCTCTCCTTCTAATTCCTTGTGCATTCTGCTCTGAAGGACAAGGACTTTTCCTTGGCCTGGGATTTGCTGGTGGCCTCCTCCTCTTTCCTCGTAGCTACCTTCATCTAATAGGAGAGCAGCATTCCAAACAATGTTTAGGGAGGCGTTTCAGCAAGCTTGTCCACCTCTCTAATGTGACAAATCATGATATCCCAGTCTCTAATGAGATATCTGAGAAACTTGTCATTTTTTTCATAATTATTGAAGACCCTCCCATAGGTCTTCAACTTATTTATGATCCTGAAAAATCTTTCATAGCAGGCAGCTATGTTTTCTTTCATATTTTTCTTGAATGCATCATACTCCTGGTTGAGCAGAGACCTCCCATCATCCCTTACCTCTTCACTACCCTCCATATTCAGATCAGATATTCACGAACAGGATAAAACTGCCAGCGACCGAGATAAGGGAATGGTTCTATGCTTCAACTTCCCTAGATACAGAAACAATGATTGGTTGCATCGCAGGACAACAGGTTACTCTAACACCTGCTATTTTATCTGATATTTTTTCTTTGGTTAATGGAGAAGAAGATATAGAATTAGACAGTTCTTATTATGATTCTATGCTGATTAAAATAGGTCACTCTGAAGGAAACCCTAATAAGCTCCTGAAAAAGAATTTATCTGCTGAGTATAAATTTTTGGTAGATGTTGTTGGTAAGGTTTTGATGGGCAAACACACAACCCATAACTATATTAACAGGCACAAATTTCTTGTAATGTGTGCTCTAGTTAATAAGAAATTGATTAATTAGGGTGTTCTATTCTTTGATTTGATTAAGAAAATGAATTTTAAGAAGGAAGTATGTTTTGGGAGGATTTTGGGCATCTTCCTCTAGGCCAAGGCTCCAGAAATACTGGTCTCGAAGACCATGTTCATCAATGCCTCCAAAAGGCTGACTTCTGCCTTATTTAGTAGATGGTAGAGGACCATCCCTAATCCATCCAAGGCTTCCTCCTCTTCCATAGCTTCAGAGGACACCAGGGCAGTAACAACCTCTCCCTCACCTGAAGTAGAAGTTCCCGATCTTCCTCCATCTCAACCTCCTTCAATATCACTTTCATCAATTCCCCTCCAATAACCAACAACTTCCTCTCCAATCCCTCTGGCCTCACCATCCCAACCTTAGTCTCCACTTCCTCAATCTCCTTTACCACTTCATCTTGATGACATTCCACAACATTCCACTCTGTTATTCCCAAATTTTGATCTTATACCCTCACCATCTCCACCTCATTCTCATCATCAACAATTATCACCAACTCAGGACGATATTATGACTGATTTCATTCCTCTTCCTCCTCTCATTCCATATACCTCCTCCATTCATCCATCTATATCTAATCAGACACCTTCGGAGTTTATGCAATTGGATCCTCCCTCCAATTCCAGCTTCTTGGATCTTATCACACCAATCCTTAGGTAAATCATAGTAGAGGAAATTGCACCTCTTGCTGCCATCATATCCTCCCTTGCTGCTCATCTTGCTCCTTATTCCTCTATCACTTCTTATTCTAGGGGTGTGGGTTTAGTACCTTTTGAATCCAGGTAAGGGGAGATGTTCCATGAAGAAACTCCAGCTCCAGTAGCAGTAGCAGTTGCAGTAGCAGCAGTAGTTTTTCCAACAACAACAACAACAGTTGACTCTGAACTAGTTTGTACAGATGTAGAGGCAGTACAAGTAATAAGCACTGTTGGTGATTGTTTCATTAATCCCACAGTTGACAATATTTCTATTCTTAATTATTTTGATACAACATATTAAAATTCTTTACCAGTTCTTCAGCAAGATCTCTCTAAATCCATTATTTGTTTTACTACTCCAATATGTCCTGAAGTTGTGGAACAACTAAAGGCATGTTTTTAGTTCCCATTCTTTTAGATCCCTCAGTTGTTACAAAATGTGTAGAGCCTGTTTCTGCTCCTGATTCCATTTAGCCTTTAGCTAACTCTCCTGTTATGGCTATTTTAGATTGAAGTCTTATGCCGGACAAGGATGACATTATGTTTGAAGACATGGATGATTCTCCAGAGAATCCAGCAGATTCAGTATCACAACCCGGATTTTCTCCGAATTAAGAAGTATCAGAGTATGAGAAAACACGCGTCGTGATGCCACGTCGAGTTAGGGATAACATTCGACGCTCAGGCAAACACTAACTTACCAGACTATGAAAATTCATAAGTTTAAATGATTAGAAAATTAGTTATATTTTAAAAGCCATATCCCTCGGCTCAGTGGATCATCTAGTCCACAGTTTAAAAACTATACTTATACGCAGCGGAAAATACTTTGTTCACATTTGACATCCTATAATAGTGCATAAGTGTCCCCAGAGGACAACTTATACTATTCATATCGTACATTTAATTTATACTATATATAAGAAAACGATCTTTTACGTTGTTTAGAAAGTAGTGTTGAGTATTATAAAGCATGCTGATCATGAGATATACTTATTATAGTGTTTTAAGGTTTAAAAGTAACTAGCAACCTAGCATAAATCTTCCAAAAGCAAATAGACTATCTCCAAAAAGGTAGCAGTAAAAGTAACATATCTAGTATCATAAGTAAAAAAACCACCAGCGGGCATCAACAGCTTGACATGAACCTACTGGTGAGCATGTATGTCTATAAGAAAAATAGTAAACTACCTCACAAGTTAAAAGGAGGATCCCAGAAACCCAAGGGATCAACAGCTAGACCAAGGAAATCTAGCCGCTCAGCCGGCTACTGCTCTAAACTTGAGTCATTCAAAGAAAGAATACCTCAGCAAGTAAAAAAAAAGAAAACCTAAGTAGTGCAATAAAATCAAAAAGGAACTATTGAAAATAAGAAGACAAGGCAGTAAAATACAAACACTGTCCAAAGGTGAGCAAAAATGTACTCCAGGTACATGGGAACGGTAACAAGCCTTGCTCAAATCCTACAGAGACCACAAGGCAAAAACATGTCAAACAAATGTTGCATTCTACAAGGAAGAAACACCTAACAATCCTAATTTGTGAGTTAATGGCAGTAGTAAAAACCATATGGATATGGGTTGGAGGACCACGTAGTCCCCCAAACAATAATTATCAAAAAGAAACCAAACCTCTCTGCTAGCACAAGGGTCCACACACCAAAGCCGAGGTGGCATCCACGGCTCAAGAACAAATCATCACACTCTTTCTAGAGTATCAAAACACAACTACATGCCATAACCCACGATTCGGCTTTAAGAAAATAGCCGACAAATAACCCCAAACTCAAAGGACGAGCACTCGGGAAAACAAAAGAAACTAAGGCAAAAGCTAGGCATCGAGTGAACTAACCTCAACCAACGCTTTATACTTGGGAAAATCTAACTCCTAATCTACTCGACGCATCCAGACAAAACCTTAGCAAAAGAAATTGAATCTAAAAGTTACTCATCTTCACTACTCTCCTCACTACCAGATTTAAATCTAAATTTACATCTAAAACTAAATCTAAAGCTAAAATTAAAACTAAATCTAAATCTAAAGCTTCTGCCACCATACAGGAAGTCCAAAACCGACACTCACTTACACTACTCCCCGCACCCGAACTTAAACCTTAACATGAACTAATTTCTGAATAGGAAATGATTGAATTAAAAAATAGGCTATCATTATAATTATTTGGATTACCATATGCACATAATCCAAAGACTTTACAAGCATCGTACTCTGTAAATCCTAAAATTTGGCTTATTTTTTTCCATATAAAAAAAGGAACCTAAAGAATTTGGATAAGAAAAGATTTTTGTTTATTTAGATGATTATCTTTGCCATGATACATCACAGTAGAATCTATTTCCCTAATAAAATAAATTGATAGTACTGCAGCTTCTTTATAGCAAGTTGCAAAAAATAATTGTTGAAGCAGCATGACAGTCATGATGATTAACCGATCTAAAATTACCAGACAAACCTTGATTATTTAAAATTTCAGGAATTTTAAGTAAATTATGAACAAAATAATTTCCTCTCCAATTTTAGTACCCCAACTAACAAGTATAATATTTTCTTCTAAGTTTAAGTTTTTTTTAAGCCTCTCATAAGGGTTAAGAAATAGGCTTAATAGGTATCGTCCTACTAGCACCCTAAATTCTGAATAGGAAAAGTCAAGCTCAAAACTCGGCTATGATCAACGAAAAAAATAGAGCTTTTAGCAAAAGAAATCTGGAGGAAATTTCTGACCGTAAGATGGAATGGTACTACTTGGCAAGGGCAAGAGCACACTTTCCTCGATTTCCAGCAAAACCTTGGTCGGCCTCCTTCTTTCTCACTTACATCCGACACCGAAGCAATAAGCCGAGAAATCTGGATATTTTTGGGGAGGAAGAAGGTGAACCCGAAAATTCAAAACATCCCAAAACTGCTACGAAAATCTGAAAAATCATCGTCGAAACGAATGTCTAGGGGAAAGCAACCTAAATCCACTCTCGGAATTGAATTCCGTCCACAAACGCTCCGTGAATCGGCGGTGGAAGGCAAGGGTCCATCGGTTTCTCTGTTTCTCTCGTATAGGGGAGGCGGTTTGTGATTTGGGGAAGATGAGTCGGGCTACTTTTTCTAATCCTAATTCTTAAACTAATATCCATATATATATATATATATATTAATATATATTATAATAAAATTTATTATATAATTACATAAAACCCCAAAACGGCGAGAAAATCGAACGACCTCGGAATCCGACAAAATTTGCACTGTAGCTAAATATCTACGTTACGAACACAACCGCGAAGTCGAAATCAACTTTCGACGAAAAGAACTTGGGTTATCACCACCTGAAGACAAAACACAAGTATCCCCCGAGAGGCCTCACCGAGTCACAAAACCAGGCCCGGTTCGCTAGGGAATATTGCCAATAGGCTACAAAATAGATCACTCAATCCTAAGGAGTTAAGACTACACTCCGCCCAAATGACACAAGCCAAGAAAACGCGTCAACGTAACGCCAAATGAGAATAAAATAATCGTAGAAAAATCGGGGGCGTTACAGTCACTCCCCTAAAAGAAAGTTTTGTCTCGAAACTTTACGCACGCTACTTCTACTATAGAAGGAAAGTAAACAAACAAAAGTTACTAGAAATAAAACATACCCAACAACTCACGGGAACAGGTGAGAGTGAGCCTCCCACATAGCCGACTCTAGCTCCCAAGTCGCTCTTCCCAAATCCTAATTCTTCCATAGAACCTTCACCATCGGGATTGACTTTGTCCCCATCACCCGATCTTGAGTATCCAAGACGCGGACCGGCACCTCAACATCTGGAAGATTAGGCTCTAACTTGGGCACAACATCCAAGACTTGTCCACTACTTCGCACACACTTCTGTAATTGGCTTACATGAAATACATTATGAACACCTGGGAAGTTTGCTGGCAAATCCAACCTATATGCTGACACGCCAATCCGTTCCATAATATTAAACGGGCCCACATACCTCAGGTATAATTTCCGGTTCTTCCCAAACCTCTTAACACCCACAATCGGTGAAACCTTAAGAAACACAAGGTACCCCACCATAAACTTCAAGTCAGATCTACGCCGGTTGGCTTTCTTCTCATATCGCTCATGAGCTACCCGAAGAATCTCTCGAATAAGCTTCACTGCGACTTCCATTTCCTCGGGCGCATCTGGACCCAATAGAGACCTCTCACTAGCCTCAGCCCAAAACAAGGGAGATCTGCAGTGCCTCCCATACAATGCCTCGAAGGGAGCCATTTGCAAGCACTCTTGGTAACTTTTATTGTATGCAAACTCCATAAGTCGCAACCGCTCATCCCACGCTCCACCGTAGCCTAGAATGTAGCACCTGATCATATCCTCAAATATTTGGTTCACACACTCTATCTGCCCATTGGTCTATGGGTTGTAAGCAGTAGAATACCTCAAATCTATACCCAGACCCTCTTGCAGACTCCTCCAGAAGCGAGATGTAAAACGGGAGTCTCGATCAGAAATGATGCTAACAGGCACACTGTGCAATCTGATGACCTCGTCCAAGTATAGCTCTGCTATCTTCTTCACCGGGTAATCTATCTTATAGGGTATGAAGTGCGCACACTTCGTCAATCGGTCCACGATCACCCAAACTGAATCAAATCCCCTTGGAGATCTCGGTAAGCCCGTAATGAAGTCCATAGAAATACTTTCCCACTTCCAATTCTGGATCTCCAACGTAGTCAACTTTCCACAATGCCTTCCGTGATCGGCCTTCACACGCTTGCCAGTGTGGCACTAAGCAACAAATCGGGCTATGTCCCCCTTCATCCCATACCACCAGGAGATTTGCTTCAAATCATGGTACATCTTTGTAGATCCTGGATGGTAGGCAACACTGGATCCATGTGCCTCTCTGCATATCATAACCCCGATATATCTAACAACAGGGATGCAAAACCTGTCGTGGTACTTCAAAGTACCCGCATCGTCGATAGTAAAATCCGGCAACTCCCCTCTCTCATCCCTGAGGTACAGGTGTAATAGATATGGACCATCCTTCTGGTGCAACCTAATAAGTGAAATCTAAGACGGCTCTACCACTGCCAAACTGCTTTGCAAGTCACAGCATTCCACAGAGATATCCATCAATAAGAACTCTTCCACTAAACGTTCTGCAGTGAGGTTGAAGATCTTCCCCGTTTTCCGTCTCAGGGCGCCGGCCACCATATTGGCTTTTCCCGGATGATACTGGATCTCCGCGTCATAATCGGCCACATACTCTAGCCACCGCTGCTTGCGCAGATTCAGCTCCTTCAGAGTGAACACGTACTTTAGACTTTTATGATCTGTTAAGATCTTGCACTGGGCACCATAAAGAAGATGCCTCCACATCTTTAGCGCATAAATCACCGCTGCAAATTCAAGGTCATGCGTAGGGTAATTTCTCTCATGAGTCTTTAATTGCCTTGACCCATATGCAATCACTTCTCCTGTCCGCATCAACACGCAACCCAGACCAACATGCGAAGCATCAACGTACACATCATACTCCGCACCCTCAGTAGGTAGGGTCAGAACGGGAGCAGTGCAAAGTCTGTTCTTTACTTCCAGGAAGGCTTCTTCGCACTTCTCGCTCCAAACAAAGGTCGTGTTCTTCTGAGCCAACCTTGTCAAAGGTGAAGCGAGGGTAGAGAAACCCTCCACGAACCTCCGGTAGTAGCCGGCCAACCCAAGGAAGCTTCTAATCTCCTTGGGCATTCCCAGCCTGCTCCAATCCATCACTGCTGCAATCTTCTCCGGGTCAACCGAGATCCCATCCTTATTCACCACATGGCCTAGAAACGAGACATGAGGCAACAAAAATTCGAACTTGCTCAGCTTGGCGAATAACTTATGGTCCCTCAACTCCGATAGAACCAAGCGCAGATGTTGCTTATGCTCCTCAGCACTGTAAGAGTAGATCAACATATCATCAATGAAAACCACAACAAACTTGTCTAGTCTAAATTCCTTGAATACCCGGTTCATCATATCCATGAAAGTTGATGGTTCGTTGGTCAAACCAAACGACATCACTAGAAACTCGAAGTGTCTATGCCTCGATCTAAACACAGTCCGTGGAATATCTGCCTCACGGATCCTGAGCCGATGATAGCCAGAACGAAGATCGATCTTGGAGAACACCGTACTACCACGCAACTGATCAAATAAGTGAACGATCCTCGGCAGAGGATACCTGTTCTTAATTGTGACTTTGTTCAACTCCCTATAATCAATGCACAGCCTCATCGACCCATCCTTATTCTTCACAAATAGAATAGGAGCACCCCAAGGCGACGAACTCTGCCTGATAAAACCCTTTGCCAACAACTCGTCCAACTGGACTCGCAACTCCTCCTACTCACGAGGGGCCATCCGGTACGGCGCCTTAGCAATAGGGCGCGTACCCGGTTCCAAATCAATCACAAACTCAACATATCGATCTGGAGGAAGACCAGGAAGGTCATCAGGAAACATATTAGAGAACCAATGCTCCTCAAGCCACCAAGGAACTGCTTAACTCGATCAGCTTCGATACTCACCAACCTAGGGGCAAACCGGCTCAACTTGCTGAATCCTATCTCATACTCACTGACCGTGAGTTGCCTCTGCTTCAGGTGGAGGAAGTCGTTCATAAGACGATCACGCTCAACCGAAGGCAAGAACTTCCTCAACAAAATTTACTTGAATAATCCATAAGAGCAACTAGCTACCATGCTCGCTTTTCTCTAAGCCACCAACTCTTAGCCAAACCCTTAAGCTGATAGGCAACTATCATCACTCTCTAATCATCTGCAATACCGGAGTACGTGAACATCTCCTCCATAGAGATTAGCCAATCATTTATGACCATGAAATCTGCCTTCCCATCATATGTAGGAGTGCTAAGTCTCTAAAACTGTAAGATAAAGGCCATCTCTGCTGTCACCACAACTAGAGGTCTCAGGGGAGCAGGAGGGGGAGGAGCAGCTAACCCCCCTATAGGGTCTTGCACTCCCTGAGTCTTTCCTGCCACAACTTCCACCAGAGACTGGATCTAGGCCTGCATCTCCACAAACTGCCTGGTCAAGGAATCGTTTCTCTGCCGCAGGCTCTCGATCACCGCATCACTCATCGCTCCAGATGACCCACCCTCAGACAGGGAAGTCTATCAAGTCGATGGACGTCTCGCCAACCTAAAATCATATAAATTGAAGTCAAAACCTAGTACATCATCTAGAACAAAGCTATCAGTACAGACAATACATCCATAAATATGAACTTTAACTACTATACTTTCTCTTGGATTTTATTTTATTTGTTTACAAAAGAGATGTTACGCTTAATCTTGGATGGTTTACCATCACCATACTAACTCTTGTGCCTAGATCGGGAATGCATGATTTTGTATTCTTCTTGACTCAAAACAATATGTGTACATATATCATCCTGCAAGTCTTTTGCTTTGCACGTTGTGCTTATGCAATGTTATGCTATGCATGATTGTGCTATGCAGTCTAAAAAGGCCCTAATGCATGTTATGAGCGACATACACATGAAAATGTTATGCATCCCATTCTATATAATATTTCCATGCAACGAAAAAGAAAACGTGCTAGTCGCATTCATGTGGTGAGGTTATGCATCCCATACAACATAACCCTCACATGTTGCCCCTATGGTGAATACATATACGAACACATATTATGCATCTTATACTACATAATATGCCCCGTATACTTCATGTTATGCTATGAGTGTAGTGTTCGTGCTTTTGCCAAGACGTGTTGATGATATATCTGTGTGTGAATGACATGATGCTAAACTACTAATGCATTCAAAAGGAATGGTTGCTCGACTAACTTGTCAAGCAACGTCCCTCTAATACTAACTTTCACAACCCGCATTTTCTCCGAATTAAGAAGTATCAGAGTATGAGAAAACACGCGTCATGATGCCACGTCGAGCAGAGGATAACTGTCAACGCTCAGGCATACACCAACTTACTAGACTATGAAAATTCATAAGTTTAAACGATTAGAAAATCAGTTATATTTTAAAGGCCGTATCCCTCGGCTCAGTGGATAATCTAGTCCACAGTTTAAAAACTATACTTATACGCATCGGAAAATACTTTGTTCACATTTTACATCCTATAAGAGTGCATAAGTGTCCCCAGATGATAACTTATACTATGCATACCGTACTTTTAATTTATACTATATATAAGAAAACGATCTTTTATGTTGTTTAGAAAGTAGTGTTGAGTTTTATAAAACATGTTGATCATGAGATATACTTATTATAGTGTTTTTAGGTTTAAAAGTAACTAGCAATCTACATAAATCTTCCAAGAGCAAATAGACTATCTCGAGAAAAGTAGCAGTAAAAGTAACATATCTAGTATCACAAGTAAAAAAAACCACCAGCGGGCGTCAACAACCTGAAACGAACCCACTTGTGAGCATGTATGTTTGTAAGAAAAACGATAAAATACCTCACAAGTCAAAAGGAGGATCCCAACAACCCAAGGGATCAACAGCAAGATGAGGGAAATCCAACCGCTCAACCGGCTACTGCTCTAAACCTGAGGCATTCAAAGAAAGAATACCTCAGCAAGTAAAAACAAGAAAATAGAAGTAGTGCAATAAAATCAAAAAGGAACTAATGAAAGTAAGAAGACAAGACAGTAAAATACAAACACTGTCCAAAGGTGAGCCAAAATGTACTCCAGGTATTTGGGAACATTAACAAGCCCTGCTCAAATCCTACAGAGACTATAAGGTAAAAACATGTCAACCAAATGTTGCAATCTATAAGGAAGAAACACCTAACAATCCTAATTTGTGAGTTAATGGCAGTAGTAAAAACAATATGGATCTGGGTTAGAGGCAAACGCAGTCCCCAAAACAACCATTACCAAAAAGAAACCAAACCTCTATGCCAGCACTAGGGTCCACACACCAAAGCCGAGGTGGCGGCCACTGCTCAAGCACAAATCATCACACTCTTTCTAGAGTATCAAAACACCACTACATGCCATAACCACGATTCGGCTTTCACAAAATAGCCGACAAATAACCCCAAACTCAAAGGACTAGCACTCGGGAAAACAAAAGAAACTAAGGCAAAAGCTAGGCGTCGAGTAAACTAACCTCAACAAATGCTTTATACTTGGGCAAATCTAACTCCTAATCTACTCGACGCCTCCAGACAAAACCTTAGCAAAAAAGAATTGAATCTAAAAGTTACTCATCTTCACTACTCTCCTCACTACCAAATTTAAATCGAAATTTACATCTAAAACTAAATCTAAAGATAAATTTAAAACTAAATCTAAATCTAAAGCTACTGCCACCATATAGGAAGGCCAAAACCGACACTCACTTACACTACTCCCAGCACCCGAACTTAAAGCTTAATAGGAAATAATTTCTGAACAGGAAATGATTGAATAAAAAAAATAGGCTATCATTTAAATTATTTGGATTACCATATGCACATAATATCATGACTTTAGAAGCATCGTACTCTATAAATCCTAGAATTTGGCTTATTTTTTTTCCATATAAAAAAAATGAACCTAAAGAATTAGGATAAGAAAAGATTTTAGTTTATTTAAATGATTATCTTTGCCATGATACATCACAGTAGAATCTATTTCCCCAATACCATCAATTGATAGTACTGCAGCTTCTTTATAGCAAGTTAAAAAAATGCTGAAGCCGCATGAAAGTCATGATGATTAAGCCATACAAAATTACCAGACAAACCTTTATTTAAAATTTCAGGAATTTTAAGTAAATTATGAACAAAACAATTTACTCTCCAGTTTTAGTACCACAACTTACAGGTATAATATTTTCTTCTAAGTTTAAGTTTTTTTAAGCCTCTCATAAGGTTAATAAATAGGCTTAACAGGTATCGGCCTACGAGCACCCTAAAATTCTGAACAGGAAAAAAAAGCTCAAGCTCTAGACTCGGCTATGATCAATGAAAAAAATAGTGCTTTTAGCAAAAGAAATCTGGAGGAAATTTCTAACCGTAAGAAGGAAAGGAACTACTTGGCATGGGCAAGAGCACACTTGCCTCGATTTCCAGCAAAACCTTGGTCGGCCTCCTTCTTTCTCACTTGCATCCGGCAGCGAAGCAACAAGCCGAGAAATCTGGACATTTTGGGGGGAAGAAGAAGGTCAACCCGAGAATTCAAAACATCCCAAAACTGCTACGAAAATCTGAAAACTCGCCTTCAAAATGAAGGTCTAGGGATGAGCAACCCAAATCCACTCTCGGAATCGAATTCCGTCCACAAACGTTCTGGGAATCGGCGGTGGAAGGCAAGGGTCCGTCGGTTTCTCCATTTCTCTCGTATAGGGGCGGCGGTTTGTCATTTGGGGAAGATGAGTCGGGCTACTTTTTCTAATCCTAATTCTTAACCTAATATGCACATATATATTAATATATATTATAATAAAATTTATTACATAATTACATAAAACACCAAAACGACGCGAAAACCGAACGACCTCGGAATCCGACGAAATTCGCACCATAGATAAATATCCACGTTACGAACACAACCGCGAAGTCGAAATCAACTTTTAACCAATATAACTCGGGTTATCACAACCCGAAGTCAAAACACAAGCATCCTCCGAGAGGCCTCACCGAGTCACAAAATAAGGCCCGGTTCGCTAGGGAATATTGCCAATAGGCTACAAAATAGATCACTCAATCCTAAGGAGTTAAGACCACACTCCTCCAAAATGACACAAGCCAAGAAAATGCATCAACATAACTCCAAACGAGAATTAAATAATCGCAGAAAAATCATGGGAGTTACATTCAGTTTCAGCAGCTGCCCTTCCCTTCCCAAATTTATCTTCCGAGCCTCAAGCTAAGAAACACATTTCTGATGAGAAATTAAAAGAGATTGATGATCTAATACTCATCCTGCTGAAACATTTGATGATGAGGATGATGATTCAGATGATCTTAGTTCCAAGAAAAGAAAATCCAAGAAGAGAAAGGCTCCTTCCAAGGCCGTTCCTAAGCCAAATCCTACTGCTGACACACCTTACTACATTCTAAATTATATTCCTCTCTCTAAAGTCATGCCTCACTTGATGAGATTATCCAAATATGAGCTAAAATAAAGGAAGAAAAAGAAAAGATGCAGTTCTCCATCAAAGAAGACCTGGAGAGGCCTCCTCCTCCTCCTCCTGCAGGTGCATAAGGAAATGTTTCTCAGTCCCAAAGCCTACCATCCTATCAGTCCTCTAGACCAGCTGGGAAATATAGCCAGAGCAGATCTCCAAAGTCATATTATCAAAGCCAACATCAACAGAGGTCTAGTCAAAGCAACATTCAACAACTATAAAAAAAGTGTAGAATTCCTATTTTGAAAAATTATTAGAATGCTGAACAGATATACAATCAGGAGAGACCTCCTTCTCCCTCATAGGAACCTGAGCTGTATCCAGTTTACAGGTTGCCGAGACTCAAGGAGACTATAGCTCTCTAAATCAAAAAGCCATAGATATATTTGAATTTACAACGATGTCTTCTTACAGACTCTCTAGCTTAAGTAAATAGAAACTTATTTCTCCCCCACTAGATCCATCCTAAGCTGTATTCTCTATCTATCTCTATTCTGGGGCCCAATCCTTGAAGATTCATAGAGGGAAGATGATCTCAGGGCTTTTTCAAAATTATCTCTGCTCCTGCTGTTGATCTCTTAACTTTGCTAAACTTTATCTTCTCTCTTCTTCGATCTCTAGCTTTATCAACTCTCTATTTATCTCATTCTCTATATGTTTTATCTCAATCTTTCTCTTTTTCTAGTTTCAGTAGATATCTAGGGCTCTCTTTTGGAGCCTCTCTCTATTTTTTAGATCTC